>JARFJB010002276.1:2795000-3032500 GCA_036346205.1 Vesta saturnalis
GTGTGGGTGTGTGGTGTGTGGGTGCGCGTGGGCGTGCGTGTGCGTAGCGTGTGCGTGTGTGTGTGTGTCTGTATTTGTGTCTGTCTGCCGTGTGTGTGTGTGTGGTGTAGTGTGGTGTGTGTGTGTGGGGTGTGGTGCGTGGGTGCGTGCGTCGTGGGTGCGTGCGTGGTGCGTGCGTGCGTGTGCGTGGTGCGTGTGCGTGAGCGTGTGGCGTGGTGGTGGGTGCGTGTGGTGTGCGGTGGGTGTGAGTGTGGGTTGTGGGTGTGGGGTGTGGTGGTGCGGTGTATGTGTGCGTGTGTGTTGCGTGTGCGTGTGCGTGTGCGTGTGCGTGTGCGTGTGCATATGCGTGTGCGTGTGCGTGTGCGTGTGCGTGTGCGTGTGCATGTGCGTGTGCGTCGTGCGTGGTGTGCGGTGTGCGGTGTGGTGTGTGGTGTGGGTGTGGGTGTGGTGCGGTGTGGTGTGTGGGTCGTGGGTGCGTTTGGTCGTGTGTGTGTGTGTGCGTTGTGTGTGCTGGGTGTGTGGGTATGTGGTGTGGGTGTGTGGTGTGTGGGTGTGGTGGTGCGGTGGTGCGTGCTGGTGTGCGGTGCGTGTGCTGTGGTGTGTGTGTGCGTTGTGCTGTGATTGTGTGCTGTGTGCCCGTGTGTGTGGTGTGTGGTGTGGTGGTGTGTGGTGTGTGGTGTGTGTGTGGTGGGTGTGTGGTGGGTGGTGCTGCGTGGGTGGTGCGTGGTGCGTGGCGTGTGTGTGGTGTGCGTTGTGCGCGTGGTGTGTGTGGGTGTGGGTGTGTAGTGTGGGTGTGGTGTGTGGGTGTGTGGGTGGTGGGTGTGTGGTGGTGGTGGGTGTGGTGGTGGGTGTGGGGGGGGGGGGGGGGGGGGGGGGGGGGGGGGGGGGGGGGGGGGGGGGGGGGGGGGGGGGGGGGGGGGGGGGGGGGGGGGGGGGGGGGGGGGGGGGGTGGTGTGTGTGGTGTGTGGGTGTGTGGGTGGGTGTGGCGTGCGATGTCGCGTAGTGTGGTGTGGTGTAGTGTCGTATTTGTGTCTGTCTGCCTGTGTGTGTAGTGTATGAGTGTGTGTGTGTGTGTGTGGTGGTGGTGGTGCTGCGTGCGTGGGTGAGTGGTCGTTTTGTGTCTGTCTGCCTGTGGTGATGTGGTGAGTGTGTAGTGTGGTGTGTGTGTGTGTGGTGCTGGTGGCGTGCGTGGGTGCGTGCGTGCGTGGGTGCGTGCGTGCGTGGGTGCTGTGCGTGAGCGTGTACGTGTGCGTGTGCGTGCGCGTGTGCGTGCGCGTGTAGAGTGCTTGTACGTGTGCGTGTGCGTGTGCGTGTATGTGTGCGTGTGCGTATGCGTATGCGTGTGCGTGTGCGTGTGCGTGTGCGTATGCATATGCGTGTGCGCGTGCGTGTGCGTGTGCGTGTGCGTGTGCATGTGCGTGTACGTGTGCGTGCGGGTGCGCGTGCGCGGTGCGTGTGTGGGTGTGTGGGTGTGCGGGTGTGTGGGTGTGTGGGTGTGAGTGTGTGGGTGTGTGGGTATGTGCGTGTGCGGGTGTGTGTGTGTGTGTGTGTGTGTGGGTGCGCGTGGGCGTGCGTATGCGCGTACGCGTGTGCGTGTGTGTATGTGTGTCTGTATTTGTGTCTGTCTGCCTGTGTGTGTATGTGTGTGAGTGTGTGAGTGTGTGTGTGTGGGTGTGTGGGTGCGTGGGTGCGTGCGTGCGTGGGTGCGTGCGTGGGTGCGTGCGTGCGTGGGTGCGTGCGTGTGCGTGAGCGTGTACGTGTGCGTGTGCGTGCGCGTGTGCGTGCGCGTGTGAGAGTGCTTGTACGTGTGCGTGTGCGTGTGCGTGTATGTGTGCGTGTGCGTATGCGTATGCGTGTGCGTGTGCGTGTGCGTGTGCGTATGCATATGCGTGTGCGCGTGCGTGTGCGTGTGCGTGTGCGTGTGCATGTGCGTGTGCGTGTGCGTGCGGGTGCGCGTGCGCGGGTGCGTGTGTGTGTGGGTGTGTGGGTGTGCGTGTGTGTGGGTGTGTGGTTGTGTGGGTGTGTGGGTGTGAGTGTGTGGGTGTGTGGGTATGTGCGTGTGCGGGTGTGTGGTGTGTGGGTGTGTGGGTGCGCGTGGGCGTGCGTATGCGCGTACGCGTGTGCGTGTGCGTGTGTGTACGTATGTCTGTATTTGTGTCTGTCTGCCCGTGTGTGTGTGTGTGAGTGTGAGTGTGTGTGTGTGTGTGTGTGTGTGGGTGCGTGCGTGCGTGGGTGCGTGCCTGCGTGGGTGCGTGCGTGTGCGTGAGCGTGTGCGTGTGCGTGTGCGTGTACGCGTGCGTAGGTGTGTGGGTGTGTGGGTGTGTAAGTGTGCGGGTGTGGGTGTGTGGGTGTGTGGGTGCGTGGGTGTGTGAGTGTGTGGGTGTGTGGGTGTGTGGGTGTGTGGGTGTGTGAGTATGTGGGTGCGTGTGTATGTGTGGGTGTGTGCGTGTGTGTCTGTGTGTTTGCGTGTGTGTGTGCGTGCGTGCGTGAGTGCGCGTGCGCGCGTGGGCGTGGGTGTGCATATCCGTGTGCGTGTGAGTGTGCGTGTACGAGTGCGTGTGCGCGTGCGTGTGCATGTGCGTGTGCGTGTGCGTGCGGCTGCGCGTGCGCGGGTGCGGTGTGTGGGTGTGTGGGTGTGTGGGTGTGTGGGTGTGTGGGTGTGAGTGTGTGGGTGTGTGGGTATGTGCGTGTGCGGGTGTGTATGTGGGTGTGTGGGTGCGCGTGGGCGTGCGTATTCGCGTACGCGTGTGCGTGTGTGTATGTGTGTCTGTATTTGTGTCTGTCTGCCTGTGTGTGTATGTGTGTGAGTATGTGAGTGTGTGTGTGTGTGTGGGTGTGTGGGTGCGTGGGTGCGTGCGTGCGTGGGTGCGTGCGTGCGTGGGTGCGTGCGTGCGTGGGTGCGTGCGTGTGCGTGAGCGTGTACGTGTGCGTGTGCGTGTGCGTGCGCGTGCGCGTGTGCGTATGCATATGCGTGTGCGCGTGCGTGTGCGTGTGCGTGTGCGTGTATGTGTGCGTATGCGTGTGCGTGTGCGTGTGCGTGTGCGTGTGCGTGTGCGTGTGCGTATATATATATATATATATATATATATATATATATATATATATATATATATATATATATATATATATATATATATAGTTGACGACACATTTGTAGTTTGGCCCCATGGAAAAGGAAACTTGAACCGTTTTCTAGGACATATTAACAACATTCACGACAACATCAAATTTACTATGGAAGTTGAAGAAAATAATTCACTCCCTTTTTTGGACACCCTAATAACAAGACTTCCTAATGGTAAATTTACACACAAAGTTTATCGAAAACCAACTCATACGAATAGATACTGGAACTCTCTCTCGCATCACCATCCTGGTCAATTACGTAGCGTTATGAAATCCTTGATATACCGCTCTTACCACTTATCTGACCAAAATTCTAAAACGGAAGAGATGAAGACTATTAATAAAATACTAGTTCAAAATGGATACAAAGATCAAGAAATTTTGAAAATTACCAACGAAGTAAGAAGACCAAGAAATAATAACTTGTCTAACGATGAACACAAGATTCCTGTTATTCTACCTTATATAAAAGGAATTACAGACAGAATCGCAAAGAAATTTCCCAAAAACGACTTCAGACCGGTATTCAAAACAAATTTAACTTTGTCCCAACTTTTAAGAAACCCCAAAGACAAAATTTCTAATGAAAACCAAGGAGTGTATGAGATACCGTGCAACAACTGTCGAAGAACTTATATCGGACAAACTAACAGAATATTATATGCGAGAGCCGATGAACACCAACTAGCAATTAAGCAGCACAATCCATCATCGTCTTTAGCTGCACATCATTTAGATACAGGACACCAAATTAACACCAACAATATCCGTTTAATTGCACCTCTATATACCTTACAAGAAAGAATTATTAGAGAAGCAGTTGAAATTGAAAGAAGACCAAACGCCCTCAATAAACGAGATGACACTTCTAGAATGCCACAAATTTGGAAGAATATCATTAAACAAGTTGATTCGAAATTTCAACCAACTCCAAATCTTTCAGAAATTTCAAACACTTACGCTGCAACTGTTCCTGACGTTCCCACTTCTGCACCTTCTACATCATGTACTAGACCCACTACCCGAAGTCAAACACACCCGTCCAGATTAAATTTAAATTAGTTACCTTGTTTCATATTTTGTACTTGTTCAAAATAGTTACCTTACTTCAATTTCTGTAATTGTCAAAATAAATTCTTGACAAAGGGAACAAAGCACGTTCCCGAAACGTTGAATCAATTTGTGCGTTTAATTACACAAGTTTCAAAGAAAAAATGTCTTGTTTAAATATATATATATATATATATATATATATATATATATATATATATCCACAAACTGTAAACAGATTTTTAAAATCGGTTATATTATTAACTAATACAATAAATCTCATTTGTAACATCCAATACAGTGTATTTATTTATGATAAAATCAGTTATTTATAAGTGGCTTCGATAACCAAATTACAGTCTTGACTCTTTTAACGCAGTGAGATATGTCGGCTATTAACCAAACTTTTCGCACTTTATTCGGGCACTGCCTAGTGCTAGGTAATTCGTTTCTTATTGAAAATTATTGATATAATTAATTTGTAAAACAGATCCAAAACGAAATTTTGTTGACCCGGTCTTGATTCTGATAATCATTTACAGTTGTACAATATATTTTTATCATATGACTACCCACAGTCGGTGGATTTTACATGCCAGAATAAGTGCGAAAAGATTTTAAACGAAATTCAACTTTATTTATACGGGTGGATGGGGATTTTTAAGACCTTCAGGATCCCGAGTTATTCGAACAATAATTTGATTTAAATTTAACAGCGCGGGCTTAAATTTGAAAATAACCTAGAAACATTAGCGATGTTTTGTTGGTATTCAAAATTACTAACTATATGAGCCAATAACGACATACGTTTTTAAAATCTTAAACTATGCTTTACTAAAAGATGAGTCATAAGACACCTCTCGCCGGTCCAACTATATCTTTCTCGCTTTAGGCTGAGAAATTTGAGAAACGATATCTTATTGCCTCTTATTTGTGCAATTGTTGAACGCCTGTGTGAACATGTATTGACAGACTATTTTAGTTGACAATTTGCATTTGCAGTATTTTTGTATTTATAAGCTCGAAAATCTTAATACTTATTAAAAAAATGTAAGAATGTCTTAATGTCAAAAAAGGTGGCTATGAACGTCCATAGACTCTAGTATATAGTATTATGCATAAGTGTGTATTGTATATACATAATAGATATTTATGTATTAAGGGCATAATCTACAATTATGCCCGTGGTACATACAATGTTTTATTTTATTTTGCACCATGAAATTGGAACAAAATTTTAAAAAGATTCAGTATTTTCGGCAAGTTTTGAAATGCAAATGCAGTGAAATAAAGTCGACAGTAGGCTAATTTGTTGTTACTAAGGTACTGTGATATTGCTATTATATATCATGTCATGTGTTTGCTGTCAATCATGCTGCTTAGCATCAATGACATTTCCGTGCTATAAAGACCACATTACGCCCGCATTTGGAGGCGTATAAAGAACATTATGGTGGCAAAATAAAATAAAATATAATAATGATACATAAAATCTCAACAAACGTACTATGTCGCCGCTTTAAATAAATGTTTTCAAATACCTTTTCTGATCCTTTCTAACACTCACTGAATTCGAAATATTGTTTGAAATAATATAAAACTCAAATATTATTACACCTTGTTCTGTTCTAACTCGTCAACTTTCTTAAAACAGTTTATAACAATTTTTCTCGACACAGATCGGCGCCAACACCACATTCAAATAACGCTTATGAAAATCTGCTGAATGTTTAGGGTTGGGGCTAGACTAATCTGCGTATTCGTAACGCACGTGCATCGGTGAAACGACTTCGCTTCGTAGAATTGCTAGAATGCTAGCCACTTCATTTTCGAAACTGCTGCGTCTGCTGCCGAAAAATAAATATTCTTGCATAAACATTTTTGCTGTTTCTTTATTCAAAACTGAGACTAGAAGTTTTTATAGGGACGTTGTCCGTTCATATCTTTTACGTTTAGTTAAAACGGTTTAAAAATAGATATATGTAGGTATTTTTGTCAATTACATTTTTTGTCATAGTTACTTTTGATGGATGAAATTTACCTTTATGTAAATTGCGCTCAAGTGCGAGTGAATTGCTTATTTGGCGCCCTAAAAAGAGCGCGCCCGGTGCAGTCGCACATTCCGCACCCCCTTAGTTGCGGCTCTGTGCGGATGTGCCTGCTGAAGCCAAGCTTGTATGCAGGTTGTAATCTTATCTATTGTAATTTACTACTTAATTCGCTAGTGTTGTATATTTCTCTTACTTATTTATATTTAAGAACTTACTTATCAATTTGTGTATTTCTATTATCACTAAATTGCACTTTGCACTTATTTGTTTATATGAACCCTTGTATTAAAGATGAGAAGTAGGTAATCGTTATTTTTCAGTGTTATTCCCTTTTCAACTTATTTTTAAATTCAGGAAAGGTTTTACTGGATCTTATTCCTTTTGGTACGCTGTTAAGCGTTCTTGGTCCCAGAAAATTAAACAATTTTTGTCCAATTTTTTTTTCCGCTCTGCTGATTACACTCGTTTCTTTTGCTCTATTCCTCCTATTATGTTCACGTTCAACTTATTTAATATTATTTTTGTTTTTAAATTGGTGGATTACGAGGTTTTTATTATACAATTGTCGTAAACTCTCCATTTTTGTTTCTGCATACAATAAGAGGTCTGTTGGGTATGTGTACTCTTCGTTAAACATTATTTTTGGGAAATCTTTTATGTTTTATTTCCAGGCTTCTCATGTAAATACGTGATGTTGATCTCCATACCACTATTCCATATTGTAAGAGGGATTGTACCATGCCATAGTATACAATTTTCAAATTATTTAAGTCAAGAACTTTCTTTAGAGTTCTGAAATGAACAAAATGTATCTCAGTTTTTCTATTAATTTCTTTATATGTTTATTCCAGTTTAAGTGTTAAATACCTAAATATTTAATAAACTCAGCTGGTTCTATGGCAACTCTAGTTCCTCTGGAGATGGACACTTCGATCTTGTCAAATGTTGGAAGATTATAATTATGGCATGTAAATGTTAAGTACTTTGTCTTTTTTAAATTAATGGTTAACAGCTTATGATCAAACCAGTATTTAATAGGTTGTAGATCCTCTTCTATCTTTTGTTTGAAGTGGTTCCAATTTATATCTACATAGAATATAGCTGTATCCTCAGCAGATGCAACTATTTTCCCATTAGACAATTGCGAAAAGTATAGGTCCAAGAACTGTCCCTTGGGGAACTCTACATTCTTCTGTCTTTTCATTACTGTTCGCGTTTCCTACTGCTGTGGTCTATTTTTCAAGTAATTCTCTATCAGTTTGTTGGCGTTTCCACGTATCCCTATATCATCGAGTGTTTGTAGTAGCTGTAGGTGGTTCACTGTAACGAGGGCTTTAGCCAAATCGATAAATACGCAAAGAGGTCCTTTATTTGTATCAAGGGCTTCTTGTATGTCATTTGTCAAATCAATAAGGTAACCATGTGCGAATTTTTTCTCATGAAAACCGAACTGCGAAGGAGATAGGGTTTTGTATTTATCGAGAAATTGAACCAAACGACTTTTAGGTACTTTTTCAAAGATTTTTGCTAAATTGGATATTAGCTATATTGGCCTGTAGTTTTCAGGAAGTGTTTTATCTCCAGCTTTGTATAAAGGTTTGAATACTTGTTTCGAAGGTCTTGTTAATGAGCATTGTTTGTGCAGGTGCTAGGATATCTGAGTTTTGCTTTAATATTTTTGAGGTGATGGATTTACTTCTCTTACCGGTTTAATTTTGGCTTGCGGTTTTGTTAAAGCATTTGATAAATTTTTTCCAATATTTATGCAGTGTTGATTCAGTACATCCGCAATACTTTTTTTCGTACAGACCTTGTTTCCGGATGTAGTTGTAATTAGTTTGAATTCATTGTTTTTTCTACTATTTGATGTTATTTTATTTACCATGTAATGATCCTGCCTGAATCCTTACAAATTACATTATTTAAAAATGTTATCAGTTGTTATCCTGTTTCCGACTCTCCAAGTTCCCCTATATATACCAGATCCCCAGCCAAACTAAAAAAAGTATTCTTACTTACTTTGTACAAACCAGACTTATTTCGCAACTTATTTACCAGACCAGATATAAATCTACCTCTTAATTATATACCTACCCCTATCTTTACTTATTTATACTATTCTCACCTAACCAGACGTTTGCACACTTATTTATATACATATTTACTTCATACGACACACCCACCTGACCAACCAACAACCTTCACAACCATTTTAATAATTTCACCCTCAACACCAAATCCACTCCCTGTAGCACCACACAACCATCCCCCACATTGCCCAGACATCGATAAATTCGCTCATCTACTTCGAACTACATTATCGGAATCACATTTATATCAAACAAGCTTGGCTGTTTGTAGCACCGAGCTTGGGATATAAATTTGTCACAGGCACGTTGTACGTGATTTGCCGGAGGTACCACCCCGTATTATCACGTAGTGTATCCCTTAAGATCTCTCCTGTAAATTCATTACTCCGCCACAAAAGAGAATTAAAAAAAAAAGATTGTAATTTAAACCATCATTATTGGATTGCTTTGCACCGATATGGGTTTTTAAATTCCAAATACAGACATCACTATTTCAACGGAGGTTAAGGCCCCGAACAAATAGTCATCTCTCTGAGAAATAATCAACCCAAAACCATCGTCACATCCAGACAGAAGATGAATGGAGGTTCTGCCCCGAACCCTCATTCTAGGATTTCAATTCTATTATAGTAATTCCCTAGCTTTACCGTACACATAACTACATGTCCCTCATTATCTACCCTATATATCACACCCCAAGTTTACAAGCTATAACTCTTCACCCCTCCTGGTCCATGTGACAAACACCTGTTGTATTTACATAAAATTTTACTCAGCTGACTTCCACACCGAATTAATCCTGTTGCCAATAACCCATAAACACAATACACATCGTTAATAACTACCGAAATAATTAACATTTCTGATATCAAATAAATTTGGAAACCACCTGTTGCAATTAATCCGTATAATTTTAGTTGTAAACAGGGGAGGCGCATCCAGCGGAGTGTAAACTGGACAGTGCCGTCCGATCTAGAAGGGTCTCTAGAATCATATTTTATTTGCTTTTTATTAGTTACCGGGAGTCCTTTTTTTTGTTTATTTGTTATTCATAATTAGTATTAATTTTATTTTACATCATTATTGTTTAATAAAACTCGTTCAACCTGAATGTGTTCTAAAAATAATTTATCCACAAAATAGTGAAGCGATTTGAACAACGGTCCTGAAGGTTTCAATACTCTAAAAGAGCTACCAGAAATTTGTTTTGTTGACGAACGTCACAACCGTGTTCCACAAAGTTTTACTATCTGATTTGCCTATTAATAAATTTTTGTAGTGTTTATTTTTGTGGCCTCTATAAGCGTATTAAATGTGTTTTTATATGTTAAGTACTTATTATGTCAATATCTTCTGGATCATTTTTCCAAGCTTTAAACAGTTCTTGTTTTTGGTTGCTGGACTTAACAAGCCCCGCAGTTATCCATTCCTTCCGCTTGATATTACATGGTTTTACCTTTATGGTCGTCTTTGCTATTTCCGATATTATCTTATCGACAAAAAAGTCCGTTGCTCCTTCAGTTCCCATATACTTTATTTCATTGCAAAAATCAATTTGTTCTAGGTTTCAGGCCAGCTTCTGTCGATTTAATCTCTTAAAAATTTTCTGTTATGAATATTTGGTTCTGGGTTATGTTTATTGTAGTGTAATGATCTGTTATGTCATTTTCATAAACTATTTGATTATGTATATTTTCTTTATTTTTTACAAAGACATGGTCGATACAGGTGTTGAATTGTTTATCTACTCTTGTGCGTGCATTAATCAACGATTTGTAGCCTGCTTCACTAAGTATGTTCAAATATTCGGGACAATAATCTGTATGCGAAATGATGTCAATATTAATATCTCCTACAATAAATTTGTAATCTGCGGGTACTGAGTGGGTATTTAAAAGAATTCTGATATCATTATTAAAACGATATGGGCATGTTGAAGGTGGTCTATATATTGCTGTAATTGTAACGCGTTTTCCCAGATATGTCAATTTTGTTATAATAGCTCTGATATTATTTATAGGTTGTATTGTGCTGTCATGAGTATGTATTTATTTTATATACATTACAACGCCATCATTTTGATTGATGGCACCTTGATTGTATACCATTTCATAACCACTGGATCTGTTATATGCTACGTTTCAGTTAAAATGATAACATCAAAGTAATGATCTAATTGATTTAAGAATATGGTTATGCTATCAAATTTTTTTGCAATGCTTCTACTATTTTGCTGTAAAACGCTGAAAGAATGTGACGTCTTTTGAGATACTGTCAGTTTTTTGTATTGAGTTATGTCATTTACAGTAATTTTTTATTATTTTTGTTTTGGTTGTCTCTTATAAACTGATTAATAAACTAATTACCTTATAATTGGTTTGTTCACGGATTTATTGAATCCTTTTCTGATAGCACGGGCAGTTAATATCAGTTGCTGTATGATCTGTGTCTATTTTTTCTTGAAATTTGTTGGCTATGTAGATACAATTTGTATATGTTGGCGTTTCCGCAGTTTGGTTGCCGTATTTACGTTTCCCTACACAGTGCTCAAAAATAGTTTTATTTTTACAGTCTTTAGTTTTATGGTTAAATTGGTGGCAATTAAAACACTTTTTTACGCTAAGGTCCTGCTTCACACGTATTGTTTTCCAGCCTACATTGATGTCCATATTAACTAGCTTGTTGAACGTTGTACCAATTGTTTCTACATATGTGATCCACTTTCTTGTTTTCCTCTGTTGCCTGCTGTATACAATTTTTAACTGGTCTTGTTCGTTTATCCTACTGTTTTGTGATATTAATTCTTCTAGTGGATCCTCTTCCTTAGCTTCTTCTAGGCCTATGAAAAGAAGTCTTGCGTTCTTCATTTTTGTTACAGTAACGTAGTAATCTGGTACCAATTCTTTTGCTGCGCTTTTCACTAGTATACCTCCACTATTTATTTTTTTAAAGATTGTATTCTAGCTTTTGCCTTACAGGGGTTCACTTTTCTTTGCACTTCTTCATTTATTTTTTCGCTTGTTTGATTCATCTTAGGTTTAATTAAGATGCTTGGTAACTTCTGTTTTTGCGTTAGTGCTAGTGTTTTTTTGCGGTTCTTTGGAGGTTATGTTAGCCTAGGTTTCTTTACCACTACATAAACTGTTTTTTATTTTGTCACAGTCTTTTTTTATTTCATTCACTTTCATTAGTATTTCGTTTACATTACCGGTTAATTGCATTCTATCGTCTACGCCGCTGGTCGGAGTTGCACCTAACTTCATGTCATTTATAGCGCGCTTGCAATCTAAGTATAACCACTTTATTATGTCTCTTATTCCATTTATTTTATTTAGTTTGGGCAAATTTATTTTCCCGCAACTAATATGGAACCTTCTCACACAAAATCCGTCGCCGGTATACTTTTTACATCATCGATGGCAGTTTTATTGCACTTTAAACAGGACGTGGCACCCCTTCTTCGTCGTCTACCATTTTTTCAGTAGGATAATACCTACATATGTATATGTAGCTTGGAAGGTTGCGGTTTGCACATTTTTCAAAACCGCTTAATCGTATAATCACGAGTATATTTCCAGAAAATACTTTTACATTTATAGGGCGAAGGCCACTGTATATCATTCCCCCCACGTGGCAATTACTAGATTACATATTTTTTTGTTGGTACTCCTATGTAATATAAGATTTTAGTTGTTTGCCCCTTGTCAATTACAGTATATCTCGGAAAAACCTAGAAAACCAGGAAAATACGGAAAATATTACTTCTTACTAAAAAGCCTTTATTCTTTGCATCTAATATTCCCATTTAACTTTTATTAATATCTAATTTCAATTTCAGGTAATTTTTTGTTGCTATTCTCATATAGTTTAAGGGATTCTAGGAAAAAAAAGCCGTGGACAAAAAAGCCGCGGAAAAAAAAGCCTAGAAAAAAGCCGTGGAAAAAAAAGCCGCGGAAAAAAGCCGACGGAAAAAAAGCCGACGGAAAAAAAGCCGCGGAAAAAAAAAACGTGGAAGAAAAAGACGCACAAAAATTATTGAAAGAAAAAAGCCACCGAAAACATCTTAGTATTCTTTAAAAGAATTGTATACGTTGAAGTATATTTATTTTATGTCAAGATACAGAACTCATGTTAATGAAAAGTCTAGTGTATCCAATTATATGTCAACCAAAAAAATACCATTAGGTAATAGGCCGTATCGGCCCAAAGGGCGAACGGGCCCTTCTCACAAAGTTATTTATTAACGGATTTCAATGAAATTGCATATTTACATTACTTGTATCCCCTTAGGTGGTCGGCCCAAAAACGACAAGGTAGGGCAGAAGGCCCTTATGACATACTCAGTTATTAATTAACCGATTTCAATGAAATTTTATATTTATATTACTCCTATCCCGTGAGGAAAAAATACAAAATTTGAACCGCATCGGACCATAAGGAAGGAATGCCTTTATGACTTGCTCAGTTATTCTTATTAATTAACCGATTTCAATGAAATTTTACATTTATATTGTTTCTATCCCGTTAGGCAAAAATACAAAATATGAACCGCATAGGACCAAAGGGAAGGAATGCCTTTAGTTTACTCAGCTATTATTTAGGGAAGTGTGGTAGATCGGCAATTAAAGCCGGACACGAACCGTTTGTGTAGAGAACGTAAATTCTAAGAAGTACACACTGACGTCCAGCCAGAAAAAGAAAATAAAACAAACGTTTACCACGCATGAACGATTTTATGATTGTATCTTTAGTTAGTATAGGTACTATATTTTATATAGAAAGCATCACTCCTGAGTACGAAATCTTATTTTGTGACTAATGGCGGATAAAAATTCTTTAATATTTTTCTCTCCATCTACATATTGTTGACACAAATTTTTCAATCGTGTTTGCATAACCTCGAAGGAATTTCTTTTTCTGCTGTACGCCTAAATTTCTTTGTCCGATCTTTGTGCTGTCAGCAGCGACTTCGAGGCGAATTTTTTCAATGATTTTCCACACAGTGGGATGGTTTTCTCCAACTAAATTTGAAAATCTGTTGTTCTATCCCTCTGTTTGGTTATTAGTACGATCCCCATCCTCCAGCGTTGAGTCATGGACATTCCATAGCGGCGGTGGAAACATTGGGGCAATATTTCGCATTCGCAATGGACCATCTTGCTCGTTTCCTATCTTTCTATATGTACCTGATACATACGTACCATCGAAGTAAGTTATCAAATCTTCAGCTGCTGCAGGTACTATCTCTCGAAGAAAATTTATTCCCCTGTGCACATCTTCAAGTGGCAGAAAAGCCAAACCGTCCAGCATGCCGCAAAATTTACTGAAGTTTTCGTCTTCTCGGTACATAACAACCAAACCTAATTCCTGAATTTTTATGTACGTACTCTGCGCGAGGTGGTAAAAACATCCTTTTACATTTACTTCTTCTCCAAAAACAGCAGTAATGGATTGAAAAACGGCTTTTTCAAAATTCACGAGGATAATTGTCGGATCGGGGTATAATTGCCTTTCGTCGCATTTTTGTAGTAATGTTCTCAGCATGTTTTTATAGGTTGTTTGACTTTTCCTTTGCAACAAAGAAAATTCTGCAGTGAGAAGAAGACCTCTTAGCCGTATTCTAATTACCTACAGTTGCAGAAACATTGGAGGTGCCAACTAAATGTTTCCATCGAAGTACCACTCATTCGATTGAAAAAGGAACCGTAATGAGGAATCTGTCTCAAAAATTATTATGCATTCTTCTGCATTCGGTCCATTATCATGTAGTAATAAGCGTTCCGGATTGGGACCTCCGGACATGGTCCAATGACCTACAAAAAAAGTAATGTAACTTTGAATACTCAAATATGTTATTATAAAATATACTAGTTTTTCACAATACAAAATCTGATCGTGTCAAAACAAACTGCCTATTTCAAAATCACAAATTTACGTAAATTATTGTGTTTGTATTGTTCGCTGCAGAATCGGTTTACTAAACGGAAAAGCAAGGTACCAAAGAAAGTTAACTTAAGCTTCACGCCATTCCCTTGCGGGGTAGACAAAAACAATCCCTGCCTCTTATTTATTTTTCAGTCACAATCTTTCTCCATGCTTTCCTATCTCCGCACACCTCCGTAGCTTCCGCAAGGTTCATACATAGTGTTTTTAAAACTCCTTATCTTTCTTTCCTTTATCATAGATTCTACTACATTCAGCCAAGTTTTACGCAGCCTACCAGGCCCGGCCTTTCCCCTAACCTCACCCACATATATTTGTTTCGTTAATCTTGCGTTGTTCATTCTCTCAATGTGACCAAACCAACGTAATGTACTACTTTTATATCTATCCATCATCGTCTTTTCCTTACCACACTCCGTTATTATGCATTCATTTTTTATCTTGTCCCTTCTCGTTTTACGACATGCGCTTCTCAGGAATCTCATACCCACGGCATTTATCTTAGTTTTGTTCACGTTTACCTTTAGGTCCATGCTCTCACAGACTGTATCAATCTTCCTCAGAGCGGTTTGCAGCTCATCCGCACTGTCACTTAATAAGACTGTGTCATCTGCATACACCAGAAGTCGTACATTTACGTCACCAACCATTACACCATTTGTATCGGTACATGCTTGTCTAAGACATTTATCCATATATACATTGAACAACCACGGTGACATCACACAGCCTCGTCGCACTCCTTGCTCAATATTAAAGTATTCACTCACACCTCCTCTCACCCTAACACATGCCCGACTACCGTTGTATACTGCCCTTATTCCATTTATTAGACCTTTATTTATGCCATATTCATTTAATATTTCCCACAGCTTCTCCCTATTCACTCTGTCATATGCTTTCTTCAGATCTACAAACGCACAGTACAACTTCCTTTTTACCTTTAAAAACTTTTCGATCACCTGCTGGAGAGCAACCATCTGATCGACACATTCTCTCCCTGGCATGAAGCCACCTTGCACGTCCCACATCTTAGTTTGCGTAGTTTCTCGTACTCTATCAATAAGTATTCTTCCAAACACTTTACCAGGCACGCTGAGTAAGCTTATTCCTCTGTAGTTCTTACAATCACTCTAGTTCCCCTTACCTTTATACAATGGTACTATGATCGCGCTCTTCCAATCACTCGGCACTTTTCCACACATAAGGCATACATTGAATAATTCACACAATCTTCGTATAAGCTTTGCACCACCATACTTGAGCATTTCACCAGTGATTTCATCTACGCCTGCTCCCTTGCCATTTTTCAACCTTCCTACCGTTTTCTCTACCTCATTTATTCCAATATCCTTCTCAGTTTCATCCATCATTTCTTCTATATTCTCCTTATTTAACCCTTCAGTCTTACTTTCCTCACTACTGTACAGCTTTCCGGAATATTCTTGCCAGCATTTCCTCACTTCACAATCGTCCCATACTATTTCGTTTCTAGCATTTATCACTCCTGCAGCGTTCTGTTTTGGGCCACGTTTTGTATTTTTGACCCATTTCCAGAAGAGTTTTTTGTTTCCCTCAAAATCATTCTGCATTTTCTCTCCTTCCACAGCTATCACTTCCTCCTTACTTATTCTCACTGCCTCCTTCGCTTCTTTGTTTCTTAATCTGTACACCTCATACAATCGCTTCTTCTCAGTCTCATTTTTTGCAGCAATCATTGTCATGTACGCATCTTTTTTCTCACATACTGCCTTTTTTACCGACTCATTCCACCAAGCACATTTTTTCTGTCTACCTACAGTCACTCTTCCACGCACGGCACAATTGACAACAGAGTTTTTCAAGCTTACCCATGCACTTTCAACGTCAGTCTCTTTTATTTGTTCGTTCCACATTGTTTCATTCACATTCAACTCTTTACTCACAGCATCTGCGTATTTCATTCTCGCACCATTATCCACTAGTTTGTCAACCCTAATTCTGGACGTTCGCACTACGTTTGCTTTCCTTCTTCAGACCCACTTTTGCTCTAAACACACTCTCGATACAACCAATTAATGGTCCGATCCACACTTCGCTCCGCGCATTACTTTTGTGTCTTTCACCAGGTTTCTAAGCCGTTCATCATACACTATCAAGTCTATCATACTTTTAGATTCACCTCTTTGCCATATATACATATGCACATTTTTATGTTTAAACCACGTATTGTATACAAACAGGCTTCCCTCCACACAGATGTTCAGCAGGTGTTCACCGTTCTCATTGACTCTTTGGTGTGCGAACTTTCCTAGAACCAGTTCACTATGTTCTCTCTGTACACCCACCTATCTGTTCATATCCCCCACTATAATCACTCTTTCGTTTGGCTTACATACGTTCAACACGACTTCATTCCAGAAGTTCTCACGCTCCTGGTCTCTTTCTCCATTCACCGGTGCATAGCATGCAATAAGAAAGATTATTCGAAGTGACAAATAATATTCGTTTTCCACACAAATACAATTGAAGGGTTCATAAAAATGAGTAACATAACTGACCTTCAATGAGTAGTTCCTGGAGAGTGGCCGGCATCGGTGGTAAATTCTTTAATTTTTGATTTCGCAATGTTCGCTTCATGGAATCTTCAAGAGGCATACGAGCTCGTATTGTATTTTCGAGTGTCTGAACAGAATCAGCAAAAATTTGTGCGGGTTCGCTCCCTGACTCTTTAGCCCTTTGCTTCATTTCACAAACTGTTTTTGCCACCTTCACATATTCCTCATCTGCTGGATGATTTTGCTGTGTAGTAACATTTGGAACAGTCTTGTTTAGATGCGTCGTCAAAGAACTTCTACACCAAAAAATATAATGAACACGTTATCACATTAGCATTTTTGGTAACGAGATTTTGCGAATTTTGTAATGCATATCAAAAAGAAAAGGTCAAGTTCGTTAATGTGCCATATCGGTCCAAAGGAAAAGGAAGGTTCTTATGGCTAGCTCAACGAATTGCGATACCTTGTCTGCTAAGTCGCATTTCTCATTAGTGCTACATATACCGTTCACGTACGTTGACCTTTTTTAAGAATAGAAATTAAAATTACTGGGAAATCGTTTTTTAAGTTTAGGTACTGATGACCCTTCCCTTAATCAGAGATACCTAAACAACTTGTCTATAAAAGGGCCACGTTACTGATGCGGACATTACACACATAGAGCCTACAAAAGCAAATGTGCATATATGAGCTACATTTATATAAAAACCATTCATGCATTAAGATTGTTCTGTTATATAATACGTAAGTTCTTACGCTTACTCATGATTGTTTATGTTATAGTTATATTTGTTGAATACACCATGCAATTGGTCATTTTTGAGTGCATCCAAAACTTATTTCTCAGCTACTCATCTAAATGACAGCGCCATCTCATTACGATAATTATACCAAAAAACGATGACAGTTGTCTATGCTAAACTATAATATAATTAATAGTTTACTTACCTTAAAAGAGCTACTCTTTGAACACCTCCAACGTATAAACTCTCTGCATTCTCTATGCAACACATATAAGTAACCACTAAAACGCAACTTTTCTCCACCTTTGTTCCATTTAAATATTTCCATATTACGCGTACAACATACACTAAAGGAAACAACTAAATAATAAATAATTTTGCAAGTGCAACCTATTTAAAGATGCTCATAGTTATGTACATAATAGGAAAATAATTAGAAATACATTAGTAGATAATTTTATTGTAAAAGATTCTTTTATTTAGGGTACAAGCAATTACCATTAAGATAAGATACTCATTATTCATTTCCTGTTGGTATTGAATTTACCAATATTTTCAATAAATTGTGGATTTTTCGGCGGCTTTTTATTCCGCGGCTTTTTTTTCCGTCGGCTTTTTTTTCCATCGGCTTTTTGTTCCGTCGGATTTTTTTTCCACGGCTTTTTTCCGCGGCTTTTTTTTCCGCCGGCTTTTTTTTCCAGGCTTTTTTTTCCGCGGATTTTTTTTTCCACGGCTTTTTTTTCCGCCGCCCAGTTTAAGGTTTTAGTTTTTTGCATGCATATATCGGAAAAACCTGAAAAATCACGAAAATGCAGAAAAATTACTTTTTACACAAAATCTTTATTCTTTGCCTCTAATATTCCGATTTAACATTTATTAATAATTGATTTTTGTTTCAGGTAAGTTGTAACTATGTGTGATGACAAGCCGGTAAGTTGCAGACAATATTCTCCGCCAAATCATTTCAGAAAGTTCGTGAATGTGTTGAAGTGCGACTGAAGGAATTCACTGAAAGTAATAGATTTGAAACTGTATGTAGGACAAGTGCCAGTGAATCTCGATTTAGATCACCATTTTTACCATCGTTGGTGTTACCAAAAGTTTACGAACATCTGAAGAATTATTAAACGTGCGCGGCCATCGGGCAAGGAAAGCGATCCATCAACATCCAAACGATGCCACAGATCAGCGCCTACAGGAAATCTATTTCTTAGCGACAGCTACATTTTTTGCCACAAGAACCGAAAATGGATTTCTTCGAAAAAGAAGTACGAGTTACCTACCAAATGTGTTACTGAAATCGCGGGGTTGTCCATTATGCAAGCTGCAGAAGCAAAAACAAATGACAAATTGTTGTGTGAACTGAAAGATGTAGATTTCATAGATCGTGAGGTGCACTGTCATAATCACTGTCGTAAGGACTACACCAGAAATACTGACAGGCGGCCTCATGCTGCTCCAGAAAGTGAATCACTTGCACGGCAAAAGGCTCATGAAGAAGCATTTGAATATTTCAAAAAATATGTTCAAGAGAGTATAATTGTTGGTGGCAATGTTGAACGCATGTCAATGCTGCATGAGAGGTATTTGTTATTCATGACGGAACATTCACCACAATTATATAATGAAAACGGAAAAATTAATAAACTCATCATAGACTAGCCGTAGAAGTTGCATTTGAGGCTGCTTCATCCGATATGCAAAGAATACAAGAGGCTGCAATAATTCTACTACGACATGTTCAGCAGATATACGAAAATTCACTTGCAATGCCATGGCCTCCTTCAACCAAATTCCTGGCATCAGATAAAATGAAAGCTCCTAATTTACTACGTGAATTTCTTTCGTATTCAATAACCGAAAAACCACTGCAAGTTACGAATGACAAAGTTAAACGCACAGTGAATTTCTATGCGCAGGACTTATGCTATAGGATTACTAATGGTAAATGGTAAATGACAAATCATTTGAGCTTAGGATTGATTACAAGACACCTTACAGGAAGTGCAGAACTGGTAACTATAATAAATAAACATGGCCATTGCGTGTCTTACTCATACTTGCTTGAGTTAGAGATTGGTGTGCGCATCAAAATAAAGTGTAACGATCAACTTCTCCTTTCAAATATATTTACAACAGGTAACATTGTGCTGGGATAACTTCGATTTAAATGAAGAAACTCCATAAGGTAGTGGAACAATTCATTCAACACATAGAATTATGATTCAAGAGAGAACTACTGATCTGCGGTCATTGATTACTGGCACTGATGTACCAAGAACTAAAGAACGTTGTGTAAAACTCGTTGAGAGAGATCTTCAACCTTGTTTCATCCAAAAGCGCTCAGAGCCCAATATTGTAACAATCACGTCTTGTGTAAATAGATGTATTGTTAGCAATCCTACAAAATGTAATTTCTGGTGGTCATTATGCAGAGCAACACTCAACAAAATAAGTCAAGTGCCCGGATGGTCAGGGTGGGTTTCAAAAACATCAAATTGGGAAGGTGATCATACAACTTCAACGGTAGGCTACATGACACCGATAACTTCGCCAATTACAGAATATTCCACTATTCAAGAAATATTGACGCAATCGCAGAAGAAACTGGATAGATACATATATTTATTACACTAGATTTGGCGGTTGCCATCAAAGCATATGCGGTGCAATGACATAGCAACACATATCAGGATATCGTCATTAACATCGGTGTTTTTCATACCGTCTGCTCTTATTTTGGATGCCTAGGTAAATTGAAGGCTGGCTCTGGCTTTGAAGATGTTTTAGTTGAATCAGGAATATGTGCAAGTGGTTCGATTACGAAATGCATAATGCAAAAGGATAGATTTTGTGACAGATACTTATTCAGGTATACCTATTGAAAACATTGAGAGACTAAGCAGGGGTTGTGTAGAGACATTGTTAATAAAAAGACCTAAAACCAAGATCCCTAGGGATTGGAAAAAATCCTTAGTAATGGCAAAAATAAGGAACAACTTGTCAACCTTTTACGTAATGAATGGGACCAAGACAAGTATGCCCACCACTTTGTTGGTACAAACTTTTATTTATCACATAATAATCAGTGCACATTATTTACTAGCGAAGATGGTTTAACTGTGAATTGTACTTTACAAGCAGAACTATGCTCCTCACAAGAAGAAGCAGATAAAAAATTTATATTACGTTGCTTCTCAATCCTGTCAAGACAATGTTCCTATCAGAATTAGGTCGCCAGACACAGATGCCTTATGTTGTTATTAAGGTACGCCAACGAAATTAAAAACGTGTTACTGTTTGTTACAGCAACTGGAAACAAACGAATATGCATGCATTATCTGGATGTGACACTACCAGTTCTTTTGTTTGTCGTGAAAAGTTGTTAGTGAAATCTAAATTGGAAAAGTATCCAAAATTTGTGCCTATTCTTAGATCATTAGGATCATCACTTACAATTGTAGACACGTTACTAACAGGCCTAGAGCAATTTGTCTGTTGCTGGTGCAGTTACGAGGTAGATATAAATAAGCTACGGTACGATTTGTTCACACAAAAATACTCGCCCACAATGACATGTACACTGTGTCCTATTTTGGGTGAGACTGCAAGGTTTCTCAGCTATTAATAAAGATAGAGCCTCGCGGTTCTCGTGAACCGTTGCTACTTTTTTGTGAAACGTTTAATGCCATCCAAATATTTTTTTTAACTTATTTGCATTCTAAGTTACAGGGCGATTTTGACAATTTGTACTATTTGGGGTACTCTGTATCTCTACTATTGCAAAAGTTATCAAAAGGTAAGAACGTTAATGGAGATATTTTTGCGAACAATTCATTGGCGTACTCAAAAACATTTTCTAGGGTACCGTTTTCAAGATATAACCCAAACTTATACTTTTTTAATGGAACACCCTGTATATTTATAACCCGTTAAATTTGTTATTTTTTTCACTTTAAAATGATGTATAGCATTATATACTTATATTTATTATTAATCTACGAAATCGTTAAAAACTGTAAAATATTAATTTTTTATAGGTTGGGCATGTTGACGCTGTTTGTCGTTCTCTTTAATACTTTTGCCTTAATAAAAAAAGTAGTTAATTCTCTATTTCCATTTGTTGTGGTTAGTATCCAAAAGCTATAAAAACTTTATTTTATTAAAATAGTTCTAATTCTAATTTAAATTCATTATAATAATAATAACACATTTATCCAGTGGTTAGGGAAACAAATGAACATCTTCACAGATCTTCTTGAACCTGTCAAAGAAAATATTTAATATTGAAATTCTTGTTTATAAAATGTTTAAATCAGTGCAAACCACGATCACAAAATTACAATAAGGGTAATCTCGAGGAACAGGAAATAAACGTTTTGGCATATGTTCAAGCAGTCCCCCAAAGTTCGTGCAGAAAAATTGAGACGGAAACAGGGGTAACACGAACAAAATCTCAGAGAATTTTACGTAAACATAAATTTTAATCATATAAGGTCAATCTAGTTCAATATTTACATCCCGGTGATCCAGGGAAAAGGATCATTTTTTGCAACTGGTTTGTGGAACAACGTCGAATTGATAATAATTTTGCACGAAATGTGATTTGGTCAGACGAAGCCTATGTCAGCAGCGCTGGAGTTTTTGATAGGCATAATACTAGGCATTGGTACCAGGAAAATATTTAGATATTTTGGAAGAGATTTTACCCCAAGTATTAGATGATGTGCCGCTGGTTAACCGAAATTCAATATTCTTTCAACAAGATGGAGCCCCTGGCCACAATTCTCTAATAGTAAAAGAATTTTTGTGCTGCAACTTCCATGATCGTTAGATTAGAACAAATGGGCCAATTCGATGGCCTACAAGGGCACCAGAATTGTCAATTTTGGAATTCTTTGTATCATATTTAAAAAATCAAATATACAAAAATCGTCACAATAATATCAACGAACTTCATGAAGCAACAAAGCAAGCGTTTCGCGATTTAGATGTATCACCCCTAAAACTGGCAAACGCGTTAAGAAGAATACGAAAAGTATGCGATTTATGTGTAAGAGAAAATGGTCATCACTTTGAACAGTTTTATTAATCATGTTTTATTCAGTATCTCAAATTGTAAATTTGTTGATTTTTGTTTTAGGATTAATTGTGTATTCAAGTATGTTTAGTGTTTTATATCATAGCCAATCTATAAAAATTAATATTTTACAGTTTTTAATGATTTCGAAGAATAATAATAAATATAAGTATATAATGTTACAATAAATAAATAAATAAATTTAACGAGCTATACAGGGTGTTCCATTAAAAAATATCAGTTTGGGTTTTTTAGTACGCCAATGAATTGTTCAAAATATCTATCAATTAACGTTCTTACCTTTTGATAACTTTTGCAATAGTATAGATACAGGGTACCCCAAATAGTACAAATTTTCAAAATCGCCTTGTAGCTTAGAATGCAAATGAGTAAAATATTTTGATGGCATTAAACGTTTCACAAAAAAGTAGCAACGGTTCACGAAAACTGCAAGGGTCTATCTTTATTAGTAGCCGAGAAACCCTGCAGTCTCCCAGCTAAACTCATAAGACTAACTCCAGAGGGACATGGATGGAAGTTAGAGAATGGAAAACTTAAGTTTGATTGGATTAATGGGGATCCGTTACCACACGAACTAACCGACGTTATAGAAAGCTTTGATCCAGATCACTTTGAAGATGAAGATGAGCCAGTACTAGTTAACTTAACCGATGTCATAAACGAGGATGAATAAGAAGAATGCTGTTTCCAAAATTTTAAAAGGAAACGTTATTTGATTTTGAGATTAAACGTTTGATTTTTATTATTATAACTTTGATACTTTCATTTATACTTACATGGTAAGAATACTGTATTAAAGTTCTAATTTACAATTTAAACAATAGAAGATAATTTGAGTTTTCAGCTGTTTTGGTTGTAAATGTACCTTCTTTAATTAAAATTTAAATTAAATTCGAATAAATTGAAAGAAGTCATTTTTCCCCTACCTCTGTGGTTTTCCGGGTTTTTCCAAACTGTGCTGTAATTGACAAGTGGCAAACAATTAAAACTAGATGGCAATACCAACAAAGTCATAAATTCCCACGTGGGTGGGGGTGGGGGGTTACATATTTGTTGGTCTATTATGTTATTTAGACAATTCCTTAATTTTATGACAAAAAAAGTTTACTTACTTCACGTAGTGAGAATTTGTCCAGTTTGCCTGTGAGGGATATAATTACGTTTTTATTGCAAATAGGATTTATTTAAAAATAAATTATTACAATTAAAAACTGAGACCTCACTAACTATAAGTTAATATGAACTCTGACTGTTGTTATCAATGCAGCGTCTTTTATAATAATCATTAATTTACTTAACATAACTAACATCTCTAAGAATTGATAAATTACAATAATAACAAATATGAAAGTTTCCATGTGATAATATTTGATGAAGTAATTAATATTTGATGTTTGACTATTGTTTACAGAATGATATGTTATACTAGCTATTTATATAATGATGTATATCATACAAAAATACGGAGAATATAACTACTTTCCCCTTAAGACAGAATGTCCTCATTCTGCGAAGTTATGTGTTTTAAAGGAAACACTTCTTTTTCCTGTCTGTGTTTCCTAATTCTATTACGTATCTTATTTCTAAATACATAGATCAAAATACAAAACAAACTAATAAAATAATTACAATAGTAGTAGATAAATGTATAACATGCACTAAAGGATTAATTTTTAAATCAGTATTTAACATTTCAGCTTCTTCTTTTAAGGTTTTCAAGTTTTCTAAATGTTTTGGTTCTAGTTTTACAGTCAAGTCAGCTTTATAATTATTAATTTCTATAGGATTCTTGTAAGTAAAATTAACAAATGTGTTTTCAAAAGTTTGATCATTTATTGTTAATTTGCAATTACTTCCGGATGATACAAAAGCATTATAAATTACTTTAAAGTTATTAATTTTGTTGTGACATTCTTTAATTATTTCTAAATCTTGTTTAACTGATACTAAAATGTTTCTGTTGTCTCATTAAGCATATAACTTATAATTGTTATTGACTACGGCGTATATACAATCTTTGTTATAAGTTATGGAACACTTACTCGTTTCTGTTCTTTCAAAACACACAATTTGTTTTTCTATAACTTTACACTTTTCATTAGTCCATAGTTCTTTTCTTACACCTTGAAGGTGATATTGTAACGGCGGTATTAGCACCTTGTTTTGCTGATCAGGTATCGGGTAAATACTTTTGTATTGGAATATTGAAGGATTGAGGATCGGGATATACAATATACATGTAATTGAATCTTCTGTTGAAAAAATTCTAAACTTTGAAAATTCCAGTTTTTTAAAAATATGGATTTTATCTAATTTAGGCAACTCCGTCTTTTTAAAAATTAATTTTAAATGGTCGATAATTTCAATTATTTCTGTATCAGACATAATTTCGAGATTTGTTATTTCAGAAAAAGCTAAAGAAATTGTTCTTTCAATAGTTTGAAGGATGTCCAATAATTGGAACTTAAATAATTATTGTATTGAATAATTAACTGTGTGCCAAGAATACTGTTTACCTTGTTTAATTCATTAACAAATAAGTCAGTGTTCTGGATTGTTTCCAAGTCTTTATAGTACCTTTCAGTGATGTGACCATCAAATGAAATGTATTTATCTACCTGTTGAATAATTTTATCTTGATTTTTATAAAGTGAATTGAGATTTTCATTAATTTCAGTTAAATTGTTGTCAGGGTTGCCAGTAATATATTTTATTACTGTACCAACAATATTAGCAAGACCACGTTTTCTTGTATGCTTAAGTTTAGATAATTGTTTTTCTATTAACTTACAATTTTCTTTTAACACATGGACTAATTTCTGGATCATGGCGTTTGAATCTGTGTCTAAAATTACTACCTTACTTAATATTTAATAATAACTTAATTCTAAATCTGTTATATTAATATAGAAGTAAAACTTATGATAATGATCTACTAATTTGGCTGGGCCTATGTCTTAGGTAATGTATCCATTTGTATTAAATTTTTCAATTTGAAGGCCCTGGTTCTGGATTACTAGGCAAATCCTGCAAACAAAATTTCTTTTTAATACGTTTCATTTTCTTGTGTGTGTATTCGCTGGTCTATTTGAACTTTCTCTGTGCCCTTTGATTTTATTTTTATTAACGGATGTTATATTTACTTTATCAAAGCACGGATCTGTTTTTCTAAATTCTTTGCCGTGTAAAATAGGCTACTGCTTCATTAATTTCAATGGTTGATTCTTGATCTGTATTTTTCTTTTCTAAAGTCTTAGTGCCATTTTCTAATTGTTTGTGATATAAGTGTTCGTAGAAGGGTAACCATTCGGTTTTTCGCTTTTCGTTGTAATTTTCGTATACAGTTCTGTTTAAATCAATTTCATGTGCATTTAAGTTTTCGTAAGGCCCGTACAGTAGAGTAAAAGCTGTATAACGCGTCGCAGAGTGTATAGTCTGATTGTACATTAATACGGTCGATATCATTGAATTTTGGGGGTTTTTATTTTCAATCTTGACCATTCTTAATTTTTCTAAAATGGTGGAGTGTACTCTTTCTATTGGAGAGTTACTGTTACTGTTATAGTTAGTAGTAAAATGCAATTCGATTTTGAATAAAGCGCAATATTCTTGGAAGACCTTGTTCTTGAACTCCTTTCTTTCGTCGCAAAGGATTTTCTTTGGGTAACCGTGGTGCGAAAAGTAGTGTTTCTACTTATTTAACACTGTTAATCTTGATGCGTCTGTTATGTAATAGGCTTGTGTATATCGTGAAAAGAGGTCTATTATTGTTAAACATTTGTTTCCTTCGGAACTAAATGTATCAACGTGTACTACATCGAAAGGTTTCCTTGCGAGTAAAGGTCCAGAAAATTGAATTTTATATGGATTTCTATTGTACTTACTAACGTTACAAGCTACGCATTCGTTAGTTACTTTCTTTATCGTGGTTTTTAAGTTAAGTCGGTAATATTCAGTTTTTAAGTGATTATAGCTTTCTAATATGTCATTGTGATTATTAGAATGATATTTATCTATTACTTCGAATTGTTCATTTGATTGTTCTATATCTTTTGTTAGCAGGTTGCTTTTGACAAATTTTATTATGTTATTGAATAAATTACTTGTTATTTAAAAAAAATTAGATTCTAATTCCTTATCTTTAAAGTATATTCCGTATAAGTTTTTTGGATCTATGATTTCCTTTAACATTCGGGAAATGTTTTCAGTTCGTTACCTTGCCTAATTGTAACATAGTTATGTTTTAAGAATGGTCTTTGATATTCTATTTTATATTGATCTCCTAGGTTTAAGATTACGCGATACATGAAATGATTTACTGGATTCTCAGAGATTGGTACTGAGATTTATGTTCGATAGTTGAATAATTGCGTTCAGCACTATTTAACGTCCTCGACTAAAATGCAATTGGTTTGTTATTTTGCGATAAAACTCCTCCTATGGCTACATTGGATGCATCGGTTGTAACATGTAAAGTTTTTTCAAAGCCTGGGTACGTTAATACTGGTGCATTGGTTAGTAATCTCTTGCATTGATAAAATGTTTGCAAATAATTTTGATCTGTGACATCAATCTTTGAATTCTTTTTAAGACATTTGGTAAATGGTTGTACGAGTTTAGCAAAGTTTTTTATAAATCTTCTGTAATATCCTATAAGTCCAAGGAAAGCTCTAATTTCTTTTACTGTTTTCGGAAGTGGGTATTCTTCTAAAGCTTTAATTTTTGCGGGGTTAGGTTTCATACCTTGTGGTCTAATTACGTGTCCTAGGAAGGTTACTTCTTTACACAAAAATTCCGACTTATCTAGTTGAACTTTTAAATTATATTCTCTTAATTTTTGATATATCTGCCTAATGTATACTGAGTGTTTATGAAGTGATTTTGAGAAGATTACAATATCGTCCATGTATACAAAACAGAATTTATACAGGTATGGGCGTAAAATATTGTCCATTACTCTTTTGAACGTATTCGGAGCGTTTTTATGCCCGAACGGCATTCGAACGTATTCGAAATGACCATTGTTTACCGAGAAAGCAATTTTTCGATAGAATCATGATCCATTTCTATCTGATGGAATTCTTGGGCAAGATCTAAGGTAGAAAAGTACATGCATTTTCCTAGATTGTCCAATATTTCGTCAATTCTTGGGAGTGGATATTTGTCTTCAACCGTTTTTTCATTTAGTTTCCTATAGTCTATAACAAGTCGCCATTTATTTTTCCGCTCGCATCTGGTTTTTTCGGTACAATCCAAACTGGTGAACTATAAGGTGAAATACTTGGTCTAATGATTTTGTTATCAAGCAGCTTTTGAATTTGATTTTGGATTTCATGTTTCAATTGATGTGGGTATCGGAATGATTTACAAAAAACTGGTTCGTTATCATTTGTTCTGACGTTCTGTTTTACAGTGTTGGTAAAAGTTAAGTCACAATTTTCGTTGTAAAAGATGTCTTTATATTTTTTGCACAAAGATATAATTTCTGTTTTTTCTTCTAAATTAAGATTAGTTCGAATGAGATTTGGAATATCAATCTTAACATTATGAATTTTTGGATTTACTAAATCAATATTGGTAATAGATTTTACCTCGTATTGTTGTTGAAAATTTTTTTCTACTTCGCGTTATTCTTCAAAAGGAATAGTGCAAATGCCATTTTCTGCAACCGCAATTGATTTTGCAATAATATAATTGTCTAATTTAATTTCTGGGATTATAACTTGTCCTCGATCGACATTTACGGGAATTCTAATACTATTTTTACAATTTGTTTTACTGGTTTAAAATTCTTCGGGTTTAGTTCCATAAAAAACGGTATTTTAGAATTACCTATCTCTAATATTTGATTATTATAATTAATCGTAGCTTTAAGTTTTTGGAAGTCTTCGCTTCCTATTAATGCGTCAAATATATCATGCCATTGTATTATATGAAAATTAATTTTATTATCAAGTCCAAATTCTTTTAAGGAAGGATATGATACATTCTGATTATCGGTTATCGTAATATTTAAACTTTTAACAGTAAATGGTTAAACAAAAATTTTTTTTTAATGTTCATAGGCGGGACCCGGATTTATTATTGAATTAGAAGCTCCCGCTATCTATTGAAATCTTTAATTTTAAACTAGAAATCGTTATGAATGGTAGTTTTGGTTTGCTTGTTAGCGAATTTAAATCTAAATTTGTGGTTCCGAGGCAGGTATTCAAAAATTTTCAGTAGATTCAAGTAGGGTTTCAGGAAAACTTTCAGTAAATTCAAAAGTTTCAGGGTTCTGGTAATCTTCTTGATTATATTCGTCGTTTTCCACTATTGCTATTGATTGTTAATCGTCTTAAAAATTGTAAAGTTCTTCGGAATGAAAATTACAGGGGCCCGTGCTTCGAAAATAGTTCGAAGGGTTACGTGAATTAATGGGCTGTTGATTTGGTCTACCAGTATTTCGTGTAGATATTGACATCGGGGTTGGTTTTGACTCAGGTTCCTTCTTGCCAAATACTTGCGAATTTGTAGGATAATTTGTGAACACTGGTCTCGTCTGGAAATTTAACGGACCACGCGGAAATTGATTTTGATCTAGATTACGTTTTGTGAATTGTGGTGAAGGTTTCTAAAAATAATTTGCGTTTGCCCGTTGAAACTGTTTTGGTTGTTGAGTTTTATTCGAGAATTATTGAATTGTCTAGTTGTCGATGGTTTTTGTCGAACAAAATTTAGAAAATTGACCTGTTGTTTATAATTATCATAGTTTCTTAACTGAAGTAAACAATCTTCTAATGATTCTACATTTTTATAAGATATAAAAGACCTATGTGGTTCTAATAAAGCTACCATGTAGGTGAATAAAGCCTTTTTGTATAAGCATTAGTTTTATAATTTTTAAGGTTAACATCTGTTTCATTTATGGTTACGTGTTCTAACAACTGTTGCAATTTCCTTTTAATTTGTTCATAATACTCATCGTAAGTTTCGTTTGTTAATTGAACACACGTTATTAAATCATTTTCTAGTAATGTTTCGTTTCTAGGGTCGCCGAAACGAATTATTAATGTTTTATTTACCTTATCCCAAGTTAAGCAATTTGAAATTACTAAAGTGTCCCTAGCAGTACCAACTAATTTGGAGCAGCAAATTTCGAAGAACAATTTATTTAATGTACGGGGTGGCCAACTAAGAATGCGAGGTACTGCATCTGGGAAACTATACATCGTAGAGGCTTGCAGAAAAAAAAGTTATGACTAAAACGGCCAATACAAAAACCTGGAAAATATTTTCATGTTTCTGAAATGACCGCTAGGGGGCGTAACTGCAATCTTGAATCTAAAAAAAGTAATGTTTCTGTGAATTCTGCTATATTAACCTAATAAAAGAATAACTGACCTTTCAATTCGAGGATAATCTGAACTTTTTTTGTTTGGCGCTTTTTGACGTATCTATAAAAATAAAATGGCGGGGGATATTCAAAGGTTTCCTTAAATCACCCCCCGTATCTTCGAAACGGCTAATCCGATATTAACAAACTTGGGCGCGTTGAAAAGAGCTTTTCGGGGGCTACAAATGTTAAAATAATTGAAGTTTTGTTAGTTTGACATGTCATCGCTAGAGGGCTTTGTTCGACATTCCGACAAAAACGGTTAATTTTCGCAAAAAAATTAAACGCATTGGTATGACTTTTTTTCATGAACAAGTAGCTAAATGATGCCTAAACAAGCTCGCGAAAACCGCATCTCGATATCTTGTTCCTAACCTAAAATATCGGCCAAAGAAAACGTTATACGAAAATCCCTTAAATTTTTATTTTTTTTAAACCATATTTTTCTGGAATTGTTTCTATTATGTAAGTTGTGGCCCTAAAAAGGATTTAAAGGAGGAAGGTTCTTAATGCCTCCGTAAATGCTCGAAATGCTGACCATCACTATGTGCATTGCTGAGGCATTTTATTCACCAGAATAAAATCACCCTTTTTGAAATTACTATGGGCAAGTAAGCAATGCTAAAAGTTATACGAAAGGCCTATTTTTTGTTTGTTTAAATGCATATTCACTATGGATATATATGAAAAATACAATTAATAGAAGTAGGCAATGGAAACAGAAACCAAAACGAAACATAAATAATCCTCAAATTGTCAATAGTTGTTAATACTTTCGCGTTACTTTGCGCAATTTTTGTGCTTTCAAAATGCGTTTTACGAATAAGGAAGCTGTTGATATGCTTGCGGTTTATTTTGAATGTCTTCAGAATGCCGCAGTAGCTAAAAGAGTTTACGCTGTTCGATATCCAAATCGGCGTCCTTGCGATGTAAGAGTTTTTCCCCGATTAGTGGCGAGCTTACGAGCCAATGGTAGTTTTCGGCCTACGTTTTAACGGCAAAGAATTGGAAGAACACAAGGAAATATTAACCGTGTACTGGGATATATTGAAGGAAATCCTCATGTTAGCACAAGAGCATTATCCACTGAGTTGTGCATATCACGGATAACGGTAAGTTCTAATGGCCATCAAAATATATAGATATTCGTTTAAACTTTTTTTAATTATTTTAAGAATGCACCCATATCATGTCGTTTTGCATTAGGCCTTGAAAGAGGAAGATTTTGATCGAAGGTTAGACTATTGCCATTGGATGTTAGGCATGATACGCGAAAATAGAGAATTTTTATTTCAAATTCTTTGGACCGAGGAAGCCACCTTCAGTAGTGACGGGAGAGTCAATCTGCACAACATGCATTATTGGTCTGCAGAAAATCCCCATTGGTTGCGTGAAGTTCAGACGTTGGAGTTTAAATGTATGCTGTGGCATACTGGGTGGCAGAATTATTGGGCCATATTTTTTCGAGCAACCCTTAAATGGTAATGTATTTCTTGACTTTTTGGCCAATCAATTACCGTTGTTGTTGGAAGATGTGCCTCTGGAAACAAGGCAAAAATTGTTTTTGCAGTTGTATGGTTGCCCAGTACATTTTGCTATTAATTTACGAGAGCATATTAATGCAGTATTTCAACAGCGGTGGATTGGAAGAGGAAGTCTGTTTCCATGGCCTCCGCGATCGCCAGACTTAACTTGCCTCAATTTTTATTTATGGGGCGCTTAAAGAACATCGTGTTTCGGACTCAACCTACTACTAGAGAAGATATGAAAAACCGGATTCGTAACGCAATACGTAACATACCGAGAGCCGAAATTGAAGCTGCAGTTTTGTCTAGTCATGAATATAAAGTCTTCTTTGGCCGATATTTTAGGTTAGGAACAAGATATCGAGATGCGGTTTTCGCGAGCTTGTTTAGGCATCATTTAGCTACTTGTTCATGAAAAAAAGTCATACCAATGCCTTTAATATTTTTGCGAAAATTAACCGTTTCTGTCGGAATGTCGAACAAAGCCCTCTAGCGACGACATGTGAAACTAACAAAACTTCAATTATTTTAACATTTGTAGCCCAAGAAAAGCTCTTTTCAACGCACCCAAGTTTGTTAAAATCGGATTATCAGTTTCGAAGATACGACGGGGGGGTGATTTAAGGAAACCTTTGAATCCCCTCACCACTTTATTTTTATAGATACGTCAAAAAGTGCCAGGCAAAAAAAGTTTGGATTATCCTCGACTTCAAAGTTCAGTTATTTTTTTATTAGATTAATATAGCAGAATAGCTATAAATTTTTCACACTGTTGCATGAAATATGATAAGTTTCTACTTTCCCCTTCATGTTGAGGAACCATTTCTTTAGCTTTATTTCAGTATAATTTGCCACTATTATTTGATTATTAATTAATTCATTGATTATCAGAATCGGAGTTACTTGAATGACCAGATATACTTACAGGTGATCCATCACGGAATTCAGTCATAAAAGATGCCAAAATGTGTATTGTAAAAAGAAAGAAAGAAAAAGGATGTTATTACTTACAAAGCTAAGGTTGCTAATAGCATCTCAGGTATGCCTTGCAGTTGAGAAGTACCACAGCGGTTGATGATTCCCGATGGATGGTGTTGCTATTGTTGCAGACTCTGGTTTTTGTTTCCTAAGCGTTGTCTACAGTTGAGGTCCTCTGAAGGGCAAAGTACTTCGGCTGCCAGATGGATATTCTTACCAGAATTTGCTTAGCACGATGATGAATAATGATGGTATACCCAATAAAGATTTAAAAATCGCCGACACTACGTTATATTATATAGAGCCGTTTGGGTATCCTGTTCGCAGCGCCAATTATGTTTTTATTGCAAATAAGATTTATTTAAAAATAAATTATTGTAATTAAAAACTAACTAACTATAAGTTAATATGAACTCTGACTATTGTTATCAATGCAGCGTCTTTTATAACATCATTAATTTACTTAAGATAACTAACATCTCTAAGAATTGATAAATTACAATAATAACAAATATGAAAGTTTCCATGTGATAATATTTGAAGAAGTAATTAATATTTGATGTTTGACTATTGTTTACAGAATGATATGTTATACTAGCTATTTATATAATGATATATATTATATAAAAATACGGAGAATATAACTATATTTACAAGCAAATGAAAACAATGTGTTACAGTTTCTTTTTGCTATAGGTTCAGAAAGAATAGAACTACCTGATTCTTAAATTTTATTGATTTGTATTGGAAAATAAAATATTTATGAAGGTTTAAAGTCGAGCGTGTTGAAAAATGATACGATTTATAGTACCTTTTTGTAAATAAAATTCAACAGTTTTAAAACTACGTCAATTAAACGCTTAGAATTTAAATATTTTTACAACAATATATCAATTGTTAAATAGTAGAAATTTTAGGTAAATCGGCGACAACAATATTGTAAAGTAAGCTTACAAAGTGAAGTGACTAAACCTTTATTTTGATAGTAATTGATTTAATCTCCGTTTAACTAACCGTCGCGTCGGTCGTCCAAAAAAGATTCGGTGACCCTTAAATAAAGTATCTACTGAACTACAAGAATACTTACATACGAAATGTACTTTATTTTATTCTTTATAATGACCAATATGAAAAACCTTCCTCTATGGCTGTCTCCGAATTACTCATAGTAATGAAAGGAGATTTAATCACCATTATAAAAATAGTTGTTTTTTATATAAAAACGCTGTTCTCGATAATATCGGAGTTGAAATGAAAGTAATCAAAATTTCTCTACGTTCATTATCAGTTTCCAAGACGGAAATGTTTTGTTATTTTATTGATGCTTAAATAACATTTTGAAGTTTGTTTCTTTCGTGATAACAATCACAAAGGTTATTAAGATATGAAAAGGATATTTGTAACGTGTAATTTTTATTAATATAACACGCAATTTTTTTAATTTTTGAATATTGTTTGTAATAAAAAAAAATTTAAACTTTTAACACGCACTGAAGACAGTTTTGAAATAAAATGTGTTCGGTAAGCCTAAATGTGCTTTAAGGCTGTCACCTATTTGCATGCAACTAGATATAATCTTCCGAGAATAAATCTTTTTCAACTTGGGAAAGGGAAAACTTTTTAAGCTCCTTAGAGTTTGTTAAAAAGTACTAATTTATTGATTGGCGTATTGCCGATTAAATCAATATTACGACCTGATAATACAGTTTCTCCGTGGAAAGTGTGGAATGTAACAGTTAATTTATTCTTGCTAGGTTAAAGAAACGATATTTCCTCTAAAATTGCTCAGACGAGAATTGAGCTTTAAAAAAAGTGTGTGCGTGATCGCCTTTAAAAAATGTTCACGTAATGGTACTCAAAGAATTACCACTTTCAAATAAAGCTTTTTAACAGCACCGGTATTATAACGCAATTAAATTTGGTTTGTGGCACCTTTTATCGTTAACTTTCAATCATCGAGGGTATTCTGAAATGTCACTTTTAAAATGGTTTAAACAGGTTTAATTTGTTAAAAAAATAAGTAAAAAAAAATTTTTGTGACTAAAAATAAAAGTTGTTTGAATGTAGGTGTTGATAGGCTTTGTCATGTATGCCCCACACATTTATTTTTAGTCACAAAAATTTTTGATGTTACTGGGTAGATAAAAAATTATTTTATTCTTTTTGGTACATTTGGAAATAAAAGCGTTTTTTTTAAATGTTTTTTTTTTACTTATTTTTATTTTCTACTTTTTAGTTGCTTGGGTGTAAGTTCCAACAAAGAAACTCATTTTTTCAAGACTCTAGTTTTATAAACTAAAATTTCGAACTTACTTGGCCAATATACACGTGTATGACGAAATTCAGCTCAACCGGAGATCGGAAAATAGTTGACTTTTTTTGACCGAATACAATACTTTGAGCCCCACGGGCGCAGCCCCCGGATCTTGAACTCACGTTGTTGTATATTTTTGTGCATGATCTAATGCTAAATTCTTAAGTCCTGAATTTCAAGGCCCTAGTCTTATAAACAAAAATTTCGACCATATTTGGCCAAGTTTAGCCTCAATGCAGCCCCCTGACCTTGAAACTTAACATATTTTTGTGCATGGTATTATGCGAAAAGCTTAAGACAAAAATTTCAAGCCCCACCTTTATAAACAAAAATTGCGATCATATTTGGCTAAATTTGGCCTTAAAAGTCAAGGCAAAAAACACATATTCGTGTATTGTCATCAAGAATACGCATGTATGCCAAATTTCAGCTCAATCGGAGATCTGGAAAATTCAATTACAAGATTTGAACCGGGCAGACAAAGTGAGTTGAATAAAAGCGTTAAAAAAACCAGCTAAAGTCGGGCCTGTGAGAGGTGTCTTATGACTTATCTTTTAGTAAAGCATGGTTTAAGATTTTAAAAACGTACGTCGTTATTGGTTCATATGGTTAGTAATTTTGAATTCCAACAAAACATCGTCAATGTTTCTAGGTTATTTTCAAACTTAAGCTGTGCTGTCAAACCTAAATAAAATTATTGTTCGAATATTTCGGGATTTAGCATCCTAAAGGTCTTAAAAATCCCCATCTACTCGTATAAATAAAGTCGAATTTCGTTTAAGGTCTGTTCGCACTTATTCTGGCATGTAAAGTCCACTGAGTGTGGGTAGTCATATGATAAAAATATATTGTACAACTGTAAACGATTATCAGAACCGAGACCAGGTCAACAAAATTTCGTTTTCGATATGTTTTACAAATTAATTATATCAATAATTTTCAATAAGAAACGAATTAGCTAGCAGTAGGCAGTGCCCGAAGGAAGTGCGAAAAGTTTGGTTAATTGCGGAGGATCGTTTTTAGCCGACAGATCTCACTGCGTCAAAAAAGTCAAGACTGTAATTTGGTTATCAAAAATGAGATTTATTATTAGTTAATAATATAACCGATTTTAAAAATCTCAGTTTACTGTTTGTCAACTATATATATATATATATATATATATATATATATATATATATATATATATATTGAGATGGTTAGAAATTAGAAATAAGCATAATACAGGGGCTAGAGTTATCGAGCTTATATTCTTTACAGTGTGCAAATTTAAATAGATTTGAGAATGTATACAGTTCGTTTTAATAAGAAAATTAATATACGAGAGGGAAAATATGGTTTTGATATAACAAAACAGGCTTTGTGGGGTTTGCACAAGGTTTTTTTATTCATAAAAGCAATGAGCTATACCAGTAGCATGTGAGAAAGGTCAAAACGATTGATATTTGTTGGGTACGATTAGTTTCGGTGAACATATTTCAGTAATTTTACAATTTAATCAATTTAAGCATTTTAAACACTTTACAGATATTAATCACATGAAGTAGGATAATTCTAATATGTAGAATATGTATAGATATAAATACAATGCATGAACTACGTAAACTTTAAAACAGGGTTATGGTACGAACACTGTATATTAATATTTCACAGACAAAATGTATAAAAAGTGCAGAAGAAGTGGTAGTGATTTAGAAACATTGATAAGAACATGAACAACATTTATACAATGTGATATTTAATATAAAATTACATTTTGTGTACAAAATTTACATAAATGTGTTAACAATATGGAATTCTGATATAACAAAATTATGGACTATGGAGTAAAAGTAAACAGTATTTGTGTTAAAGACAGTTATAAGAACATAATAAATTAACATTTCAAGTGATTTAGACGTTTTAAAGGCAAATTACAAGTAAAGCTGTATTAAGTTAGGCTAAGTACTATATTTAAGGACTTTGCAAATTTATAGTTTTTTTAGGATAAGTTAAGATTAGAATAAATTATAAAAGCACATAATAGTAGGTTTCCCTCGTTTTCATAAAGAAATTTACAATATACATGTAATATGAACATAAAATTAGAAAAGTTGGGTTAACTACCTAAAATTTAAATATGAAAATGGAATTTCTGTTAAAATTAAGTTAAATGGTTTGAAATAATAATGTATTCGATATAGTTTTTTATGTAAATTCTGAATATGTAATTAGTTTAGGTGTAAAATATAGATTTTGTTAGATATAAGTAAATTTAGATTTTAAATTGTCAAAATGCAAAGCGAAAGTTGCCCTGATTCTAAATCTGTATTCAAAAAGTAAATTCGACTTGTTTTAGAAAAGTTATAGCATAATTTGTATTTTAGTTAATTTAACAATTTTGTTTAGACCAATCAGATGCTTGGATCTTTTGTGTCTAATGTAGAAAAAAAGTTGAAAATTTGGTATCCAAGAGAAATGTATAAAAGGAATTGCTCCTGATTTCTCACTCTCTTGCCTTTTGAAATTTTTTGTGACTAATAAGTCATAGTGTTAATAGTGTTGGTGTTAACATGTAAGTTACAAGTATCGTATACATTATCGGGTTTGAAACGCGATCAACGTAGGGTCCAGATCTCAGAAACAATCGTTTTAACCTATAACAAAATTAAAAAATTAGGTCACCGATTATAAGTGTCGAGTATATTATAGTTGTTTAAATTTGATTTCGTGTTCAAACATCGGATGATGTGCATTTTTTTTATGTTAATAAAATCATACAATTATTTTGGAAAAAAAATATATTATTTGTACTGATTTGATTATTAAAAACTAAAATGGTATAATTATTTTGTTACTTAAATATAAATATAAACATGCTCCGGACTAACTCAATATCTCTCCAGGGATAGAGTTCACATTGTTTTTAAACTTATTGTTAGCAAATAAAATCAATAATAATAACTTTTAACGTTTTAAATTATTATAATTGCATTAAAATGTAAACGTGATGTCATAGAAAATTTTATTTCGCACATGGAAATGTTTACGTCAAATAAACTGTAATTTATAATAAATGGTTTCTGTGTGAAACAGACTTTATTGGAATCTGCACAATAACGCATGCGTTGCGTCCTAACTGGCTTAATTAAATGTAGCCTGTCAAAAATTTCAACAAATGATCAAAAATGTGTGAGTACAATTGTGTTTTTGTTCAAAATAAAATTATAATATTGATAATTACACCGGTTCATTTACTTTACAGATATTTATAACATGTTGTCCCATAAACATTTATACATAATCAATAAAAACATAAATACAGGAAATCAAAAGAATAATCAATGCAATAATGGGTTATGATAGTAAAATTTCACTCACATGTGTTACTGTAATTTTCCAAAGATGTTTTCATTTGGCTGGTTCCATATTTGAATGTTGTACGTAGACTTCTTCCCATGTGCAGCCGATGATACTGCTTTGCTGTTCACAATGGTGCTATGTAAATTTCCATAATTCATCCAAATCCAATTCACTGCTGAACAACTCTTCCTCGTGGTAAATATGATGTAACGTAATATTGCTCATATATTTTTAGATAAGCACTTTATTTTAAATTGTATGTTTAAATGTCGGTTTAAATATTTACCAAAATTTTCGAATTTAAATTTATAATTTATTTTCATATAAATTTTTAATTGCTTGCACTTTTATTTTAGATGCCGTTGTGGAATTTAGTTTATTTAATATTCTGCGTCACTTTCAAGAAAAATAAACATCAAATCCAAAATAATTATGTGATTTTAGTTTTTAATAATCAAATCAGTACAAATAATATATATATATATATATATATATATATATATATATATATATATATATACATAAAACGAATGTAAACCTAAGTACATCTACAGAGGTATATGTTAAATATAATAATTCTTTACAATGTTACAAAGTAACTAAGATTATAATTTTTGCTTTAAAAAAAACCTTCACTTTCACTATGATCTTCACTCGACTCTCCGACACTGATTACTAGAGGTTTTACCATTTCCTCAGCTCTTTTTTGAACGTCCCACCACTGGCTGATTTTCGAACGCTTCCTCGACTAAAAATATACGTCTCATCCAAAAAGACAGGATCGTAACTAATTTCACAACTTTTATTAGCAAAATATTTTCGCAAAAATGTTGCTCGAGCACCAGCAATATGAACCTGCTCCATTGAACGCCTTCTTCCATCGTCAACTTTGAATTCAAAACCAATTTTGTGAAACAATTGCTTCAAACTCGTTTTACTGGAGGTAAATATTTTATCTTTTTTAAGTTCAGTTTGGAGTTTTTCGATAGGAACATGTGAGCATAAAATTAAACAGTGATTAACTCCATTTCAACAATAATTTCTGAATTATTTACCAGTTGCATGCATCGTGTAAATTTTTCGTTTCAAAACGTCTTTCACGTATTCGTCGACATCCTCTGACTTCGATTTCAAACGGAGCCTATGTTTTTGCGGTGAATCCGGCGCCGATTTCCCAGATTCTAAAGCGAGAGCCAGTCCGAGTTACGGTTTTCTCGGAAATGCCGCATGCGGGAACAGTTCGCATAATATTACATAAATATAAATTTAAATAGTGAAAATTATTAACGTACCTGGATAATGGAAGTTAAAGGTAAACTTGGCCCTTCGTTATCGCGTTCCAGTTCCAAATAATGCAGTATATATTCATTAACATTACTTGAGTTTGGCTTTTCAAAGATTTACTTTTTAAAGACATTTGCTGCAAAATAAATAAATGCATTCAATCAATTGGAAATACATTTTGCATTATAAACTTACCTCGTAATAGTGAATATTAATAATAATAGTTTTGAAAAAAACTGTTGTTTACAAATGCAATGGAAACTAATAAATTACGAAGCGAAAGATAAATTATTATAACTACAAAACACGATGCGATTATACGAAACGAAATACGAATAATAATTTGAGGTTAAATAGCCAAGAAGACATCTGACAGCATCATGCACTTTGACTTTAAAATCGACATGTCCTGCATTTAAAATATATAGCAGACGTATTTATAATAACCCATCTTTCTTTAAGTGGGAACTTCGCACTAAGATAAAGGGAAACATATGCATTTCACAGTAATAATTATATCCTCATTCTCGAGTCCGCCACGGCGCTACTATATTTATCTTTACTAAAATAAAATTATGTTCCATTGTAGAATTCACTTTGAATGTGACATTTTTTATAAATTCGCATAGTTTTTGCATTTTTCAGGTTTTGCAGAAAACAAGTTAGCCATAATTTATAGGATGGTATTGCTGATGTACCGGGTGGCCAGATAAGAATGCAAAGTGGTTTCTCGGAAACTATTCGTCGTAGAGAGTTACGTTAAAAAAATGTATTACTAAAGTGGCAAAAAAACCTTGGAAAATATTTCCAAATTTGCAAGATGGCCGCCAGTGTGCGTAACCGCAATCCTAAACTTCTAAAGTGATTTTTTACTGAAATCCACCTAGTAAATGTACCAACAAATGATATGCTTTTTACAGCTCAGTTTTATTCGAGTAATTTTTGTTTGACGTAACTATTAAAATAAAGTGGGGGTGCGATAGTACACCGGTATTTATTCTTATTTATTTGACTTTTTTCACAATTTTATAATTTTTAAATAATAAAGATTTTCATAATTTCAAACATTAAATGTAATAAAATGATCATATTTATTTTTGAAAGGTATTATTCCAAATTTGCGGAATTCTTGTTTTTGTTTATGACCCTAAAAAGGACCGATTGTGCAATAATGCCTACTTAAATAGGTATTAAGTAGGCATCAAGCACCTATTTAATGCCTACTTAAATGCTCGAATTCTCTCCCATCGACCTCGATGCATTGTTGAGGCCGCCCATGCGTGGACATTACAGCAGCTCCAACTTCTACTCTTGGCAGGCTACGAATGACCTGTCGAATTCGTACTTTCATGTCGTCTCTCGTAGTTCGTAAAAAATATCTTTTATTCGGCCCCATAGATAAAAGTCCAAACAGGTTAAGTCTGGGGATCGGGGTGGCCAAGGAAATAGATTTCCTCGTCCAATCCACCTCTGGTGATATATTAAATTCAAGTGTTCTCGCACATTTATTGAAAAATGTGCTGGGCAACCATGTAGTTGCAAAAACATATTTTGCTGTAATTGCAAGGGCACATCATCTAATAAAATAGGCAGTTGGTTTACCAGAAAATCAAGAAACACGGCACCATTTAGTGGTTCATCAAAGAAATAGGGACCTATAATAGTTCTGTCCAGGTTGCCACACCACACATTAATACTACAACGACCTTGATGTTGGACCTCGTGCAATCAATGAGGATTGGTGTCAGACCAATAATGCATATTATGCAAATTCACGTTTCCATCAGTTTTAAAAGTGGCCTCATCCGTCCAAAGAATTTCGGATAAAAATCCTCTATTTTCCCTGATCATGCCTGAACATCCAATGACAATAATCTATCCGTCGGTCAAAGTTTTCGTCATGTAAGGCTTGATCTAAAACCATATGATACGGGTGCATTCTTTGAAATTACAAACACATTGTGAAACATGAAAAGTAGTATTTTCAGTGACATAAGAACTTACCTATGATCCTTTAGAATATTTTGAATAGTAGTTCATGACTTATCCAACGCAAGAGACATTGCTCTCGTACTAACGTGGGGATTCATTGACAATAACAATATTGCCTTCTATTCTTCTAGCCGAGTCTCTTCGCAACGCCGATCTGGATATCGAGCGGAGTATACTCTCTTAGCCAATGCTGCGTTTTGAAGACGTTCAAAATATACCGCAATCATATCAACAGCTTCGTCATTTGTAAAAGGCATTATAGATAGTTTTAAGGACTTACTTGTGCAACAAACATACATTACACTGTCTGTCAAATTTTAATATTTGCTTACAATTTGATTTTAGGTATTTGTGTTTTCTCAATGTTCTACCTATTCGGCACTTGCCTGTTCTAGGCATTGATTATTATGCCCCTACATGTTTTTTTTTAATTTTTGGAGCAATTTGATGAAGCAATAAATGCTCTTTCCCACGAGACTAAGTTTATTAAAATCACTTCAGTCGTTTAGGAATTACAGTTGTTTATTTAAAAAATCACTGAATTACCCCCACCACTTTATTTTAATAGATACGTCAAACAAAAATTACTCGAATAAAGCTGAGCTTTGAAAAGCATATAATTTTTTTGTACATTTACTAGGTGGATTTCAGTAAAAAATCACTTTAAGGGTTTAGGGTGGCGGTTACGCCCCTTTGCAGTCATCTTGCAAATTTGAAAATATTTTCCACGGTCAGGCCACCCGGTACAACCCAAATGCAGCCCATTATACAGGGTGTCCCGTAAATAAGTACCGAAAATTAGAGGAATGGTAAATCGTTAAGAAATATTGAAAATACCTAGATATAATGTTTCTCTAATCTTGTTAGTTTGTGAGATACAGGCTGATAAAGGGTGTAGAAGAAATACACATTTTATTGCATATCTTCTCGGGGGATAGATATACAAATTTTAAATTTTTTATAGGTTATAGTCTCTGCAAAACACATTAACAGTATTAATTTTGTCAAATTATAATAAGACAGAGGCGTGGTACTAGGGTTCGTAAACTTTTAATGTAGTATATTCTAGAATATATTTAGCTAAAGACTTTTGTCTGCAATTCTTTACTAAATTTTTTACTTAAAAGGTACCTACCTATTCTTTGTCGAACCCGCTACAATACTCCATTTTCAAGATTTTTAACTTTTTATTGCAATAAGACACTTTTTTACCTTGTAAATTGTTTAAACAATAAATTTGTAGTAGTTGCAAATGTTTTTCAAATAATTTAACCATATACATTTTTTATAGGTTCATAGTTCTTCAATTAAAAAGAGTAATTGAAAAATATTGGAAACGAAAAGCAAATTAACTCATAAATAAACTTATTATTGAAACTATTTTGTATGTAATAGGTAACAAACGTTGCTAAGCGACAACTCTCTGCAAGCAGTTTCTATTCTCTCTCAGAGTTCCCCCACCGTATTAATTTGTGTCGAATATACTTTTTGTTTTAATATTCCACACACGGCATAATACATTGGATTATATTCAGGAGACCGTATTGGCCACTTGACAAGTGCATCTACTACACTGCCTATCCGTTTTCCCGTAAAGTTTCATTTAGCCATTCCCTAGCTTCTGTTGTAAAATGTGGCGAAGCCCCATCGTGCATAAACCATATTAACAGTCTACGTTGATAAGGTACATCATCAAGAAGATCTATTAAATTATTCCTAAGATAGTTTACATATCTAGGTCCATTTAAATACTCCGGTAGAATAAAAGGCCCGATAAACTGGTCCCAATTATTCCAGCCCAAACATTTTCTTTGCGGGTTTTCGTCATACCAAATGTGCTCATTGTGCACGTTAAAAATACCACTTTGTGTAAATGTTACTTTCCTCGGTATATAATACATTAAAACAAAAACCTCCATCCCTTCTTATTTGTCCAAGAAACCATTTACATAATTCTACTCTACGTTCATAATCAGTATCTAAAAGATCTTGCACCGTTTACAAATAATAAGGGTGCAGCTGCATTTCTTTTAAAACTCTCGATGCTGATATTCTTGAAATTGCAGTTTGCAATGCGCATCTGCGAACACTGATAGAAGGGCGGCTCCTACTGTGTTAAGGACATTTACCCCATTTCTAACAGTCCGAGTTTTCCTGATTCCTTCCACGGTTATTAGCTGCAGGTTTAAAACTTCCAGTTTCTCTTAAACGTCGATCCACAGCAATGAATGTGGCGATTAGGAATATTGCCGCCATGACGTTTTTCGATATATTGCCTTACTGCACGTTCAGAATTACCGTGACATTATCCTAGTACTAAATGCATGTCAGCTTATTCCGCAAAACTGTAAATCACCATGTTAATTACTAGTAATATGTACTTAATAACTGGAAATACGTGTAAATATTCTCACAAATCATTATTCATTAGATGACATTGACAGCTTTAAGACAACGCATAGTTAATTAAGCTTTTGAACAAACTTAAATTGTCTGCCCTTGCTATTAAAAAGTTAATGTATGAATTAATATAAGGGAAGATAAAGCGTGGAAAATATTTACAACTACTACAAATTTATTGTAGTATCTTGAAAATGGAGTGTCGTAACGAATTTCGACAAAATTAATACTGTTGATGTGTTTTCAAGATACTATAAACCTATCAAAAATTTAAATGATAAAATAATCAGAAGTTAATCCTAAAGGCCAGCGTATTTACATCAAGTTATTCGTTACCGATGAGTTATAAACTGAATGTCTGGAAAATAGAAACGAACGTTTGATTTCTTCAGCACAAAAGCGATAACTATCAATAGATCAGGGAAAGCACTGGGAATTAACACATAACACATTTTCTAGGATTCACGACAAAGTCCCTTTGGACGAACTACACTTAACGATAAGTCAATATCGTGTTGGTTGAGCGATGCAATAAAATCCCATCAAGGGTTGATTAGGAAACTGCTCCTACTAACGAAAATTCTTTCAACACGGATTAGGGATAACGCCGTTCCGCGATAGCTCACCAACGGTGGTAACGGTAACTTGTTAACGCCTCCGCGTCTAAACTAAGAGTCACTTCGCGAATAATCCAATTACCGCCACATTGAACTCTTGTTCCCGTTCCTATTAATTAGCCAATCATACAAAAGATTACTTAAATTTTTTTTACTACGCGCAAAAACGACTAAACTTGAAAGCAGACGGGAAAATTGCACCTCCAAAAAAAAACAAAAAACACTTCGCAACCAGCGGGTGTTATCAATGTACTCGATATCCTGTAAATTGAAGTTTTTATAACGCCCCTTGCCCTTAATGCCCCGTATATAAAGGCGAGACTCTTTGTTTAAGACCAAAAGTTTTAATCGTCAATTTGTCGCTTAAAACTGCGCTATATGCTTTTCTACACTATATTTGAATACAAAGTAACAATTTTAATGTAATCGGTAATTTTCCAATGGCGTAATTTCATGTAAATGACTATATTAGCGATATCTACAAAATTACGAACAACTGTTATTTACAAAGAAACTACTTAATTCTCAATCAAATTAGTAAAAGGAATTTTACTGGCTATTGATACCGATACGTAAATCACATCTTAATTTTAAACTTTCATTTAAACTTGATAAACAAGCCAAAAACTTTATTTCATTTTCAAAAAAAAAGGATTCTAAATGCGTTCACCATTTGTAAAAATTTTGAATACTTTCCAAATACGCAAAAGACAAAATAAAAACGTTACAATCGAAAAGATTCCCAAAAATGTATGCGTTATCAAATTCAATTGCATGAACTTTAAACTACATTTCAGATGTACCGTACTAACGAATTATTTATAGTTTCGAAACTAACGGCATATTTTTGATAACATCACGACCACGTGATAATCTTATTTTCCTTCTTAGAAGTGCTTTTAATGTTGTCCTTATTCGATCGTGTACTTAGTTCTATTAAAAAGTCACTATCACTAAAATGATCGAAACAATCGAGATCACTATCGCTTTTTTCTAACATTTTGACCTCTTCCTCGCTACTGCATGATTCAACTATATTTCTTGTTATTTCCTTTATTTCTGGTTGGCTGGGTAAAAATCTTGGTTTAGACTGCTGAACTTCTGTTTCATTTTCTTCAATCTCATCTGGTTTTTCTGTTCAAATTTTTGGAGCTTGCTTCGGTGTTACGCAGGCGGGCTAAATTAGAACGTTGCTGAGAATATTGATTCGGTCGCTGCTATCATGATCTTATTATTTTCTACATCGGCGTTTGGCTTGTCAGACATAAAAGATGTTAAAATGTCTTAATCCGAAAAAATGTCTCTGTTAAATGGGAAGATTCCGCATTTTGCAAATCCGCTGGTAATATTTTTAAGAGAGAAACGTTACAGAAATGATTTGTTAGCTAGTTCAGCAATATTGTAGATAGAAATTGTTTTTCTGGGATTTGATACGAGCCAGTTGTCTTGTTCTGACTCAAACCTTGCCTTAAATGCTCCGTACACAGAAACATCGAGCGGCTTGTAGCCAGTGGATCGTGTGAGAAGGAAATGTCAATGAAGTTATGCCTTTTTCTCTTGCAACCTTGACAATTCTGACATTGATTTGTGATTATCAAGGAGCAACAGAACTCTATTTTCTTGCGAATATTTGACAAAGTCAGCAAAATGTTTTAATGACTCGTTAAAATTATCATCCGTCATACATACACTTTTGTGTGTTAAACTTAAACTTCCAATTGGTGCTCCGTGGAGCATATAGTCTTTAAAATAAACTCACGTCACTAATACACCTCTTACGCCCAATGATATTTGAGCCACTTGTTTAGACCCACATGGGGCAAAGATTGTTGGAGCATCCGTTACAGTTAATAAGCCAGTTTCGTCACAGTTATAAATATTGCTAGCCACAAACTTGTACCTGGACAACACCATTCCTAAATTATAAAAAAAACTATCCGACCGTATGAGCATTAAATTCTGTGGCTCCCGTGAAACTGCAGTTTTCTAGCTTGCAAAGAGAAATCTCATTATGTGACTTCATAAATTTCTGTAGTCATCTTCTACCAGCTTTTTCATTAACCGTCCACTTTTTCTGGTATACTATTAAATTATACTATTAAGTTTAGTTCCATTCTATCTTGCCTGCAAGCAAACAGTGGTTATTAATTTTTTTTGATTTTGTGATAACACCAAAAAACACAATAGTAGATATACTAGGGTGGTCTTGGCTCACTTTCTAGTATACATTCGCTGCGTCCAAATACAAGGTTTTTTAAGGTCAAGGTCATTGAAGCTCACGTATACATTGCCTGCGTCAAAGTATAAAGACACGTTCCCTGCGCCGAATAATTTTCAAGGTCAAGGTCACGTACACGTTTCAAGCATCAAAGTCAATTTTCAAGGTCATTGAAGGTGTGGGGATTCTACTTTTAAGGTCAAAGCAATTCTTCTAATTTGTCAAGGCCATGTGTCGGAAAATGTTCAAGGTCACCTGCAGGGGCAAATTTGGCAGCATTTCTAATCAAGATCACGTGGAGTTCAAGGTCAGCAAGCAATTCTTTGAAGTTTTGGTTGATTTAAGGCCATACGGCAGGAAATTGTCACACTGTTCAAGCACATCGGGCTGAGTCAAGGTGTTAACACAGTTATTCCTAGAAATCTTCACCTGCAGGTGCATCGTACAGATTGTTGTCTATGCTAACCATGTCTCAAGGTCATGCGACGTTGCCAGTTCATTGACATTTTCAAAGTTCACTGGTATTTTCAAAGGCATCGGGAGTTAAGGCCATACGGCAGGAAATTGTCACACTGTTCAAGCAAATCTGGCTGAGTCAAGGTGTTAACACAATTATTCCTAGAAATCTTCACCTGCAGGTGCATCGTACAGATTGTTGTCTATGCTAACCATGTCTCAAGGTCATGCGACGTTGCCATTTCATTGACATATTCAAAGTTCATTGGTATTTTCAAGGGCATCGGGAAATTTCAAGGTTGCGTTCCCCAGCAATTCTTGGAATAAAAGTTCATTGACCTCTGTTCGTGAAAGTAGGTCAGGCGGTTCCTGTATTGGCTAAATGCTCTTCAAGGTCAAATAGCAAAATAAGCGTAACTACTGGCTTTGTGCAGGTGGATTCCAAGGTCACCTACTCCCCCACCATTTGATTTAAATTTTAAGGTCACACCTACAATTCTGAGAAATCTAAAAACAGAAATTTTAAGGTCAAAGGTGATAAAGCGCATGTTAAAAATAAAAACCGTAAAACAGGTCAAGGTTAAAAGGTTCTTGTATTAGTTAAATGGTTCTTGTATTGGCTAAATGCTCTTCAAGGTCAAATTATTGGGAATAACAAAATAAGCATTCCTAATCATTGGCTTTGAGCACGCGCGGGTGAGCAACCATATGTAAACATGCTTTAACTAGAATCATGTCGTAAACAGTGTTTAGTCATAATGCAAGTGTGAGCAAGTAAAGCCATGCAAGCAGCAATAAAATTATTTCTGGAACGATCCAAATTCAGAAGTTCATATATGGATACCCCACACCATTGCAGTAACAATATAAATAATAATTTAACATTTTGTTGTTCATGTTGTCAAAATAGTGATGGGGTAGTAGTGGTAGTAAAAATGAAGAGAAACAAGATGAAGGTTATTCTGTTCGTAACACTGGCTGGTCATCATCATCACCATTTCAGCATAAGGATGATGTGCATAAACAAGCACCTAATGAATATTTAATCGATTGTGCTTGTTATAAACTATCGAACGATACCCATCATGTGAAATATATTGAAATTGGATACAGTACACACCTTATCCTTGCACCAGTAGTGCGTATGGGGTGTGGCAACTGTGATCAAAGTAATAATGTGGTATTAGACATGAAGGAATGGAATGCGCGTCTAAGACGGCATTCATATGTATAATTATAATTTTTCCGATCCCAAGAAATTGAAAACCAAATTGATTGAGTGAGTATGTCTACTCACAACAGGTACGCCTGGACCTTGAATTGGGCATGTCCCAATCAAGTAACGTAAAAGTGTTCCATCCAAGGAAACATTTGCCAATTTGAAAATCGATTATGTATTTCTTAACCTCAAAACTCAAAACACCGAATTGCGCTTAAAAGACTGGATAAAGTATAAAGTTTGTGTATCAAAGTGTAACCTTACCTCTTACTAAAGTTATTCACAAATTATTATTCAACAAACTGGTTGTAAAAATATTTTTAAAGGATAAATTTTAGAAAATCGCCACAACCAATATCACACCATTGTACACATGAGGGTATGTCTGAATGCTCAACCGGTTAAGGGCCATCTACTGAAGAAGTTCGGAAAATACACAGTTTTCTTTAAACGTGTCTCATTCAAGGTAGTCCTATTTAAGGTGACTCTCCCCTATCCGTATAAAAGTAATGAGAGGCGATTTGTTATTTAGATACAGTTGGTACTTAATTTATGCTTCACAGTGCACTTTGGCGTACTACAACTATTAATACGGGGTTGGTGCTCAAAATTTACTCCCAGCCGCACGAAAACGAATATATACATGTGTAAAGGGGTGGGTATAATAGCATAACTCGGCAGCTCACGGCGATCCCACGTCGTTCGTGCTTAATGAAACAATTTTCCATAGAAAAATGGCTGATATGTGCTTCAGACTAAATTAACGGTTACTTAAGCCACTATCTGTGGTCAACAAAACAACTTTAATGCTTTAGTACACTGTTGTAGTGTCTCAAGGTACCCTATTCTTAAAAGTGTAATTTGAAATTACTGTCAACAATTAAAAGACTATAAAATCTTTAAGAGCGTAATATTGAACTTATTCGCAATGATGCAAATTAAAAAAAACGCTAAGGAATGTAACTGGACTTTACCGACAATCATGCCACCTTTACTCAAATTAATTGCAAGTCTTACATTGACTTTCCTCACAATAATTAAAACATTAGAATTTATTTACGAGTCTGATATTGAATTACTCGAAAAAATCCAATCTGATAAAGAGAATTGTCCGTCTAGTGGTAAGCTACGCCGTGTTATGTGAATGAAATAGGATCGGATGGGGTTAAGTGTTACATCATGTGGGACAGGTAAACAATGAAACTACTCAAATTAGAATTAACGAGTTTTGCGCAATGATGATTCAACCCGTTAATTTACTAAGTTGGGAAAGAACCACCAAGAAAACCCAATGTATTAATAATTAAGTAATTGCACAAGTACATTAATAAATTAAAGAACAAAAAAAGAAAGGCGTTCAATATATAACAAAACACCATTAAATCCGATTAAAGTGCGTACATTACAAAATTAAGTAACAGAAAGAAATAAAAACCAGTTTAACTACACATAAATACAAAAAAATAAACAGTGAAATCACATCTACAATTGTGTCATAAATAAATCAGAATAAAAATGGTAATACCAAGCATGTGGCCTTTATACAACCAATCATGCCCGGCCTTTAAGTTAGAACTAAAGTAAATAAGGAAATATATAGGCAAGGAATTTAGACATACACAATTATATACTGAATAATAAAATCTAAAAAAAATACATACGTACAATTACAATAAATTACATATATAAAGAAAAATCAGTTCGTAGACAAACAATTCTAAATAAGCTGGCTGAATCAAAGACACTTAAAAACATCCGTAAGCTTACAAACTACAGCATCCCTTCCTCAGCTTACACGTTTATCTATACACATCTCCATTTAAAAACAATAAGAATGGGTTAGTTTAACAGCAACAATAGAATTTGAGGTGGTTTTAGTGTCATCTGGATCCGTGTCTGTAAACCCCAGCATCGTTTATAACAACTAACTGGATCCTATCGTGTCACGTTAGGGTTTACGCATTATATTGTCTACACGGTCGAAAATAATAGTAAACAGTCAACAATGCCAACTCATACAAGCACTGAGAGAGGGCATACTGTATAGTCTGCCGCGGAGTCCTTTTTACTGTAACAGATTTCAAATTGTGGAGCGTGCTTGAGTAATTAACTAGAAACTTCTTGCAAGGCAATGGTTGATTTTTAATGCTAATGCTATAATCTACATTCAAATACCTACTCACGTTTGAATATAATCCTTCAATTAATCACTTATTCACAAACACGGCGGATTAAGATACGCAGTTTAAACACGACGCGGTGTCAATAATTTAGAGGTATGTTGTTTAAATGTCAGCTTCGCGGATTATAATCTCGAGCAACATGATTATTTAGCAATGATTTCATTTAATCGAATTTTGTGGAAAGCTTACATTAAAACCACCAAAAAGAGAAAGGCAAAGTTGCGTTTTTAGTTACTAAAATAGACAATGATGGTTTTTAATCAAATGATCAGAAGGATCCGACTGAATCGAAACTGAAACTCCCTGTTTTTACTCCCAAATCCATTCCCGTTTTTAAAAGTTATAAAAAAAAAACAAGAAATATGCGGGAATATTTTCATATTTGTTGCTAAAAGAAGTATTAATTTTTAAAATATGCACTCGTCCGTAACAAACCTTACAGGTGTCGAATTTCGAAGTAAGAAACGAAGACACACAATCCGTGTGTGTAGAGATGTTCAACGATTCGTCACGGTCTTTCAATAAAGGCACTTTCGAGAGGACACCTGCTTTCTACCCCAACATATATTTTTCTTTTTTTCTTCAACCCTTAGTCAAATATCAACATAAAATGAAATGCCCCGAAATGTATTATCAGATTACGACTAACTCCAAATATATTGAAACCCATTATCTTTTCTTTCGCGGTAACAATTGCGATTTGAAAATTTTTTATTACAATAATAAAATTTTCTCGGTAACAGAAAATAGTATATTAGAAAACAAGTTTCATAAGGCCAGCCTTGAAGCTATTTTTTGTAATTTGCCCTTTTTACGCCATTTTTAAGCAAAGGTTTTTACTTTAGTTCTTTTAGGGATTTCTCTGGCGGTTGGTAATGTCTTAATCTTAAAAGTGAAAATTTAATTTAGCTGGCTTTTGTTTTATGCAAATTCTGTCATAAGACACGAAAATGCCAAAAATACGGTCGCGAATTTGCTTACATCAAAGTTTTCCTCTGAACGCATCCTGTTTTTGAGACATTTTGTAAGAGTGACATGCATGTCATAATTTCGGATCAAGCTTTACCAACCTAAAAATTTTCGTAAAATGTTCCGTGTATTAACGGCTAAATGTCATCGGAGATGATGACGTCGCATTTCTCAATATGTCTATTAAAGAATCAAAATGGAAGCAAATTACAAAAAATACATCAACATATATATATATATATATATATATATATATATATATATATATATATACATATATTTAAATTAAAAAAAATTAGTAAGATGTAATTATTTAATGGTACCAGCATCTAGTGGTAATTCAGCAAAGTAACAGATACCTTTAATTAGACGTTTTGAAACTAACCAGAACCCACGAACCTCACATAGATGGCACTAGTAGGTTTATTGAAAACTTTTATAAAGTAAATGGTAAATACAGTAGATACAGAATATTTAGGCAAATTATTTTAGTGAAGTACGAAGTGTAATTATATCTTGTTTATACAATGAATAATTTTGTGTGAATCAGTTCAGAATGAACATTAATAATTTATTTATATTTATATCAGAATTTTAAATCAATTTTGTAAAACGTTCTTAATATTATGATTTATACTTAACTCTCGTTTTTTTTTAATACTTTACGTTTTACTTGACTTTCACATGTTTTTCTTTATTATTTACTTAAAATGACATTTATCATATGATACACAGTTTAAAACGATTACACAAAGGTATATGGTTGTACCATTTTTAAACGTTCATAATCAGTATATTATAATTTTATTCACAGCGAATTTTATATTTTGTTTGAAATGGTCATTACAGTTTAGTACACAGTTACCTTTTTTTATAAAATCAACTCTATTGTTTAACTCTAAGTGTACAGAATGATGTTTATTTTGTTTCACGCACTATATGTAGTAGATCATAGAAATGTATGCTTAATCAGAACATATATTGATACTAGTTTGATAATGCCCAGTGTTCAATATTTATTTATTTAATCAACAGTGTTTACAGTTTTGTATAGAATTGAACAAAATCCTAAAGCTCGCACCTTTCAATAATTTTTCTCATAATATCGTAATATTTGGTATTTTTTTACATAGCAGACGAAAGCAACATTATGGTCTTATTCTGTTTCTATTTACGCACAATCTACCTTAACATTTTTTTTTGTTTTTGTAACTATTTTATTACATGCATCGATACGTATTACTTTCATAAAAATGAACGCCTTGTTTATAGCAGTTACAATACCCTGTATAAATATAAATATGGTTGTAAAATATATTCCGTATACCTCAATTTTAGGCAAACGTAAGAGTGGAAGCTCATTATTTTTGCCACTGAATTTCTTACTCGCTCACTCATTCTCTCGACCGCTTGTTGGTGCTTGATTTCTTTGAACGCGCTGTAAATTGTTATAGAGTTGAAGTACGAGGCTGATATTTTCAGAGAATATTCTTGATTCCAAAATGAAGCTTTCCATGCAAATGAAAATCGAAAGAAAGGTCTATAACCAAGCTCGTCAGTATTTCATTAACAATACGAGATACGAAACAACTTTATTAAATAAAGTTGTAAGGTAAAACGAAATAAAGAAACTTTTTTTGGACACTCTTTCTTTCACGCTTCCAGGTATCGTAAAACTCAAAAAACAAGGAAACATTCAAAAAACGTAACTTATCTGAAGAGTTATAAGTTTCTGTTATGAACGAATAAGTTCAAAGGTAAATAAGTTATTTCTACACCAATTCTATTGCAAAATGAATTCACTTGAAGAAGAGTTAAACTTGAGCCCCATGAGAGTTTGTCAAAATTTGAGATACTTGTTGTCCAAAGTCTACATTTATACAGCAACTTAGGTGGGATCCTGGGAAAATTGATTTCTTTGTTTGCCAAGCACCAAATTCTTTAATCCATGAGTGTTGGTCAGTGCTTGGGCTGAATGCTGTCGAAAATCTATATTTACACACTAATTTCGTTGGTGTCGTAACCTTATTGATTTCTGCGATGGACAAATGTTAAATGTTGCTTAAAATCTATAATTGTACTCCAATATTGGTGACAGCAGCAAAATTGATTTACTCATTGACCGAGAGCTAAACCTTGTTCTCGGTACTGTCGAATATTAAGCTGAATGTTCCCCAAAATGTATATTTAGGTACTACTTTCCTCAAGGGCCAAAAACCAAATTCTTCAGTCCATATGTGTTTGTCCGCACTTGAATCGAATGTTACCCAAAATCTATATTTACACACTAATTTGGTTAGAGTAGCGGCAAAATTGGTTCACTCAAATACCAAGAAGTAAATTCTGTAGCCCATGAATGTCAAATCTATATTTATACACTAATTTCTTTGATGGCCATGATACAAATTCTCTAACCCGTATGTGTTGGTCAGCACTTTGACCAAATGGCACCCAAAATCTACATTTACAAACCAATTTTGTTGGGGGCGCAGCAATATTGATTTCTTCGATGGGCACCAAATTCTGTGACCCATTAACGTGGGTCAGCATTGAGGATGTGTTGCACAAAATCTGTACTTATATACCAAATTTGTTGGGGCCCCGGCAAAATTGCTTCTCTTAACGGAAAGAGCCAAACTTTGTGTTCCATAAGTGCTCATTAAGATGATTAATTTCAAGAGGGAAACGTTGTCCAAAATCTATATTTGTGATGTGTTGGTGAGCACGTGCATTTACACACCGATTTTGTTGGCGTTGCGGCAAAATATATTTCTTAGGTAGCTGAAAATCAAATGTTGTGGCTCATGACATTCGCTAGATTGGAGGCTGTGTTGCCCATAATCTACATTTATATACGAATTTTGTTGGAAAAATTAATTTCCGTGATGGTGACTCGTTATTTGTCTTCCATGAGTGTAGACCAGCATTAGGGTCGTATTTTGCCCAAAATATGTACGTATAGACCTAGTTCGTTGGGGATACAGCAAAATGGATTTACACGTTAACCAAGAACGAATTTTGTATCCCATGGGTGTTTTTCAGCTTCTGGGCTGAATGATGACCAAAATATAGGTTTATACAACGATATTGGACGCGACAAAATTAATTTACTTGATGGCTAAAACATATTTATACCTATGTAGAGGTGAATTCTCAATTAATTTTAAGACGAAAATGTGGTACAAAGTTTTTCAAATGTCACGTCGTTTTCGAAATACCGCAATTTTATGCGTTTTCTTTTTATTATTAAATTTTACGTAATGAACCCACATGAACAAAAGTCAAATAAACTGCTGAAAATGTCCTCCATGAGCCAGTAGAGACATTTGTACACGACGTGCTAAACTGTCTCTTCCACGTTGGAAAATTTTGGGACTGGCGTGAATCGTATTCAAACCATTAGTAATACGCAGTCGAAGGTCTTCTTCAGTTTCAACAGGCGTAGTGTAAACAAGATGTTTAAGGTAACCCCAATAATGAAAATTCAATGGATTGAGATCCGCGAACGGGTGGAATGTATAGTGTTCACCTCTACCTATCCAACGAGCAAGATATTGTTGTTCCAAATAGTTTCTAAAACGTACTGGAAAGTGAGGCGGGTCACCGTCATGCTTGAACCACATTAAAGCTTTCGTTCTTAATGGCATTGAATCCATCAATTTTGGCAATTCATCTCTAAGGTAATTGTGCTACACATCACCAGTAAGTCGATGGACAAAGAAATATGGTCCACCTATGGTATTTCCAATAATTCCTGCACAAACAGCACGAAAATGCATGCTGGTGATATCCTTCGATGAACGAATGATTTTCATCCGCCCAGATGGGTATTGTTAAAATTCGTAATGTCATCTCTCGAAAAATTCGCTTCATCTGTAAATTGGATTATTTCCGAAAAATGTGGGACTCGTAAAGAATTAATTCTCTTGAAACCAATTACAAAAATCAACTCGAGCTGGAAACTCTCAAGGCAACAAAGCTTGCACTCTTTGTACGTAAGGATAAACTAAACAGTCCTTTAAGATACTCCATACTGTTTTATTACTCACATTCAACTCATTCCCGATTTTTCTCGTACTCGTGCCTTCAGATACTTCCACTTGTTTAAAATTTGTTCCTCAAGTTGTGGGGTTCTAGCTATCAGTGGACGGTCGCCTATTTTACTTTTTGCGAAGTTGTTGAAGTCGTTGCAAAATTAATTTCTCGAATGGTTGCGAGTCAAATTGAGTAGTGTGATGGTCAGCATTCAGACCAAAAGTATTGTCCATAATATAAATTTATACACCTATTTTCTTGGGGGTCACGTAGTAAGTGATTATATCGAGGACCAATAGCCGAATTCACTGGCTTATTAGTGTTGGATCGCATTTTTTATTGCAGTCGCGACAAAATTTAGTCGTCCGTTGAACCAGAGCTGAATGTTTCGCCCCAAAAATGTCAAAATTTGAGCTGAACGTTACTTAACATACATAATTTTGTGGTTGGGTTTGCTGAAAAATGTATTAGCTTGACGACCGAAAGATAAAAATAAGCACCATGAGTATCCTGCCATTGTGTTCACTTTACACGCACAAGGTATCACTCACAACACAAACGCTACTCACGGCTTTTTTATTTAAAGTATTTGCAAATTGAGGTTAGTGTACATAATGACTGATACTTTAGTATCAAATGTACTGGTAAGTTTACCTAGTTTCTATTATCAATTGTTACGCCTGTGTTATAATAATACTATATAAGTAGTACCAGGTTTTTTAGAGATTTCGAAGCCTGCTTGTGCACTGAGATTTTTTAAACTCCTTATTGTTTGTTTCAACAGGTTTTTACGTTCTCTTGAGGTTTTCATAGGTCTTCATGTAGCTTTTGTCGCTCGTAAGCCTTCATGAAAATTTGGTACAACTTTTTGAATCATTTAAAACCATATCTTTTAGGGCTAGTTTGATAGACTTTGAGTCTTTTTGGTACGTTTTTATGTTGATAAAGGCTTCTAGTCTAACGATGGTCTTATAGAAACTATTGAAGACGAATGTAAATTACCTAAAGTCTATCTGAACCTCCTCAGGCACACAAAATCCTCTGAAGGTTTTGTCTAAAGCATCTCAAAATCTTCTTGAAGCTTTCCCGAAGTTTCTTTACAGATTTCAAAAAGTGATAATAGGGCCTTCCTAGGATCCTTTCTACAGTAAAGTTTTTGAACGTTTATAGTCCCGCCAGGGTATTTTAACTGGGTATTTATTAGCTATTCTGCGTCGTTTCCAGTACTTACTCGAGTTTCTTGCAACCTTAAGTTCTCTAGATTCTATAAATCACTATTAAGACTTTTGTAGATTTTTTTTGAGATTGAAGCTATCTTAGTTCTTTTACAGATTTACTTATTTGTAGGGCCTTTCTTAGAAATCTTTAAAGCTGTCCCAAATTTTTGTAGTCCGCATATAGATTTGTAGAGCCTTACTTGGTTCCTTCAGAGCCGTTGTAAGGTCCTTTAGCCTTTATGTATTCTCTAAAGGGTTTGTATGTCAGCCTTACGCTCTCAAAGCTTCCTTTAGATGCTTCAGCGCTGTTCAGCCTCACTACCTTATTAATTCCACTTATGAGGCATTTTGGTGCTTTTTTTAATCTTTAGCTTTGTCTACAGCCCTTTAACCTTCTTGGTGTATGGCTAAAGCATTTTGGAACCTTGTTGATACTTATTTAAACAATTGAACTTAACTTGTGTCTGTAAATAGCGTTATTAATCCATTCTAGCCCTTTCTAAATATGGGTTTTTAGGCCCTTTTCAAAAACCCGTTTGGAGTTAGTTCTGTCTCTTCTAGATTCTGTAAATTAACTTTAGAGATTATAGCGCCCTTATAGTTCACAGCATCTACGCTTTACTAGATTCCTCCAAGAATTCTTTAATTTCTAAAATCCCGTTTAAAATGTGTTTGGGCTTATTGGGAACATTTTTAAATGCATTTTGCGTTGGTGGAAATATTTTATAACTTTTTTGGGCTTTTCAAAGGCTTTGCTAACGCATTTCTACTCTGCGTGGCGAAATTCTAGTAGATACATTCGTCATTACAGTGCTTTTATACAGGTTGGTAAACCATTTATGGGCTTTCTGAACTTCTTATAGCTGGTAACCACAGTAAGCTCTTTTCTAGAGCCTATCCCTTGTTTGTATAATCTTTATAGGATCTTCCAAAAGGTATGTAGTGCACCTTATGAGATGTCTTCATAAACGTTATAGCATTTTAAAGCATGCCTAGAGACATCTTGGCTTTCTGACATCGAAAACATCTTTAAATATTCCACACCTATGCAAATCTTTTCTAAGGTCTTTTTGGAGCTTTTTGGAAATCGTCATCAGGTTGAAGCCTTTATAAAGGCTTTTACATGCTCTTTTTCTATTCTTGTAGAGCTTCTTTGGCATTTATAGCCCTTTTAGGTTGTTTTTTGAACTGTGATAGTGTTGTGAATATTACATAAAGTGGTAATAGTTCCATTCAATATTTGTTACTACTCTGTAGTGTTTTTCGGTGAACGTGACTGTGCGATTCTATGCATCCAGAGATGCAAAAAAAAGGAAATAGTTCGCAAATCTGCAAAGCAAAATATAATATTATAATGTTAATAATTATTAAAATAAAATGTACTTACCAGAAGTAACCGTGTGTGTCGATACAAAATAGACTAACAAGAGATGGAGCCTACGTAAGAATTTTCTGGGGTACACTTCTAAACACTAAACTTTGTGGTCTTTTTAATACCTTCATGAATCCATTCTGCAGTGTCTCCAAATGTTTTCTAAAGCTTTAAGCTGCCTAGATCTTATCAAAGCGTTTACAGTGTTTTATATAGCATCTACAGGCATTTGGGGTTTTTAAAACTTTAGAAGCGTTTAATCCTACCAGAGCTTTAGAAACCCATTAGCACCTCTAGTGCTCTTCTAAAGGTTTTACTACCCTGTCTGCAGCTTTCATAGTTCAATGCAGAGCGATTTTAAGCCACTTTGTTTTTTTCGAGTGTTTGCAGAGCCTTTTCAAACACTTTATAAGCGATTTTGGTATTTTGAAAAAATGTATGGGTTTTTAGCGATTTGATAAGGTTTTAGTTCTTCTTAAGATTAATTTCTTGGATAGATTTCGTTTCTAGACACTTGCTAGATCCTCTTAGAATCCGCTTTTATAAAATTTGACTGTAACCTATTTCCATACCACTAGAGATTTTTTGAAACTAGTCAGTTCTTAACAATCTTCAACAACTCACAGAAAGGTTTTAAAACCTTTAGAAACTCTTTGGAGTTTCCAGGCATGTATTAAAATGGAGTAAAATTATTCTAGAAAGGCTAAAGTCGAAATTAAAAATCTAGTGCTTAAAACTGTTTTCGTAAAATTTCTAGGTGTGCTCTAAAATTTTCAAGGTACTAAACATATTAAATAATTTAGACAAATACTTTAAAAGGCTATAAATGCGTTGACAAGCTTAGACTCTATAAGTGCTCTAAACACGCTCTAAAATGCTTATTTGAAAAAGTTGTAGAGTAGCAGGAAATGAAAACGTTTAATTAAACAGTATTTTTGTTTAAAGCCCCGCTTTTTGCTACAATTAGGATAAAAGAAAAATCCAAAGGCATTGGAACTTTCTTCTGTACCTCATAGATGTTAGTTACCATTTAGGCCCAATTTGACCTAGCTTACGTGTATACCAATTCCGTTATGGACGCGGCATTTGAGGCGAATTTGGCCCACAATTTATATTTATACACCATTTTTTCTGAGAACGCGGCAAAATCGATTCCTTCGATAAGCAAAAGCTAAATTCAGTGCCTGAGTGTTTGTCAGCGTTTAGCCTAATCGTGGCTCAAAATATATATTTATACACATTGTTGTGGGCGCGCCAATGTATATTTTCTTTATGATCAGGAGCTAAATTCTGTACCGCATGTGTGTTTATCAGCGTTTAAGCCGCTCGTTGTCTAAAATCTACAATTATATACCAAATTACTTGGGACCGTAGCAGAATAGGATGTCTTAATGCCCAAAAGTTGTAATCTCTAAACTTTACATATTGGATAGCATTTGGAACGAATTTTTTCAAAAATCTAAGTTGATACATCAATTTGGTTGTAGACGCGGAAAAATTAATTCACAAAATGACCAAGAGCTAAATTTTGTGGTGCATGATTTCAGCATTTGGGCCAAGTGTTGCCTAAAACGTATATTTTTGTATCAATTTCGTTAGATTTGCAGGACGCTCAAGCTGTCGTTTATGATACCAATGAGGGTCCTCTACGACAGATTATTGCTTAATAAACATCTTTCTTAAAACTAGAGGGTTCCTGAGGAGGCCGACGCTTTCCATAAAAACTTTAGATGACTAAATAGACTCATAAAGGTTTAGTGACGCGCACTAAAGCTGTATATTACGTTTTTTAAAACAAGCTAAACCAAGCTTTACAGAAAGCTCATAAAAACTAAAGGTTTCCTCTAGAATTATTTAGATAGCTTTAGCCTCAAAAACCCAACATCACTAGCAAGATTACTAAAGTTTCAGATTAATACAGTTTTAAAAGCCTACACAAAAATTATACAAGACTCAATTTAGTACGGTTTCAGGACACTCCAAAAAGACCTAAAAGTGAATTTGGAAAAACCGTTGGAATAAGGTTAGAAGGTTATAAATAGAGACTTCAGTAGCGAGGTATTCTTTGAAGTAATTTAGAAAACATGACTACAGACATATGGGGAATAAACCTCTCTATAAAAACTTTATCAAACTTCTGTAAGCTAAAATAATACATAAACTTTGCATAGCTTTACGAATGCCTAGGGATGTCCAAATAATGATTTACAGTATTAGGGTCTGTAACCCCTAGTTACTCCCAGAAAACTGTAGGACAGGTTCAAACAATTTTTATTAAGACTGGGAAAGACTTAAAGTATTTTAAAAGCTCTACTGAATCTTCCACGGACTTTCAGTAGCAAGGTATGCTTTGAAGTAATTTAGAAAAACTCAAGATGGCTACAGATATATGGGAAATAAACCTCCCTATAAAAACTGTATTAAAGTTCTATAAGGTAAGATAACATATTAGCTCTAAATAGCTTTAGGAAGGCTTTATAGTATTATAGTATTAGGCTCTGTGACCCCTAGTCACTTCCAGAAAATTATAGAGCAAGTGCAGACAAGTTTTATAAAGATTGGGAAAAACTTAAAGTATCTTAGAAGCTTTACAGAACCTTCCACGAACTTTAAAATATATTTGCAACAAATTTGGAAAGCTTCAAGATAAGCCCTACGTAGAATTTCGAACGCGTCTATAAACGCTAAGAAAATGTTAAAAAATTAACGGTTTTATAAAGGCTTTGAAAACTCTAAAATAAACTTCAAACAGGTTTGTAACGTTTCTATAAAGGCTGTAAACATTTTAAGGGCAACACTTTAAAAATAATTAGTTGAGTTGACCGGCCTATTTCCGAAGTTTTTGCTTTTGTAGCGCGACGTTTCTATCAGCAGGCTTTGTCCTGAGCAGGGCTGATTGCGTATTTGGGTCTAGTTTATTTTTTTTTTTTTTTTTATGATTGTGGACGTGGACAGGCTAAATTAGGCCTATCGTGCTAAAGCACTCAGGAACACTTAAGAGGGTGGATAGAGGGATAATGAACTTCCAATAGATGCCTATGAACAGCTACCTTAAATTTTCTCATATCATAAGTGAGAGGAAAACAGGAACTAGGGAGATCATTCCAGAGTTTAAAAGCCGTGTTGAAAAATGTGGATTGCGCCCGTTTGGTACGACAAGTGGAGATTTGTACTGCATACTGATGATGTGAATGAGCGAACCGAGTGTTTCTCGCAAAGATAGCCCTAGATGGTATCAAAGAATATAATTCAGCAGCACATTAGCCGTTATAATAACGATAATACAAATAAAGAACTGAAACCATCCTTCCATGCTCAAGGGACTGTATGTAAGAAGATAAAGACGGGTCATTTATAAGCCTAATCGCTCTCTTTTGAATACGATCAACGATATCGAGAGCGTATTGGGGAGCACTAACCCAGAGGTGAGAACTATATTCCAGATGAGACCGAATTTGGGTCTTATACAGCAGAAGGAGTTGTCGAGAGGTAAAGTACTGCTTAGATCTGTACAAAAAGCCTATTTTACGAGCAGCTGTTTTGGTAGTTGACAGAAGATGGTCAACCCATGAAAGATTTAAAGATACAGTCATACCCAACAGAGTAATAGTCTGAAAACTTAAGAACTGAGCCATTCATACTTATAACAGGAAATTATCGATCTTTTTTGGCGGACATAAGGCAACACTGAGTTTTGTTGGCATTAAATTTAACTAGAAATGTCTTTGTTGATTGAATTTGCCATTTCAGCTTTAATTTCTTGATTTGACATAGAAGATGGATCATCACTATGAGTAGACTGAGATGAACTACAGTGAAGAGTGCTATCGTCAGCAAAGCAATGGATGGCGTTAGTTGTTAAAGAAATAAGGTCATTTATGTACAGTAGAAAAAGTGTAGGCACTATAACGGATCCCTGTGGTACGCCCGCGTTAATGCTAACTTCTTTTGAAAAAAATCCATCAACTACGACACGTATTCGTCTTTTATCAAGGAAACTAAAAACCCAGTTGATGAGCGAATCATTTAACCCAAACGAGGTGAGTTTGGCAAGTAAACACTTATGCCAAACTTGGTCAAATGCCTTTGAGATATCTAAAGAGACTACAACTGTTTCACCGGACTGCTCTACTGTATTGTTCCAAACTTGGGTCACATATGAAAGAAGATCGCCTGTTGAACGACTTTGCCTAAACTCATATTGGTGGTCACTAAGGAGTTTGTTAGTTTCAAGGAACGTGAGCAGTTGCTGATTGATGGCTTTTTCCATGATTTTAGACAAAATGGAAGTGATGGCAATTGGTCGGTAATTTGAGAGATCGGTCTTATCGCCTTTTTTGGGAATAGGTTGAACATTTGCTAACTTCCATGATGAAGGGAATTCCCCAGAAGACATAGAGATCGTATAGAGCTTAGATAGGACTGGTACTAGTTCGATCTAAGCTCTATACTATTTACTTATGATTTTTCCCAAGGACTCCTCTCCTCACTACTCTCAGATTCGACCTTCCACTTACAAGTCTGACACCTTTATCGCTGAACCACTGAGTGATCCAATATATATATATATATATATATATATATATATATATATATATATATATATATCTTTTTCGTGGTTGTGCAGTAGTATATTGCGCCGTAACCTATTGCACGGGTGTATTACGCCTAAGGCGCCTAAGCTCTTGAGCAGTTGTATTCTCGTCTTTTGCCACTATCTGTATGTTTGCCATTTGATTCGATGGTCTTCTTACCAGACATTGGAATTCTGGTCTCCATCGTATGGTTTGGTTTTGGTTTGTATTCCCCTGAGCATTCTTGTTGATTTGGTCGTGGCAGCTGGTATATATGGTATTGCCGCTGTATATTAAGTTTTTCTTGTCGTTACCCTTTCCCTGTTTACGTTAGGCGTTAGATCGGGGTAACTATTTTCTTTAACTATTTTAGCAATACGTTTTCTTTTTTCATGTCCTTTTATTCCGAGCATATTGTTTCAGCTCTATCGTATAAGCATCTTGCCACGCCTTACTTCAGTTTTTTGTGTTGATTGGAGTTGTAGTGTAGATATTTCTCCCTGTTTATGTTTCCTGTATGCACTTGTCATTCCTGTGTGAAAGTACATCCAGGATCAGCAGTTTTTGTTCCGACTCCAATTCCATTGTGAATTTTATGGAGGGTCTACGGCTATTTAGATGATTTAGGAATTCATTCAGCTTATGCTCACCGTGTTGACAAATTTATGAAAGTGTCGTCCACGTATCTAAGCCACATACGTGTTTTTTTCATAAATTCGGATATCGGTTGGTCTTCGAAGTTTTTCATGCATATATTGCCCACTATGGGTGATAGTGGGGAATCCATCGCATCCCAAACCCTTTGATATAATTTGTCTCCTACTTAGAAGTATGTTGTCTGCAGTTCCACTCTTGTGTTTACCGAGAGTTGAGTGCGTTCTTGTAACATTTCATTTAAAAATAAGCAATCGAAGCTACAAAGACACAAACGGTTCTTAGAAAGACCTTTGACAGGCACAACATTTTAAATATACGTCAACAAACAAAGGACAGTTACGGTGCTAAAAAGGCTTAGAAAGGTTCTGTAAAATCCCAAAAAAGTATTCAAGTTATAAAAGGTTTCCAGGAATTTACAGGATGTTAGAAAAGCCCGAAAAGAGTTCATTAATGCTTCTTTTTTTTATTTCGAAGCATGTTAAAGCTTGAAATTTAAGTATAGGAATGTTGTGCAAATGCTTTATTTCATATTGTATCGATTTTATACATTTGTACCAAAAATAAGGAACTAATTTTTTTTAAACTAAAACACAACAAAACTTTTCTTTCGGACAATCAGTAGCTTGAGGTACTCGAAGCAAATCTGGGCAGCTGTTTCCTCGATTAAAGCACTCACCTCCAAATCTATTGCAGCGATATTCTTTTGTAGAAACTAAAATTAATAATAAACATATTACATGGCATTGCCTTAGGTAAAACCTGCCTCCGTGACAGCACTCAGCCCCTTGAGATTTTTGTTTTGGGCATAAGTTTAGATATTCCTTCGGAATTGCGTTGGAACACTCATCACGTTTAATACACTGACCACCAACACGACTGCATGATTCTTCTAATTGAAAATCTGTTGGCCCTGACAGAGCTGTAACACAATAATTGTTTAGTGTGAAATTCCAAAAATCACACAACTTGCCTAACGTTAATACCGGTAACAGGCATATAAAAAATAAAGAATATGTAAACATTTTAAAAACCATGAAATTCTTTAAATAGAAGAATTTGGCATCTTACACGTCTAGAAATTTTGAATGTCAAAATTTTTGTTTTTAAGCTTTGTTGATCTACTCCAGCCTTACACATTGTGTATGACTAGAAATCGTGAAGCTCGAAGTAGAGATATATGCAAATTAGATGAAAATATTTAGGTTTTAAATACCTGTGACAAATTTTTAGGTAACTTCAAGTTTTTGAGTTTTTGGAAACTAAAGAAGATAATCTTTACTTTCCTAACTTCTAAACAGGCAAATATGCCTCCACCACCAAAACTCGCTAGGGTCTAGACAATTAGATATTTTTGTCAAAATTGAGTGCAATCGCTTTCAAGTTTTTGAGTTGCTACATAGTCCACCATGCAGTAGACTTCACCACCCGAATCTTCTATACCCCTCGCCACGCCAACGTGTAACCACTGCGGCGGCAGTCACGCAACTTTCAGTTTCGACTGCGAGAAGCGCCGAGAGATACCCGCCTCCCCATCCAAAGTCGCGTACCTCCGCCCTCAAAACCAAATAGAACAATTCCCCACAGTAGTCTCCTTTGCTATCGTGTCAGTCTTTCCGGAGAACCCTGAGCGGATCATGAAACTGGTTGACAGAACAGCAGCGGAGTACTTGAACTGACGGGTGTATTTCGCTTGAGTCGATGCAACAAACAGAAACGGTATTATACTAACCCACTACCCATCACGGACTCCAATCTGGCGAATCAGAAACCCAACATTTTTCGGACACAGCCCTGATAGACTACGTACTATGCTCAGAAACACAACGCAACACATTGACAACAACTACTACATCGGCACAACGATAACTTCTGACCACCTCCTAGTTTTATTAAACACTTCTTTAACAGCAGCACACCCGCCTCCCCGAATAACAATTGAACCATTAGACTCAGACTGGAACGTGTTTCAGAACACGTTCCCAACAACTTACCAAACCCTAACCTCGACACAGCACAAGACACAGATATATCAATACAGGACATTATAACAGATGCAACTAACACAGCAATACCAACAAGCTATATAGAAATGAACAAGAAACCCCCCTTCACATCATCCTCTGGATCAGAGATCAATTTACCGTCCTTTCACAAATCCAGAGGCCCTGTACTAAAACAGAATATAACAGACTAAACTCCATACATCAGACTAGAAACTAACAGAATTACACAAGAAAACTGGATACAAGAGACATCAAAGGTAGACTACTCAGAAAGCCCTAAATTCTGGAAAAAATTACTGGCAAAACGAAAAATGACCCCACACTCACACTTAATAGATCTTCAAGATAACATGATTTCTTCAGACCACGGAAAGGTCGATCTATTTGGCCTTCACCTACAAACATATTTACGACTCCCGAGAACCCGTCGTTTGACAAAGACCACAAAGCTCAGCTAGAGAAAAACCTTGAGGATCTCAGACAACCACACAACCCTCCTTACAAACTAAGCCAAGACAACACCTTTCTAAAACCGATCACATTCGACGAAGTGCTGGACGTACTACGCAAATGAAGGAACACATGGACAAGACGAATCCTACGAAACTCACTCCCAAACGCTAACCGACAACTAACCCAAATATTAAACTAGTGCCTATCCCTATTCTATTTCTCAACGGTATGGAAATCCACCATCATCGGAAAATGCCTTGATATAATCCTATCCCGCAGACTAAGAGATCATCTCGATGCCACCAACCTTCTCCGACAGCCAGTATGCATTCCGACACAACAGGATAAAGACCCCCCCCCTCCAGTTAAACTCCATACATAAACTGCCAAAACACTAAATCACAGAAACTGTCGTCTAGCTGTTTTCCTACACATTAAACAAGTCTTCGACAACGTATGATACGCAGGACTCATACAAAAGGCCATACCACTAGACGTACTACTCACCTCGTTCATCTTCTTCTTTAATACCTGATGGACAGGTTTGTGAAAGCAAGAGTACGTGCTACAGCATTATCATGGTTAGCGGGCGTTCCGTAAGGTCCCGCCTAAGCTCCCATACTATACGTGATATACTCGCAAGACTTACTTAGAATCACCAAGGTTTCGGTAGCTCCATTCGCCACTGACATTGCCTTGTGGGCGCTTAACCAGAGAACCGAGAGGCTGCCACCCGAAGACTTTACAATACACTTACAAGACATACATTAGGCCAGTACTAGATAATAAAGCTCCGTTGTATGCAATCTTGACAAACAATTAACTGGAATCCTCGCCACCTGCACACGCAGAGTGCTACGTAAGACTACCTTTCAGGCATCCCAGAAACTTGCAATGGACGTCTCGAACAACTGACAATCCACGGAAACACTAATTCCACTAAACATTTTAAAACCTCTAATTTTAGATATAAATCTCACCATAATCCTGGAAACCGAAACAGAAGTTCAAACACCTTCCAGGGGACCTAACCCAACTACTCGACGACTTATCCAAAGACTTCTCAGAACTTCTCGTCATCTTAAGATAAACCCGAACCCCAAAGGCTAAATGACGACAACCACAATCGAAAAAAGAAAATTCTGAAAACCTACACCACATAACAACACTGCACAAACACCACCAGTATATTATAATTATAATATAAAAAAAATTTACAACATAAATAATATAACAATATAAAAACATAAGGAATACACCAAATCTACAACACAAAAAATCAACGACGTCGGGCTGCAGAAGGAGCTGATCCTTAAACCGCCTGCAGAAGGAGCAAAATACCAACAAATAAGCATGTAAGCATGAGTACTAACCCAATAAGCTAATAAACGTCTTAAAAACATGAATGAAACCCGGAGGAATTCTAAACGACTCAAATTGTGTTACCATCATCACCCACACATACTACAACCTTATTACATTTTCTTTCACAAACACACTCACAATCAAACAGTAACAATACTAACCAGAAAAGAATGCTAAACTCAAGAAAACAATTGAAGTTGAACTAAACCTAAAAGTAACAACTATAAAATGTGGACTAATCCTACGTAACTACAATATACCAGATTTTCCTATATACAAACTTACCGAAAATCCCAAAAATTGGATTTCAAATCTTTGACATGGAACTAGCGAACATTTTTTTCCATTAAAATATTGGAATTTATAAACGAGACAAGATAATCTCTGAATAACCTTATAAGCAACATATTTCGGAGCAAATTTCTTAGAATACTGATAACTCGCATCAGATAAGGTAACATTTTGCTTCCACACCATGTCACTAACGTTAAGAGTTAAGGGACATTGACGCAAATTGTATTGTTTATCATTTCCTAGATATGCTTTATGCAATATTTCCTTGACTTCATCAGATTCTTTGGACCAAAAGAGACGATTTGCTAACTTTACATTATTTAAGGAATCAGTAGTACCATAAAAACATCCTTTCACTGGGACATGACAACCAAACATCACAAACGCAGGAGGCATTTGGGTTACTTCGTGACGAGCCATACGAAATGCTTGGGCAGTCAACATCATCATCTCATTCGAGATGGTTCTCTTTTTAATGTAGGTGCAAGGAAATACTAGTGCCAATAACTCTATTAACTCTTTCGGTAGAGTTAACTTGGAGATTACACTATAAATTATACACCTTTAAAGATTTCAGAAATATACGAAATTCTTTGGAAACAAATATCGAACAAAACTGTTAGAGGGACACCAAAAATTGGTAACACCTGTTCCTTACGAAAACGTATAATTGGTTTCGTAGTAGCCTTGCGAAGAGGTTGGAGTTTTACTAATTTCGTAGTGTAATCGGTAACAACAAATAAAAATGTATTTCGAATTTTACTTCGAGGGAAGAGACACATACTTACACATACTAACCATTTTGGAGGGAGAACAGACATCTTTCTCCTTACCCATTATCTGGCTCTTGCTGAAGTTTCAGCTTTGTGAGCACCACAGGCACTACGAGACTTAATATATTTACTAACAGATAATTTTAACTCAGGTTAATTATGTTTCTGTTACTCGAGCTATAGTTCTTGAAACACCAAAATGTGAAGCAGTACGATCATCATGACATTCCATTAATAATACATCATTACGATTATCCAAAAGTATGACTAACTTCCAATCAGAGATATTCCACTCAACGGGGCACGAAGACGGAAGATGCTTAAATAAATATCAGGTATACGAAAACTCAGGTACTGATCTGGACTGGATTATACTTCATCAACCATACCTGTATACCATTTATCGGGACTAAAAGTTGACATACCGAGAGAAGATATTGCACGAGACAAGGCCTCCAGAACAATATTTTGTTTACCAGTACTTTAGGAGGTAGATGGTTAACTCAAAGATAAAAAATCTAAGGCGAGTTCTAAAGCACCAATACACTTTCCAAGAAGTGAGTTATACATTGCTGTACAAAATTTTATTCCTAAACTGCTCTACATGTTTCACTTAATTCATTAATAGGCGAAAAATTTTTTAAATTCCAATATGGTATGCGGAATTGGATTTAAGTTTCTTTTGAACAATTTACTTTTCAGATTTAGGGATAGGTAATCTATTAAAAAGTGCCTGAACTGCAATAATATACATTAACAGCGTTCTCCTCTACACCTTCAGAACTTTGGTGGATTTCTAACAAAGATCTTGTTCATAATCAAAAGGAAAACAATCTTTTTTAAGTAACTGAACTAAATCTGATCAAGTACTAACTGAATGTTTTGTATTACTGTGTTGACCCGATTAAATCTAAATAACTCACATGACGAGATTTACATACATAAGTCATCGACTGTTCTAAAAATTACATAACTCCTTTACGGGAATAATTTCCTCACAATTTAATTCACCATTTATATACTAGAATTTGTTTTTGACTAAAGAAGTATCATGAAGTGTAATAAAAGAAGCAACTGATCATTTGTCTATATCTGTACGTTCTAATAAGTTACCATTAACCTGTAATGAGTTTCTCTTTACTTTATTCTATTTCGCCATTGAATGGACAACAATCTAGGTAGAGGCAGAGGTAGAGGCAGAGGCAGAGGCAGAGGCGGAGGCGGAGGCAGAGGCAGAGGCAGAGGCAGAGGCAGAGGCAGAGGCAGAGGCAGAGGCAGAGGCAGAGGCAGAGGCAGAGGTAGAGGCAGAGGCAGAGGCAGAGGCAGAGGCAGAGGCAGAGGCAGAGGCAGAGGCAGAGGCAGAGGCAGAGGCAGAGGCAGAGGCAGAGGCAGAGGCAGAGGCAGAGGCAGAGGCAGAGGCAGAGGCAGAGGCAGAGGTAGAGGCAGAGGCAGAGGTAGAGGCAGAGGCAGAGGCAGAGGCAGAAGCAGATGCAGAGGCAGACGCGGAGGTAGAGGTAAAGGTCAAGACCGGGTGGCAGGCGTAGGTGGCATGGATAGGCGTATACCTGAACGAATAGTGTGCGGAGGCAAAAGCGTAACTATATAAGCAATAAAATTTGTTGTATGAGCGGTTATTAAAGTTCTCCCAAATGGTGTTAAACCATCGCCAAATATGTGACTAAGTGATACCGATTTATTAAACAAACTAAGTATATTGTAATCTTAGAATTCAAGTTTTTTAGTTGTTTGTTTAATTAAAAACAGCATGTAAGTTAAGATTCCATATTAAAAGTGTTATTTAGAAGGAAAAAAAGATGTTATTAAAAGTCTTACCAGATTAATAATTATTTATATAAACTACGTTTTATAAATTTTTATTTCTTTCTAAGTTTAGTGCTTATCACTGAATATAACTACTAGTTACTTAAGAGTAAAGAGTTATTTAGATGAAAGGTATCAAAAATTACATTTACACAGTACAATACATTTTATTAATATTACTTTTGAGACTAGGTTCCAATTAATTTAATTCAATGCTAAAACCTTTACCTTGAATTCCTTCGCGTATTAGAAGTAGTGCTTACATTTATAATTCATATTTATAAATTAAAACCAATAACTATTTTTGGTTAGTATGCAAAATACCTAAAACGAATTACTAATCATCCAACATCCTGGGCGTCGTCTCACTCCTAAGACAGAAAGTAGTCTGTACAACCACATTTTAACGTCCCCTACATTTCTTTTCATATTTTTCGTGTTTGATTTTAACAACCCTTAAAACTCCATTTAGAACTTGACAATAAATTCTATTAAATCTATTGTAGACAAAACCGACAACCTTAAAATATTATCGAATTTTGTGAATAGGACGAACTTCACAAAACACTTTTATTAGTCTTAAACTGCTACATTAACGATTTTTAGCACTGAATGCAGTACTAACTATTTACTTTACAAACAATTGTAGGCAGTTAAAACTGTACACCAATAGAGCTTTCTCTTGGATGTTTAAGAATCTTGAACCATAGTTAGAAACTTGTTCGCAATGAACGATATTGATGATATTCTTAACTTAACTAAAGATTAAAGATTAAAGCCACGTTTTCTTATTTAGTACGGAAACTCCATGAGTGGGGTTATACACTTTGATTACTAAATAGCACTAACTTAAACTTAATAATAGAAACGGAGCTCAACTTTAAAGTTAGACTAAAAGAAATTTATGACAATGTAAACTTTCACGATTGTCACACATAATTATAATACTTATCTTTCGGGTATTGTATCTATTATTTCTTTTTTATGTAAATTTAAACGTTTGGATAACAATTACAGTTGTCGTCCTCAGTGAATGATAAGAGCTTTAGGAACCAATTGAGATGTGAAAATAAATTAATGAAATGTGAAAACGCTGTATTTGCGCCCGCTCTTAATATAACAGATTGATAAGCGTATAAAGCCAATTATGAAATCTAATTTTATTTTAGTAAAGGATAGCTAGATCTTTAATAAATTAAATACTATTAAACTGCCTTGAAGATTACAAATCAGAACATAACGGATGAAGGCTGACAACAAAAAATGTCTTAATCAAAGAACAAATTTAACAAAATTTAATCAAGTTATAATGTAAGTGTAAAGTTGTGCAAAACTTTAATTTGAAACTGATAAAAACATAAATTCCATAGTTGCCTAAATACATTTATCAAACTATTATATTAAAAACAGGTTTACGTTTGCGTTTTCATATTTCATAAATTTATTCTTATTAATCCTTAAAGCTTTTTTAAATTTATGCAAAAGAGAAGTAAAGAATATACGATTTAATACCCAAACCGTAAGTATTATAAAAAAAATTTACGCGGAAGACACTTTAATTTTTTCATTATTTTGAAAATTTGAATAACAACAGTAAGGTAGCTTTAATGGTTGATGAAGGATCTACTTTAAAAGATAGGTTAAAAATTTTTTGTTATGATTGTGGACCTGAACAGGCTAAACTAAGCCTATCGTGCTGAAGCACCCAGGAACACTTAGGAGGATAGAGGGACAATGAATTGCCAATAGATGCCTATGAACAGCTACCTTAAATTTTGTCATATCATAAGTGAGAGGAAAACAGGAACTAGGGAGATCATTCCAGAGTTTAGAAGCCGTGTGGAAAAATGTAGATTGCGCCCGTTTGGTACGATAAGTGGAGATTTGTACTGCATACTGATGATATGATTGAGCGAACCAAGTGTTTCTCGCAAAGATAGCCGGAGATGGTATCAAAGAATGTAATTCACCAGCACAATAACCGTTGTAATAACGATAATACAAAGAAAGAACTGAAACCATCCTTCTATGTTCAAGGGACTGTATGTGAGAAGTTAAGAACGGGTCATTTATGAGCCCAATCGCTCTCTTTTGAATACGATCAACGATATCGAGAGCGTATTGGGGAGCACTAACCCAAAGGTGAGAATTATATTCCAGATGAGGCCGAATTTGGGCTTTATACAGCAGAAGGAGTTGTCGAGAGGTAAAGTACTACTTAGATCTGTACAAAAGTCTATTTTACGAGCAGCTGTTTTGGTAGCTGACAGAAGATGGTCAACCCATGAGAGATTTGAAGATAAAGTCATACCCAACAGAGTAATAGAGTCTGAAAACTTAAGAACTGAGCCATTCATACTTATAACACGAAATGATCGATCTTTTTGGCGGACATAAGGCAACACTGAGTTTTGTTAGCATTAAATTTAACTAGATTATTGCTTCCCGATTCGAGAATACGTTGAATGTCTTTGTTGATTGAATTTGCCATTTCAGCTTTAATTTCTTGATTTGACATAGAAGGTGGATTATCACTATGGGTAGACTGAGATGAACTACAGTGAAGAGTGCTATCGTCAGCAGTAGATGGGGTTGGTTGTTGAAGAAATAAGGTCATTTATGTTCAGCAGAAAAAATGTAGGCGCTATAACGGAACCTTGTGGTACGCCCGCGTTAATGCTAACTTCTTTTGAAAAAAGCCATCAACCACGACACGTATTCGTCTTTTATCAAGGAAACTAGAAACCCAGTTGATGAGCGTATCATTTAACCCAAACGAGGTGAGTTTGGCAAGTAAACACTTATGCCAAACTTGGTCAAATGCCTTTGAGATATCTAAAGCGACTACAACTGTTTCACCGGACTGCTCTACTGTATTGTTTCAAACTTGGGTCACATATGCAAGAAGATCGCCTGTTGAACGACTTTGCCTAAACCCATATTGGATGGTCACTAAGGAGTTTGTTAGTTTCAAGGAACGTGAGCAGTTGCTGATTGATTGCTTTTTCCATGATTTTAGACAAAATGGAAGTGATGGCAATTGGTCGGTAATTTGAGGGATAGGTCTTATCGCCTTTTTGGAATAGGTTGAACATTTGCTAACTTCCATGATGAAGGGAATTCCCCAAAACATGGAGATCGTATAGAGCTTAATAGGACTGGTACTAGTTCGGAGGAACATTTCTTTAAAACAATAGCTGGGATACCGTCTGGGCCAATCGCCTTATTTAGATCAAGCCTACTGATGATCAATTCCAAGAGCTTGTATCGAAAATGAATTGGTTTCATAGCGTATGAAGAAGAGTTGACTAGGGGCACATCTTTTCCAGAATCATTGAGACACGAGTTTGATGCAAACAAATCACAAAAACGTTGGCTTTGTCTACAGAATCAGCAACTACCGATCCATCAATAGACGCCAGGGGAGAAATGAAGATGTTCCAGAGCTTTACTAATGGTTTTAACTAAAGACCAAAATTTACGACTGCCCAAAGGAGATGTAGCTAGTTCATTGCATTTTCGTTGTTCGAACAACTTTTTAGTTTTAGTGATGACACTTTTGCAGATATTTCTAACACCAACGTATTCTACATGACTGTCGACCGATTTATTAGATTTACATTTAATGTAACATTTATTTTTAAAGATATTGCATCAGCACAAGCCTTATTGAACCAGGGTTGAGAACGTGAATGACCTATACGGTACTGTTTTTGGGAATGTATAACTCCATTCCCATGAGGATGACTTCAGATACTGAAAGAGCGATGTCCGAAGAAGAGGACGACTTAAAACAATATTCACGCCATGGAAAGGTTGCAAAGAAATCTCGTAAATCACTCCATCGAGCTGACTTAAAACACCACAAGGTTCTATAGGTTTTCGAACAACAGTGGAATTAGGTACAGTAGAAATGATTTTATTAGACAATGGTCGGAAAGACCTAAACCCGAAAGAACGGAAGTTTTATAAACAAGAGGGTTTGATGTAAGAAAGAGATCTAGAAGATGTGGAGTATGGTTAGGGTTATCAGGGATTCTTGTGGGTTCAGAAATCATTTGTGTGAGATCACATGAAAAGTTTCTGCACTATGACCAGCGAGTAGAGCCAGTAGAGTTATGAACATTGAAATCACTTACAAATTGAGATATCGCAAGATGGAAACTGAGACAGGAGATAGTCAACTTTCATACTAAGGTAATCGAAGAAGTTTTGAAAGTTGCTGTCATTAGGAGACCTATAATGCAACAGTCGAATTTCAAAAAATTAGGACCAGAATGTTTAAACCAAATCACGTCCACATTTTTATTTTCTAAGGAAGAAACCCTCTTGCAAGCAATTCTGTCCTTGATGTAGGCATATACACCTCCTTTATATCGAAAGTTAGAGTTAAGGTGGTATTGAGGAAATTGCAGGTCGGGTGACTTGGAGCTTTCAGAGGAGACTTGTGTTTCAGATAGAAACAAAATATCAGGTTGTAATTGTTCAAGATGTTGGTGAATAGCATTAAGATTGGACCTGATACCGCGTGTTGCAGTAGTGAATCAGAAAGTTTATACTTTCGATGACCGAGGTCGCTTGGGCCCTGCCCTCCCGGACATCCGAATGTCGCAGTATTTTACGTCCGGAATTTATAACCCTAGAAACCACGGCCATCTTATTTTTTAATTTGGGACTTTTAATCCGAGAGGAAGACAGTGAGGGCGAGAAGGAAGAATAAGGATGAGAATAGATTAAGGATGATGGAAAAGGTAACCGGCAGCCTCTACCGACTTCAGGAAAAATATAAGCCTCGTATCGGTGAGACCAAACTGACGTAAATTAAAGTTTGGTAAAAGTATTTTGAAAATCTGAACGAGAGAGCTAGAAATATTTGAGTATTACATAACACTAGAATGTCAAACAAATGGTAGGTTTTTCTAGTTATTATAATGTTAAACATATTAACCTTAACCTTGCACTAACAGTGTTTTTTTCTTGAAATTCGACATTTACTAAAATTAAACAGCACTAGCGTAGCATTAGTATTAAAAAAGATTAATTGTGGGTAGAGTCAACTTTTCACACGCGTGTTTTTTTTTGTAATAACTACAAGGACTTAACTTGTAAGAGTTAAAAGTACTTAGCATTAAATAGCACTAATTTAGCACGAGTGAATGTAAAAATAATCAACTTAAGTCATTGTGAACTGTCTTAACTCTGCAGTAATTGCACTTATTATTAGTTAGTTTGCAAGGATAAAACTTTACATTACATTTTTTTCTAAATTTTCTAAATAGCACTAACATACCTCTAAGAGTTATTTTAATAGTTACGTTTAAATAACACACTGTTAGATAGATATCTATTATTGGTAGGTTCCAAATGACACAAATGGAAGCTCTGTAAGGTGGTTTTAAAGACCTAAAGGAACGATTTGAAAAAAGAAATTTCTGCACTAAATAGCACTCTCGTAGTTATAACGATGGAAGAAAAAATGAACATAGATTAAAAAATATATTCACTTTAAAAAATTAAATATAAACCCAACCTCACACAAAAGGAAATTTTTGAACATTAAGCAGCACTAACGACTGAAGGTAGTGAACTTTGCGGTATAATGTAGTTATTTTAAATTTAAGTGTAAAGATTGGGCACTAAACAGCAATAACGTAACACTAACAACTAAAAAAAACCAAAATAAAAGATTCGCTTTAAAAACCAGGTTTTAATGAATAACCGCAAAGCGATAGTAGCCAAACTCTCATAAATGAAATCAAAAAAAGTTACAAATACTGTGGCACTACTTAACACTAGCGTAGCACTAACAATTTTAAAAAGCATATATCTTTGAGGGTTAAAAATAGTTTAGCACTAAGCAGCACTACCGTAGTACTAATAACTATAAAAAGTAGTGGTAGTAAAAATTAGTTTGGTTTAAACATCATTAACGTAGCACTAATGATATGAATAATATGAACCAAAAGCTGATATCAGTAAAATTAATTTTAAAAACAAGTTTCGCACAAGTGGCGGTATTTTGTAGATATCTTAAAAATCTGCTATAAAAACATTTATAGTACTAATGTATCATTTTCGATTAAAACAGATGTACTTTTAAAAGTACTAAATTGAACATCACCAACGTAGCACCATTTCTGTTTGTACTTGAAAATTTTAAACTTTAGAAGATAGTCATAAATTCATTGTAATTAAGGCCAGTTTTACATGAATATGTTATATTATACTTGAAAATGTTCGGGCACTAAACTTAGCACTAGTGTCAAAAGCTATTATAACAGCATCAACTTCATACCTAGCTTAGAATCTTTAAACGAAGGATAAAAGGTTATTTTGAATTAAATAGAACAATAACGTACTGTAAAGTTTACAGTAGAAATTAAACTTCAAAATTCAGGTTTCTCATTAATGCCGTTTTAGATACGTTTAAAACCTGACACTGGTGCACAAACTAGCTAATTACTAAGCAACACTAAAGTAGCACCGCAGATTAATAAAGCCAAAGTCTAAAAGTAATTGCTAACTACATAGTAACGTTTATTAAAGGCCTAAGAACGTTGAAGTATCACCTAGTGCCTACTCTCCTTACCACAGTAGTACTTAAATAGCACTATCACAGCAGAGAGATTATTTAAAGGGATAGTTTTAGAATCCATTACACTTAATGCCAATTTTATAGAAATGGCTGCTTGAATACCTCTCGGCATTGAATGGTGAAAACATGACATTGCATTACGAAATACTTAGGCACTAAACTCGAACGTAGCATTAGTTATTAAAAAATCAACGCTAATAGTGGTAGTCGACAGGCCCAATTTCACACTGACAAATCTTAGTTACCTAAAAATCTGGAATCGTAGACAAAAAAAGTTGTGCATCATTCTCCCCAACGAAGCACTAATGATATAAAGTTTATGTTAAAAACCGAATACTAGTGTATGAAATACTTTGGCACTAAGCAATAATTATATAAAAACTAAAGCCAAACGTTATTGATACTACAAATTTTACAGAAATAGATCCTAGTTACCTTAACATCTAGAAGTTTAAGATAATAAACTGTTCTGAACTAATGCGCGCTAACGTAGCACTAATAATTGTAAACAGTAATTCAAGTTTTAGGATGAAAGTTCTTAAGTACTACCGCGGCACTAATAATGAAAACAATATCAACTTTGAAAGTTGTGGGTAGGATTTACCCAAATGGTAAGTTGCAATACTTATTTAGCATTAGCTGGGAGTTGCAAATATTTTACAGTGAGCGGAACTGATTTTACATCAATATTTTGAAATCGCAAAGCATCTAGTTTGTCAATAAAGGCAGGAAATATTATAAATAATCTTGAGTGGCATAAAATCAAAAAATAGTGATTTTCAGTGCTTCCCACTGTCTGTAAAAATCGAAAGGTGTCTTTTCTAGGGGGCATTAGTTTAAACACCTTGCGGTTGTTTGTTTCTCATTTCGCAGTTAACGTAATGCAGTTAAATTTAAGAATAGAACCAGTTCCTGAAAACACGGGGGAGCCTTAGCACAAAGTTTATAGATTTAGCCCAAGAAACCAACCCCAAGGTTCACAGACGTTTTCAAGGTCTCTCACGTAGCTGAGAAGAAACCGAACGGTGTAACACTACAATTTCTAGAAATCTAAGAATAGAACCAGTTCAAGGTTCATGGTTAACTCTTCAAGGTCATGGAAAGTTTATTTACGTTGATCGTTTCTTGATCCATTTTTAGGAATCTAAAAATAGAACCAGTTCTGGAAACGAGGTGCGGGTTTAGCTCAAAGTTTAATAATCTCCTTAAGATCATTGACTTAGGTCAAAGTTCATTGATAGGAACAGATATTGGTCTATATAAATCTAGATCTACAAATAGAAACGGGAGGGGAGGTCTTAGCCCAAAGTTGATTGACCTGGGGACGGATGTGAGGGTTAATTTACCTGAAAGCGTGTCAAGGTTATTTCTAGAGTTCTTAGAATATTATAGTTCGTTACAGCAATAACTAATAATGATGATGAAATCTAAAGTCAAGTTAACACGTTGAAACCTGTTAACTGCCAGCAACATGTTCTACGTAGATTAGCTTAAACTTCAACGTTTCCACGATTATTTCAAGATGAACGAACGGATTGGGAAAATGAATAAGTTTTTAAATCCCATTTATATCGAGTCTAGACAGTGTTGGTAGAGCCACAAACATATTTGCTTGTATATTTACCTCTTAAAGGGTTTTTAGTTGCAGTGCAATGACCAGGACAATTAAAGCAGATGTACTTATTCAAAGACGTGAACGCATCAATACTTTAATATGCAATATACTTCTACTAGAGATATAACTTATAAGTAAAGAAACTGACTGAGGGAAGGAGCGTACATATTGTAATGTGTAGCAATTTGTCAGCCATCACAAATTTCACAAAATTATGATGGTTCGAACCATGTACTAAATGCTAATTATAACATTAATTTACCTGATAATCTATGTTCATTGAAAAAAAGAAAATGGCAACGTATTTAATTTCCTCCCCAAGGGAAAGGGTCGGATCCTCGAGTCTTCCAAACTCCTCTAGACATAGTTATGGATTCTCAACGTACGTTCTTTAAGTATGTGAGCATAATGAGACTAAGCAAGGTGGGTGAGGATCCGATCGAAAGAAACGGATTCTAAGGGGACAGCTACTACCTCAGCATTCACCTAAATAGTTGCACATGATGTGCGTATGAAATGTGAAAGTTATAGAAATTAGTTTATCAACGTTTAGTAAAAAAAGGAAAGAATAGCAACTTGTTTCATTGACTCGCCGAAGGAAAGGGCGGGCTGCTCGAGCTTTCCACACTTTTTCAACCACAGCGATGGATTCCCAGCATACATATACCGGGTCCGCCTTTGGGAGCTGATCCTATGAGTATCTGTTAAACCAAACTTACTATAATTTTAAAATTTGGTGGCAGGGTAATGTTGTTAGGAGTAACTCATCTAAAACATTTTCACATTCGTACCACTTCCGGTTATACCGGAAGTCGGTATAGTCGCTTATTTTAAATGAAACACCCGTATATTAATACATTTTGAATTCTATGTCGAATTTTAAGGTAAGTTTGTTAAATAAACTAGATACGAAATTTCAGTCTTTTAAAAAAACAATTTTTTTTAAAATTGACAGATGCGGTCTTAGTAATAACCCTATTTTTATTACTGAGATCGATTTAACGTCAAAAATTAAGGTAAGTTTGTTTAAAACTTTATTTGCCTAAATGTAACAGTTTCATACTTATTATCAAAAGTCCCAATTTTAAAATTTGTGATAAAAATGAGCTACATACTTAAATCTAGCATTCCTTGTTCGTGGTCACCATGGAAACTAAATAATTGAGAATTGAAATAAAGAAAAATATTTGAATAAGTTACTGCAAAAATTATAAAATTGATAATTTTGTGATTCAAAAGTCATTTTGCCAAATAGAAATTTTCTAAGTTATTTTTTCAAATTCGATGTACAACATAAGTGTAAAAATTTAATACTTTTGAGTAAATCGAAAAAACTACTTTTACTGCGGAGTTAGTAACTACATACTTATCAGTGCATTCTTACACGATAAAGTCGCTTATTGAGTATTTTTGCTCGTGATCAAATATAAATTAATTTACAATAAATGTTCAAAATGTTGCCCGTTAGACGCAAGACATTTTGAACCCGTCTTATAACGGCTTCATTTGTAGCCCTTGGAATTTCTTGTGGAGAAAGAGAATTGAAGGCATTTTGTACTCTTGCAATGCAATCTTCTTTAGTCGTTAGTGGTGTAGCATAAACAATATTTTTAATTCGACCCCAAAGATAAAAATCCATTGGCGCAAGATTAGGTGAGCTAGGTAGCCATGGAAGGGAGCATTATTGGCAAACCAACAAAATTTCATAAAGTTCATGGAAACAGCGTTGGTGTTGTCTGAGGGGTGCACAGTCTTGTTGGTACCATAAATTTTCCCTTTCTAGATTTAATCGGGGTTGAATTCGAGTGTTTAATATCTCAAGATAATTTTCTCCTAGAAATTAAATTTATAATCATAAATCGCTACAATCAACTATTTTAAACCTCTCAAATTTTTGTTGTAAAAATACACGTCAAAGATTTCGTTATTCCGAATAGCACAAAATACGTTAAAATTCCAAATTTCATGAAAATGGCGAATTGGATTGCTATTTTCGTTATTCCAGTAATGCGAGTTTCGGCGATTAAATATGCCATTTTTCGTAAATTTAGATTCGTCCGTCCATATATTAGTCAAAAATTAGGAATTTTTGTATTTTGAGCAAATTGTTTCACAAAATTCGATTGTAAACAGTATGGTCTAAACTTATGTTTCTTAAGAATTCTTCTGATAGTTATTGGTGTTAAGCCAATATCTGTTTTCGTGTCGTTTATTGAATTACAAGGATAGGCACGGAAATATCCTAAAGTTATAACTTCGTACTGTTCGTTATCAATAGTAGTTTTTTGCGAGGCGCAGAGTGTTTAAATGTGCCAAACTGTTCCAAATTTTGAACTACACGTATCTGCTGATGGTCGGGGCGCTCAGGATAACGTTCGATAAATGTTCTTACTGTTCGTTTCACAACTCTATTGCCCACTTGCACCGGTTCCACTTAAATTTTAAGCGTCCCTTAAACTCTTAAACTCGTTGCATCGTTCTGTACGAGGTAGATAAAAATTACTTATTAACACCTCTACTCAACCCCATAATTGCCGCAGAACAACGTTACAATGAAAGCCATATAAGGACCCGAAATGTCATCGAACGTTGTTTTGGAGTTCTAAAACGAAGGTTCCCAATTTTGGATTATGGTACTCGTGTGAAATTAGAGACAACGCTCAACATAATTGTTACGGCTGCTATTTTACATAATATAGCACTAACCATGGGAGATAATGAACCTCCAGCAGTACCTGAAGAATTGGATGCTCATGTTCTCAATCAATTAATAGAGGATGGAGAAATTCCAGCAATACATGATGAGCATGGTCATGCTGCCCCTGTCAATCTTGTCAGGAGAGAATTCATTAATCAATACTTTGCTAGATTATAGTACTATAATAATTCATGAAATGTTACTTTTTGTTTATAATTAAAGTTAGAAAACATACAAGTTATTTTACATACATTCAACACCTACACAATAATCAAAGTATTATTTACATGGAGTTCAACTTCTCTAGCTGTTTTTTTTTTGTAACTCTATTTTTAAAAGTAAGGACTCTTTCTCCAAATTAAAAGAATTTCTTCCCTCTTGGCCTTTTCCCGCCACTGACTCTCTGCAAACTCAAACCTCCGTTTTTGGTGAGCATGTTCTTCTTTCAACAATTGCAGCTGTAGGGCTGTTACTTCAGACCTAGTTGTGGCCATATCTTCATATTTTCGTGCATTGTTGAAGTTGAAGCTTCGAATGGTCCACTGTGATTGTTTCCCCGTAACTTTTCATTTAAAGGGTTTTAAATTTGCTGCTTTCAAATTGCCCCACTCAACAGCAACATTTTCATCCTGAAATAAACAATATAATCAATAAAATGTATTTTCTAATTATAAGCTTTACTTACTGTCTGAGAATCATTTTCAACTTCTACTACAGGCAAATTATGTTCTGGGTGCAGTTCTGAGGTTTTTGGGTGGCATTCAAGGGCTCTTCAGTATTTCCTTCAGCATCCCCATCGCAACTGTTGGGCATCCCATAAACACTTTTGTATTTAAAATTGACAACGTTAAATCAAAAGGTCCGTATCTCCGGACTTTGATGGTGGGCCTCCACCGTTCCTGTGCAGTTTCTGCGTTCGTTTGCCACTTGCTTGCGTGCATTCTTCTTCTGATTTTCATACATTTTCTTTAAATTGTCTGTCGTTCGGAAAACCATAACGACAGAAGCAGCATTAAATTGTTCTGTGACTTTATGCCACGCATTGTCACGCCAGGTCACAGAGTCCGTCTTTTTACATTCAAAGTTTGTTTATATTTTCAACCAATTGCAAACAACATTTTTCGTCGGTTGAAAATTTGTACTTCTCGTCCTCTTTGCTTTGGAACCTTCCATTTTCAAAACAGACGATCAAATACTTTGGATAAAATATCACAAAAAATTAAAACGCGGTGTTATACTGTTATATATGAAATTCTAACCTATATTTTCTAGAGTTTTTACTTAAAACGCAGCGTTGCCAGGTATCACGACGTTGTAAGCGTGACTTAGTTAAGCGGCGTACGGTGCAAGGAAACAATAATTTAAGGGTTGCTTAATTTTAAGCAACGCTTAGCTAAGCCGTACTTTTAAGGGTAACCGGTGCAAGTGGGCATATGACATTCTCCGTGAACTAAAATTAAATTCAAATAATCTGTATTAGAATATGCAAGTCGAGCCATTTTATCAAGAAAAACACAAACTGTCAACAATTTTATTAAATTATTGACTACAAAAGAAAAACAAAATAAATAAGCATTTTATCGTGTAATGATGCGCTGATAAGTATGTATTACCTCCGCAGTAAAAAGTAGTTGTTTTCGATTTACTCATAAAGTATTAAATTGTTACACTGTTTCAAATATTTTTCTTTATTTCAATTCTCAATTATTTGGTTTCCATGGTGACCACGAACAAGGAATACTAGATTTAAGTATGTAGCATATTTTTATCACAAATTTTAAAATTGGGACTTTTTGATAAGTATGAAACTGTTACGTTTAGGCAAATAAAGTTTTACACAAACTTACCTTAATTTTTGACGTTAAATCGATCTGAGTAAAAAAATAGGGTTTCCATTTGATTTTTGAGTAACTTGCATTTTTGATAGTTAAGTTTAGACATTCATAATTTTATTTTTATGAAAAATACAAATGTCATTTTTGCAGACTGTTGCAATAAACCTTTGCCTACAACACTTCAAAGTTTTATTCAAATTGTTTAACAGGAACAGAACAATTAACCAGTTATTACTAAGACCGAATCTGCAAATTTTTAGAGAAATGTTTTTTTAAAACGACTGAAATTTCGTATCTAGTTTATTTAACAAACTTACCGTAAAATTCGACATAGAATCCAAAAATGTATTAATATACGGGATGTTCCATTTAAAATAAAACTATACCGACTTCCGGTATAACCGGAAGTGGTACGAACGTGAAAATATTTTAGATGAGTTAGTCCTAACATCATTACCCTGTCACCAAATTTTCAAAATTATAGTAAGTTTGGTTTAGCAGAGACACATAGGATCAGCTCCCAAAGGCGGACCCTGCATACATTACGTACTAATGCATGGTGGGATTAAGGATGGGGTAAGGATAGGATGGGTAGGAATAGAGTTAGGGTTCTAAGGAGGAAGACACTAACTCAGCATTCGCCTTAATAGTCCCACATAATGTGCGTATACGCTGTGATCATGCCGCTATGTATGTATGAGGAAAACCTCCTGAAAAGGCTCATACAGGGTACACGGTAACGGAGATTGAACGCCAGCTATATTTTCCTACGCGCCCTTTTTCGCGCGACCATTTGCCCGCGCCCTTTTTCGCCGGCGACCTTTTTCGTCGGCGACCTTTTGACGCGCGACCAAATGTACGCGACATTTTCGGGCGACCAATTGCCCGCGACCTTTTTCGAGCACCCGATTGAACCCATTACCGCCCGAATGTTAAGCTGACTGTATCACCACAGATCCAACTAGCTTGGTCAACGTTTACTAATTTTACTACAAGAAATGCATAAAATGTAAAAGTCTGTTCAACTTATTCCGTATCACTACAGTGGAATTTACTTTACTCTATGTCATTTGTATTATACTCTTAAAACACCTTGGCTTGAAGCAGATTATCAACGATATATGTACTGCTCTGTTATGAATTTGATAAGTTTCCTATTTTGTACATTTATAACTTACTTTACTTTGTACATTTACTACTTATATTTAAATTTATAAGTATTGCCGCAAATGTTAACTGCTTCTGCGCAAGTTCTAAAACCTTGACTGGGGAACGCGGCGGAGGTAGCGCGCAGTTCGGGCGGGTTGTTTTTGGATTAACGTCCATATAGTCGTGTTAATAATTCATCGCCGCCTTAATTAATCTAAATTTGTTTTATTTTATTGACTAAATTTTCAAGTAGATACTCATTTAAGTTAATAGTGATCGTAAGGTTATTAGATTACCTTTCTTAATCTATGTGCAACGTGTGATCGGATTCCTTAACCAACATCACTGGGAACTCCCAAGAAGAAGAAGGAGAAGTCTCGTGGAATAAAGGTAAGTCACACACTTTCAACCTTGTTCTTCATAATATTCATATTAATGTATGTAAAATATAGACAGTCCATTTTTTCTCTTAATCAGTAAACCCCCTTTTCTCTATCCAAGCGTAACATTTGGTCCTTCGACGTGCCGGATATTCTCCTTTAAATATTTAAATTGTAATATATATTTAAATATCGCATACAGCATTATTTTTACGCGTCTGGTAGTGAAAAAACCAAGCATTTTAGTACATTTTGCAGATTTTTTAGAGGTTTTGAAGTGTTTTTAAAACGAAAACGCCATTCTTATAAATGTAATATTTTATTGGAATTTATTTTGGCCATCTTTATGTTTGTTCAAAAAATTTTGATAAGGACGTGCGTACGCTGCACAGGTGTGTTTTAGGAGTCATCACGCTTATCATAGCCCCGGTGGTCAGTCTGTGTTTGGATTTTGGACTGAATTTTTATTTAGGTATTCACATCGCTCTCGTGATCTAGTTTGTTCACAATTAAACGCACTTATTCATTTTTCTTATTTACCGTGTACTTTCTTATATTAATAAAAATGTCTGATAAAATTCGAAAATAGAACGCTTACCGCCAAAGTTGTTCTAACGAAATTATTGCTTTGGGTATAAAGGCGCGACAAGTCACAACAAAAGAACGTTGTTTGAAATTCGTTTTATTTCATAATTTTGAATGTAGGTTGGCAACAGTGGTATTTGTTTGTTTGTGTTCGATACAAATATAGGGTATTAAAACTATTATTTGTTAATAATTCATTTCAAACTACCTATAAATATGTTCTTAATAGAAGTTGTATACTATACACATTATAATCGGAATAAAATTACACTATACTATGTAAACTTAATAATTTACACTCAAGTGAAGTTAACAAGGTTAAATGAAGGTTATATTTGACGCAAAAGATGTAATCGGCTTAATCTGAAAGCATATTGACGCTTTATCTTGAAACACAATAAAAAGAGAAATCGTCCATATTCGGTTTTGGTCATCTTAATCATTAATCAGAAATAATTCAATACAAAGGATATATGCACATTTCAAATAAGAATAGGTTATGTTACATTTACGTTTACATACATCAATAAAGAACTTTATTAGTTTACATACCAACATCAAGAAAAAATGTTAGGTTACTAAACTTTAAAGTCAAACATTAAAACACCCGTTTGAGTGTCATAATGTACATATTAAACACGCAAAATAGAAAAGAAGCTTTTATGAACGCGTATTTTTCAGCCAAGGCAATTTTACTGATTTATTTGAATCGGAAATAAATCCAAACGAGTTTATAAGTAAGAGACATAATAATAACTCTCAAAATATTTCTTGTAACGTGAATTTACAAAAATTATTTAAAAGATATTGAAAAATTTAATTATTTAATGTCGTCCTTAAAAGGACAACCCCTTGCTCTGGTTCAATGTTTACTAATGATAGGATCTAATTATAACACGGCCTATGAGAGTCTAGTTAAAAGATATACTAATATTCGTTTATTAGCAAATTCTTATTGGTCCGCTATTGAAACTGATCCTAAAATTGATTATTTAAACGCGCAAAATTTAAAAAACTCTTAGGTATATTTTCCGAAAACTTGTCGGCATTAAAAATTTAGGATTTCCACCGATGAGTGGAACTTTATTTTAGTTAACATGTTGTTAAGAAAAATTGATGCTGACACGGCTAGGGCTTTTGAATTAACGCACAACTCTACTGAAGTTCCTAAATATACAACGTGTCCCAGATAACATTTCCAGCATGGGGATCTCGCTTATTATAAAAGATACAGACTTGGTTAAATTAGATGAATTACTCCTAAGGATTAGTGAAATTATAGGACACTCTCCAATTTCCAAATTTCCATGTATTTTAAGACTTATGGCAAGAAAAAGAAAAATGTCAAATTTCTTTTCTTGTAATATCTTTGTTATATTAGACATATAAATTTTATTTGCACTTTCTTAAGATATTTTTATGCAGAATTTAAATATCAATTTGGATTTTTATTTGCACTTTCTATTTTTAGTTTCAACCCCTAAATTAAATTTTTCTTATGGAACGGCAAGTCGGCTTTGAAATAATTGATCGTGTTTTTTATCCTCTTTACAATGATATAGCACATGTACTATCTATTTTTAAAACAACAAAGAAAATTAAACAAAATGTATTTTATTAAAGACTCTAACAATAAGTAGGCCGTGAAACATGAGAGAACGACAAATAATAGATAACAACAAGAGTTAAGCAGGTAATAGTATTGGAGATAATTATCCAATTATAAAAGATGTTCAAACAATTGACCATTCCGTTCTAAACATAATTGTGCCCTGCGTAGTGTCGACTTAATTGCTTTGCGTAGTTTTTGGCGTTTAATGCTACCAAATGCTGCAAGAACAGCTTCACGAAGATCTTCGGCATTCTCAAATGTTTGCACGTACACTCGATTTTTACGTATCCCCAAAGGAAAAGTCCAAGGGCGTTAAGTCTGGAGATCTGGGTGGCCATAAAATCGGCCCTCGATTACCAATCCGTGAATTTGGAAACCGATTATTAAGATATTCGCTGATGATGTTTGAATTGTGGGTGGGGCGCCATCTTGTTGGAAGCAGATATAAATATTCTCAATCAGTGGTAAATCATCAAGTTTATTTTCTAAATCAGTTTGTAGTAAATTCAAATACTTTTCACTATTTAATGTTTCGTTAAAAATATGGGCCCAATAAGTTTAGCGCCTAAAATGCCACACCAGACGTTAAAACCAAATCTCACTTGATGCCGACTTTCCTTAACAACGTGAGGATTTTCAGGGTACCAAAAGTGAACATTGTGTCGTTTGAAAGGCCATTATTTGTAAATCTGCTTTCGTCAGACCACAAAATCGTAGCTGGAAAATTATCGTTATTCTTACATTGATTAACATACCATTGGCAAAATTGTAATCTTCTCCCCTGATCTCCATCTGTAAGTCCCTGCAGAATGGTGTACTTATACGGATGATACCTGTGACGTTTTAAAATTCTTTGTGATGTAGTTTTGAAATACCCGTGTTATATTCAATTTCTCTGACAGATGTTGAAGGATTTTCAATAACTGATTGTAATACATTTAGTTCTGCATCTTCATTTCGTAATTTCGGATTTCTAGTAGGTTTTGAAAATGAACCATATTCTTTTAAATTAATTACCAAATTTCTGTACGTACGAGCACTGGGCTGCCTTCTTTCAGGATACAGCCTCAAGTACATCCCTTCAGCTTCTAAACTGTTTTTATGAGACAAGATGTAACAACTCAACATATCAAACTTTTCAGTATTAGTAAATAAAGCCATGTTTGACACAAAATATTCTGGAACGAATAATTTTTAAGTGACATTAAATTCGATTGTGTTTTTATGTTTCACGAGCTGCTTATTGTTAGAGTCTTTAATAAAATACGTTTTTTAAATTTTCTTTGTTGTTTTTAAAAATAGATAGTACATGTGCTATATCATTGTAAAGAGGATAAAAAACACGATCAATTATTTCAAAGCCGACTTGTCGTTCCATAAGAAAAATGTAATTTAGGGTTGAAACTAAAAATAGAAAGTGCAAATAAAATCCAAATTGATATCTGATTCTGCATAAAAATATCTTAAGAAAGTGCAAATAAAATTTATATGTCTAATATAACAAAAGATATTACAAGAAAAGAAATTTGACATTTTTCTTTTCTTGCCATAAGTCTTAAAATACATGGAAATTTGGAAATTGGAGAGTGTCCTATAATTTCACTAATCCTTAGGAGTAATTCATCTAATTTAACCAAATCTATATCTTTTATAATAAGCGAGATCCCCATGCTGGAAATGTTATCTGGGACACGTTGTATTTCTAAATAAAAACACTTCTGATCGATATAACTATTGCAAAGGTCAACATATTTTTTCAATTCTTTATCTAAAATTCACAATTTAAAAACTACAAATCTGCAATGAACTGTAAAAATGTAATCTGCGCCATCATACACTTCTTCATTTTAACAAAGAACCCTCTACTCCCTTAGTGAGCATTGTAAAACCCGCCGCAGCGCCCAAGTTTTACTGAAACGCAATTGATTACGCAAGCGACTACTAATAATCATGGGGCGAGTACCTCGCAATCTCTCACTTTGACAGGTTTTACCGATAGAAAACAATCTTCGGTTTTGTTATATACCGCATGGGTAGCAATTTGTGACAATAAGGGCATTTTTCTAAATTTTGGAGTTGTTTTAGATTCGGGTTTACAAACTTCACTTGTATCAAAAAGATGTTTTAACCAGCTAGGGTTGAAAAGGTATCATTCTCCGGTTTCTCTACAGGGTTTAGGACAATCGCAAACCCTTTCTCTTGGGTGGTGTAACATTTACTTTAAAACCTATATACAGGGTCCGCATTTGGGAGCTGATCCTATGAGTATCTGCTAAACCAAACTTACTATAATTTTGAAAATTTGGTTACAGGGTAATGATGTTAGGGCTAACTCATCTAAAATATTTTCACGTTCGTACCACTTCCGGTTATACCGAAGTCGGTACTAGTCGCTTATTTTAAATGGAACACCCGTATATTAATACATTTTTGAATTCTATGTCGAATTTTAAGGTAAGTTTGTTAAATAAACTAGATACGAAATTTCAGTCGTTTTAAAAAGAAACCATTTTTCTAAAAAATTGACAGTTGCGGTCTTGGTAATAACTCGTTAATTGTTCTGTTACTGTAAAACAATTTGAATAAAACTTTGAGGTGTTGTAGGCAAAGGTATATTGCAACAGTCTGCAAAAAATGACATTTGTATTTTTCATAAAAATAAAATAATGAATGTCTAAACTTGACTATCAAGAAATGCAAGTTACTCAAAAAAATCAAATGGAAACCCCTATTTTTTGTTACTGAGATCGATTTAACGTCAAAAATTAAGGTAAGTTTGTTTAAAACTTTATTTGCCTAAACGTAACAGTTTTATACTTATTATCAAAAAAATTTTAAAATTTGTGATAAAAATGAGCTACATACTTAAATCTAGCATTCCTTGTTCGTGGTCACCATGGAAACTAAATAACTGAGAATTGAAATAAAGAAAAATATTTGAATAAGTTACTGTGAAAAATTATAAAAATTGATAATTTTGTGGTTCAAAAGTCATTTTTGCCAAATGGAAATTTTCTGTCATTTTTTTTCAAATTCGATATACAACATAAGTGTAAAAATTTAATACTTTTGAGTAAATCGAAAAAACTACTTTTTACTGCGGAGTTAGTAACTACATACTTATCAGTGCATTCTTACACGATAAAGTCGCTTATTTAGTATTTCTTGCTCGTGATCAAATGTAAATTAATTTACAATAAATGTTCAAAATGTTGCCCGTTAGACGCAAGACATTGTTGAACCCGTCTTATAACGGCTTCATTTGTAGCCCTTTGAATTTCTTGTGGAGAAAGAAAATTGAAGGCATTTTGCACTCTTGCAATGCAATCTTCTTTAGTCGTTAGTGGTGTAGCATAAACAATAAACATATTTTTAATTCGACCCCAAAGGTAAAAACCCATTGGCGTAAGATCAGGTGACCTAGGTGGCCATGGAAAGGGACCATTATTGGCAAACCAACGATCTTCAAAAATTTCATAAAGTTTCATGCAAACAGCGTTGGTGTTGTGTGAGAGGGCGCACCGTCTTGTTGGTACCATAAATTTTCCCTTTCTAGATTTAATCGGGGTTGAATTCGAGTGTTTAATATCTCAAGATAATTTTCTCCTAGAAATTAAATTTGTAATCATAAATCGCAACAATCAACTATTTTAAACCTCTCAAATTTTTGTTGTAAAAATACACGTCAAAGATTTCGTTATTCCGAATAGCACAAAATACGTTAAAATTCCAAATTTCCTGAAAATGGCATTCGCGAATTGGATTGCTATTTTCGTTATTCCAGTAATGCGAGTTTCGGCGATTAAATATGCCATTTTTCGTAAATTTAGATTCGTCCGTCCATATGATATTAGTCAAAAAATTAGGAATTTCTTGTATTTTGAGCAAAATTGTTTCACAAAATTCGATACGTTTCAAGAAATCCGCTTCTTTCAAATGTTGAACTAATTTTAAACAGTATGGTCTGTTTCTTAAGAATTCTTCTGATAGTTGTTGGTGTTAAGCCAATATCTGTTTTCGCGTCGTTTATGGAATTACAAGGATAGGCACGCCAATATCCTAAAGTTATAACTTCTTTCTGTTCGTTATCAATAGTAGTTTTTTTGCGAGGCGCAGAGTGTTTAAATGTGCCAAACTGTTCCAAATTTTGAACCACACGTCTTATTGTATCTGCTGATTGTCAGGGGAGCTCAGGATAACGTTCGATAATTGTTCTTACTGTTCGTTTTACAACTCTATGACATTCCCCGTGAATTAAAATTAAATTCAAATAATCTGTATTACAATATTCAAGTCGAGCCATTTCATCAAGAAAAACACAAACTGTCAACAATTTTATTAAATTATTGACTACAAAAGAAAAACAAAATAAATAAGCATCTTTATCGTGTAATGATGCGCAGTAAAAAGTAGTTTTTTTCGATTTACTCATAATAATAAATATATAATATATATAATAATAATATTTTCCTTTATTTCAATTCTCAATTATTTAGTTTCCATGGTGACCACGAACAAGGAATACTAGATTTAAGTATGTAGCTCATTTTATCACAAATTTTAAAATTGGGACTTTTTTAAGTATGAAACTGTTACGTTTAGGCAAATAAAGTTTTAAACAAACTTACCTTAATTTTTGACGTTAAATCGATCTCAGTAATAAAAAATAGTGGTTTCCATTTGATTTTTTGAGTAACTTGGATTTTTGATAGTCAAGTTTAGACATTCATAATTTTATTTTTATGAAAAATACAAATGTCAATTTTTGCAGACTGTTGCAATAAACCTTTGCCTAGAACACTTCAAAGTTTTATTTAAATTGTTTAACAGGAACAGAACAATTAACTAGTTATTAGTAAGACCGCATCTGTAAATTTAAAAAAAATTGTTTTTATTTAAAACGACTGAAATTTCGTATCTAGTTTATTTAACAAACTTACCTTAAAATTCGACATAGAATCCAAAAATATATTAATATACGGGTGTTACATTTAAAATAAGCGACTAGTACCGACTTCCGGTATAACCGGAAGTGGTACGAACGTGAAAATATTTTAAATGGGCTAGCCCTAACATCATTACCCTGTCACCAAAGTTTCAAAATTGTAGTAAATTTGGTTTAGCAAATACTCATAGGATCAGCTCCCAAAGGCGTACCCGGTATATGTATGCTGGGAATCCATCGCTGTGGTTGAAAAAGCGTCGAAAGCTCGAGCAGCCCGCCCTTTCCTTCGGGGAGGGACTGAAACAAGGTGCTATCCTTTCCTATTTTACTAAACGTTGATAAACTAATTTCTATAACTTTAACGTTTCATACGCACATCATGTGCAACTATTTAGGTGAATGCTGAGGTAGTAGCTGTCCCATCAGAATCCGTTTCTTTCGATCGGATCCTGACCCTCACATACTTAAAGAATGTATGTACGTTGGGAATCCACAACTATGTCTAGAGGAGTTTGGAAGGCTCGAGCATCCGACTCATTCCCTTGGGGAGGAAATTAAATACGTTGCCATTTTCTTTTTTCAATGAACATAGATTATCAGGTAAATTAATGTTATAATTAGCATTTAGTACATGGTTCGAACCATCATAATTTTGTGAAATTTGTGATGGCTGACAAATTACACACATTACAATATGTATTAATATACGGGATGTTCCATTTAAAATAAGCGACTATACCGACTTCCGGTATAACCGGAAGTGGTACGAACGTGAAAATATTTTAGATGAGTTAGTCCTAACATCATTACCCTGTCACCAAATTTTCAAAATTATAGTAAGTTTGGTTTAGCAGATACACATAGGATCAGCTCCCAAAGGCGGACCCTGCATACATTACGTACTAATGCATGGTGGGATTAAGGATGGGGGTAAGGATAGGATGGGTAGGAATAGAGTTAGGGTTCTAAGGAGGAAGACACTAACTCAGCATTCGCCTTAATAGTTGCACATAATGTGCGTATACGCTGTGATCATGCCGCTATGTGTGTATAAGGAAAACCCCTTGAAAAAGGCTCATACAGGATACACGGTAACGGAGATTGAACGCCAGCTATATTTTCCTACGCGCCCTTTTTTCGCGCGACCATTTGCCAACGCCCTTTTTTCGCCGGCGACCTTTTTTCGTCGGCGACCTTTTGACGCGCGACCAAATGTGCGCGACATTTTTTCGCGCGACCAATTGCCCGCGACCTTTTTTCGTGCACCCGATTGAACCCATTACCGCCCGAATGTTAAGCTGACTGTATCACCATAGATCCAACTAGCTTGGTCAACGTTTACTAATTTTACTACAAGAAATGCATAAAATGTAAAAGTCTGTTCAACGTATTCGGTATTACTACAGTGGAATTTATTTTACTCCATGTCATTTGTATTGTACTCTTAAAAACACCTTCGCTTGAAGCAGATTATCAACGATATATGTACTGGTGTGTTATGAATTTGATAAGTTTCCTATTTTGTACATTTATAAGTTACTTTACTTTGTACATTTACTACTTATATTTAAATTTATAAATATTGCCGCAAATGTTATCTCCTTCTGCGCAAGTTCTAAGTTCTTGACTGGGGGGAACGCGGCGGAGGTTGCGCGCGGTTCGGGCGGGTCGTTTTTTGGATTAACGTCCATACAGTCGCGTTAATAATTCATCGACGCCTTAATTAATCTAAATTTGTTATTTTATTGACTAAATTTTCAAGTTGATACTCATTTAAGTTAATAGTGATCGTAAGGTTATTAGATTACCTTTATTAATCTATATACAACGTGTGTGACCGGATTCTTTAACCCATCATCACTGTGAGCTCCCAAGAAGAAGAAGTCTCTTGGAATAAGGGTAAGTCATACACTTTCAACCTTGTTCTTCATAATATTCATATTAATGTATATGAAATATAGACAGTCCCCTTTTCTATGTCCAAGCGTAACATTTGATCCTTCGACGTGCCGGATATTCTCCTTCTTTAAATATTTAAATTGTAATATATATTTAAATATCGCATACAGCATTATTTTTACGCGTATGGTTGTGAAAAAACCAAGCATTTTAGTATATTTTGCAGATTTTTAGAGGTTTTGAAGTGTTTTTAAAAAGAAAACGCCATTCTTATAAATGTAATATTTTATTGGAATTTATTTTGGCCATCTTTATGTTTGTTCAAAAATTTTGATAAGGACGTGCGTACGCTGCACAGGTGTGTGTTAGAGGTCATCACGCTTATCATAGCGCGCGGTGGTCAGTCTTTGTTTGGATTTCGGACTGAATTTCTATTTAGGTATTCGCATCGCTCTCGTGATCTAGTTTGTTTACAATTAAACGCACTTATTCATTTTTCTTATTTACCGTGTACTTTGTTATATTAATAAAAAATGTCTGATAAAATTCGAAAATAGAACGCTTACCACCAAAGTTGTTCTAACGAAATTATTGCTTTGGGTATAAAGGCGCGACAAGACACAACAAAAGAACGTTGTTTGAAATTCGTTTTGCAGAGGCGAAAACAATACGCGAAGAATTTTCTAAACATGACTTTAATGCTGAAGATAAAATTAATAGTATATTAAGAAACAAGTTTCGTAAGATGCGTTTTTATCGCATGAGTCCAAGTTTAGCAGCGGGGAGTTTTCTAATGGACGAATGCGATAAAGCGTCTTATGAAACGAGTTTCTTATACTATTTTTTCTATTTTGCGTATTTGTGTTGAAAATTTTGAAAAAATGTAAATTCCATTTGTCACCTTATTTCATAATTTTGAATGTAGGTTGGCAACAGTGGTATTTGTTTGTTTGAGTTCGATACAAATATAGGGTATTAAAACTATTATTTGTTAATAATTCATTTCAAACTACCTATAAATATGTTCTCAATAGAAGTTGTATACTATATACATTATAATCGGAATAAAATTACACTATACTATGTAAACTTAATAATTTACACTCAAGTGAAGTTAACAAGGTTAAATGAAGGTTATATTTGACGCAAAAGATGTAATCGGCTTAATCTGAAAGCATATTGACGCTTTATCTTGAAACAATAAAAAAGAGAAATCGTCCAAATTCGGTTTTGGTCATCTTAATCATTACAATGCATTAATCAGGAATAATTCAATACAAAGGATATATACACATTTCAAATAAGAATAGGTTATGTTACATTTACGTTTACATACATCAATAAAGAACTTCATTAGTTTACATACCAACATCAAGAAAAAAATGTTAGGTTACTAAACTTTAAAGTCAAACATTAAAACACCCGTTTGAGTGTCATAATGTACATATTAAACACGCAAAATAGAAAAAGAAGCTTTTATGAACGCGTATTTTTCATCCAAGGCTATTTTACTGATTTATTTGAATCGGAAATAAATCCAAACGAGATTATAAGTAATAGACGTAATAATAACTCTCAAAATATTTCTTGTAACGTGAATTTACCAAAAATTATTTAAAAGATATTGAAAAATTTAATTATTTAATGTCGTCCTTAAAAGGACAACCCCTTGCTCTGGTTCAATGTTTACTAATGATAGGATCTAATTATAACACGGCCTATGAGAGTCTAGTTAAAAGATATACTAATATTCGTTTATTAGCAAATTCTTATTGGTCCGCTATTGAAGCTGATCCTAAAATTGATCATTTAAACGCGCAAAATTTCAAAAAGTCGTAGGTGTATTTTCCGAAAGCTTGTCGGCATTAAAAATTTAGGATTTCCACCGATGAGTGGAACTTTATTTTAGTTAACATGTTGTTAAGAAAAATTGATGCTGACACGGCTAGGGCTTTTGAATTAACGCACAACTCTACTGAAGTTCCTAAATATATAGAACTTCGCTTCCGAAAAGTTGATCGAAAATAATTGATCTAAGGAAAATTGGTCAAAACGCAAGTGGTCGAAACAGCAATTTATCGAAACAACAATTGATCGAAATACGGTTCTAGGAAGAAGTTTCGAAGAATGCAGCAAGGTTCTACCTGTATCAGGGTTGATTACATAGAAATTATTTAAATAATTTTCTCGAATTTAAAAGGGCTAATTAATTATTAATTTACTTGTGATATAATATTTTAAAATAATTAATTTGAAATGAAATTTTATTCCTTTTAAATATATCTAGTTTTTAAGAAAAGAATTAAATTCTATTATTATTTATTTAAAATTTATTTTAAGTTTTAATATTTAATATTTAATGGGATGAGCTTTTATTTAGAATTTTAAAATTAATGTCTTTTTATATTTTGTATAATTTGAATTGTTAATCATATGAATAATTTAATAATTTTACATTTTTATTAAAATTAGTTTTACATTTTTATATTTAGTAAAAATGATTAAATTAGTAAATTTGTTTATTAAAATAAAAGGATTTTTAGTTTGTAAAAAGGAACTCGGCAAAATTATTTTCTGCCTGTTTATTAAAAACATGTCCTTTTGATTATAATTTAAGGTCTAATCTGCTCAGTGAAAATTAAATAGCCGCAGTATTTTAACTGTGCAAAGGTAGCGTAATAAATAGTTTTTTGTGCTGTCCTAGAACCGTATTTCGATCAATTGCTGTTTCGATAAATTGCTGTTTCGACCAATTGCGTTTCGACCAATTTTCCTTCGGCCAATTTTCCTTCGATCAATTGTTTTCGACCAATTTTCCTAGACCCATAGAACTTTTGAATTTTTAAATAAACATTCTTCAGCACTAGACACTGTTTCGATTGCTTTCGAAAAATTAAAAGTTCAGTAAACGTAACGGTTACTAGTCGCAATAATTCAAAGCAATCATTTCTTACTAATACTAATAATTGAAATTGTAGTTTATGTGAACAATCTCATTTATTATATAATTGTCCTATACAACGTGTCCCAGATAACATTTCCAGCATGGGGATTTCGCTTATTATAAAACATACAGATTTGGTTAAATTAGATGAATTACTCCTAAGGATTAGTGAAATTATAGGACACTCTCCAATTTCCAAATTTCCATGTATTTTAAGACTTATGGCAAGAAAAAGAAAAATGTCAAGTTTCTTTTCTTGTAATATCTTTTGTTATATTAGACATATAAATTTTATTTGCACTTTCTAAAGATATTTTTAGCAGAATTTAAATATCAATTTGGATTTTTTTGCACTTTCTATTTTTAGTTTCAACCACTAAATTAAATTTTTCTTATGGAAGGACAAGTTGGCTTTGAAATAATTGATCGTGTTTTTTATCCTCTTTACAATGATATAGCACATGTACTATCTATTTATGAAAACAACAAAGAAAATTAAAAAAAATGTATTTTATTAAAGACTCTAACAATAAGTAGGCCGTGAAACATAAAAACACAATCGAATTTAATGTCACTTAAAAATTATTCGTTCCAGAATATTTTTGTGTCAAACATGGCTTTATTTACTAATACTGAAAAGTTTGATATGTTGAGTTGTTACATCTTGTCTCATAAAAACAGTTTAGAAGCTGAACGGATGTAAGTAGTAATGGGGCACCTTCCGCCGCCATCTTGGATTTTGACGTCACAAGCCCGCCCACGTGGGGGACCGGATTTTCCACCCTTATTTTTACACGCTTACGTGTGAGACCGGATTTCCCACCCCTATTTTTACACATCCACGTGTGAGGCCGCATTTTCCACCCTTATTTTTTACACGCTTACGTGTAGGACGCATTTTTTCACCCCTATTTTTACACATCCACGTGTGAGACCGCATTTTCAACCCTAATTTCTGCACATCCTCGTGTGAGACCGTATTTTCAACCCCTGCTGGAAATTTTATCCCTAATTATTTTTATACGCGTACGAGTGAGACAGGATTTTCCACCCTTATTTTTACACATCCACGCGTGATACCGTGTTTTCAACCCTAATTATTTTTACTCGCTTACGTATAGGACATCTATTTTCACCCCTATTTTTGCACATCCACGTGTGAGACCGTGTTTTCAACCCTAATTATTTTTACTCGCTTACATGAAGGACCGTATTACCCTTATTTTTATTATTTCTTTTGGGGTTAAACCTTATGGCTGTATTAAGGACCTTTTGACAGCTAGGACTTTTGCTAACGCGAGGACAGGGGTGGGAGCTGGTCTTGGCTTAGAACTGTATTTAGGGTTTGGAGCTTAGGGTGTGTGTGTGTGTGTGTGTGTGCACATACGTGCGTGCGTGCGAGCGTACGTACGGTCGTGCGAACGCGCGTACGTGTGAGCGTGCGTACGTGCGAGCGTGCGTACGTTCGTGCGAGCGTGCGTGCTACGTACGAGCGCTCGCACGTGCATGCGTACGTGCGATCGTACGTGCGAGCTTGCGTGTGTGCGAACGTGTGTGCTTACGTGGGTGCGTGCGTACGTGTTTTTTCGTTTGATCCTCGTGCTGAAGCAGTGCTAGTCGATTGTATGTAGTTGTAGGCCCTATTGTGTTGACTAAGAGCTATAATTGGAAGCGTTGCTTGCTATACCCTGGCCGTGGAGTTATGTTTAATTAGCTTTTTGACAGATGTATTTATTTATGATAAGATCAGGCTTGCATGTAAAGTAATATAGAGGTGAAACTAACTAGCTAATGTGTTTTGCTGCTACACGTATCACAGTATTGAAGATTCTGTTTATGTATTAGAAAACGTACTACAGCCTCGAAACAGAGTGCAGATAAAATTGAAGAAAGTGAATACGGTACAACATCGACTAGCAAACTTAAAGGTTTTAAGTGTACAGCAATCCCAGAGCGGCGTTGAAATCATTTAATTTAGAGCTAACCTCGTGTCCATGTAATAATGTCTAATAAACTATTAGGGTTATTAGCTTGCTTTATAGGTTACAATATAATCGTTCAAGGTGCAGATGATGAGGCGATTGTATCTCAAAATCTCGTTTGATCTCGTGAGATGTGTATAGCTTTTCTTAAAAAATACCTTGCGAGGCTGTCTCATTCAAAAAATCTCATGCAAAAACATCAATAATCGTTAGCAATGTAGCTGTATCCGCTATTATACTTACTTAATGTATCACTAGTATAGCTTTTTTGATATCGCGAGAAGAAGCAAGATTTCGAACGGTTGTAGGAACGAAATCAATTAAATTTAAGAATAATCCCATCTCTATGTAATAATAGACGTCGTATAAAGTTACATATTTTAAGTATTTAATATGTAATCACTGTATAATGAGTTTTTATTATTATGATGCAACATTAGTGGTATTAGACGTTTTTAAAATATTTGTGTTTTTGAATGTAAATTTCTGTAAGTACAACATAATCATTAAATACGAATTCAGGTTTTCTGTATTACTTTCTAAATAGTTAATGTCCGATATGTAATGGGCTGTTTATAGCCATTCACAAAGCATGTTTTAGTGAAGTACGTAGTATAAAAATTCAGTTTAGCATATTGAAGAAAAACTTCTAAAGGTGAGCGTATTATTTTTAATCTATGTTTTTTTACCTGATATTGTTAACAAAAATGCCTATAAAGATTTTTAAAAATGTATTATCATGCTTATAGGATAACGACATAAGATCAACTCTACAAAATAGTAGGTACGCACGGTTTTTAAACTTATAGTTATTGTTAATTCATGTATAATAATAAACCATTAAAACCTTTTGCCTTTTATTTCCGTTATATCAACCTGATATTCTTAAAACATGTTAATTTTAATTTAACTCTATGTTATATATAAGTAATTAGTACTTTTTAACGGGTTTTTACAGCTGTTAATGAACACGTTACAATGAAATAGTTTTGTGTGTATGTAATTAAACATGCAAATAAATCAGATATGATGTTCCTAATGTATAGGTGGTGGCTGTTTAGAGGATCTGCCTATACATAAAGCATCATTCCATTAGGGTAAAATTATTTATTATTTCACGTCATATTGAATTACACTTTAATGCATTCAGTTTGAACTGTAATCTATTTACCGCTAACTGTAAGACATAATTTCGGTTGATTGATTGAGTTTTATCTGATGATCGAACGTGATTTGTTTGAGATTGACTAATTAATTGATTCGTTTGTGAGTGTCTGAGAAAGAGAGGGGGAGCAGGAAACAGCATAGAGCTGGAGAGAGGTGTGCATCATCAGCTTCTGTTATAGAAAATGTTCATTAGTCTTTACGCCGCTAGATGGCACTTAAATCAATTTTAACTCAAAGGGGCCAGGGCGTAGACCCTGATACAAGTCCTGCCTTACAAGAACCCCTTATTAGAATACAATTTTTGTATGACAGGGCGAAGGCCTACAGCTGTAAGAATAAGTTAGAACCTACATATAATTGCACCAAGGGGCCACGATAGGGGCTAAGCTCTACACTTGTCTTATAAGGTTAGGGTTCCCATACCACTTCCAGCCAGGGGCGAAGGCCCGAGAACAAGTTGAGAAGCCCTAGACGTGTCGCACAAGAACCTCCTTATTAGAATTACAACATTTGGCCATTTTAAAGCAATAGCACCGATAATTTTAATAATAATATCTTATTAATTATGCAATTTCCTACATTGTATGCGTGTGCATTTGCCTAACCTCCAGGGGCACTGTTCTTAATATAACCAGAAGGTCCTTAATACCACCAAATAACCCTAGACCAGCCCCACCCTAAGCTCCAAACCCTAAATACAGTTCTAAGCCAAGACCAGCTCCCACCCCTGTCCTCGCGTTAGCAAAAGTCCTAGCTGTCAAAAGGTCCTTAATACAGCCATAAGGTTTAACCCCAAAAGAAATAATAAAATAAGGGTAATACGGTCCTTCATGTAAGCGAGTAAAAATAATTAGGGTTGAAAACACGGTCTCACACGTGGATGTGCAAAATAGGGGTGAAAATAGATGTCCTATACGTAAGCGAGTAAAAATAATTAGGGTTGAAAACACGGTATCACGCGTGGATGTGTAAAAATAAGGGTGGAAAATCCTGTCTCACTCGTACGCGTATAAAAATAATTAGGGATAAAATTTCCAGCAGGGGTTGAAAATACGGTCTCACACGAGGATGTGCAGAAATTAGGGTTGAAAATGCGGTCTCACACGTGGATATATAAAAATAGGGGTGAAAAAATGCGTCCTACACGTAAGCGTGTAAAAATAAGGGTGGAAAATGCGGCCTCACACGTGGATGTGTAAAAATAGGGTGGAAATCCGGTCTCACACGTAAGCGTGTAAAAATAAGGGTGGAAAATCCGGTCCCCACGTGGGCGGGCTTGTGACGTCAAAATCCAAGATGGCGGCGGAAGGTGCCCCATTACTACTGATGTACTTGAGGCTGTATCCTGAAAGAAGGCATCCCAGTGCTCGTACGTACAGAAATTTGGTAATTAATTTAAAAGAATATGGTTCATTTTCAAAACCTACTAGAAATCCGAAATCAACATCTGTTAGAGAAATTGAACATAATACTGGTATTACGAAAACTACATCACAAAAAGAGTTTTAAAACGTCACAGGTATCATCCGTATAAGTACATCATTCTGCAGGGACTTAGAGATGGAGATCAGGGGAGAAGATTACAATTTTGTCAATGGTATGTTAATCAATGTGAGAATAACGATAATTTTCCAGCTACGATTTTCTGGTCTGACGAAAGCAGATTTACAAATAATGGCCTTTTCAATCGACACAATGTTCACTTTTGGGACCGTGACTGTTCTTGCAGCATTTGGTAGCATTAAACGCCAAAAAGTACGCAGAGCAATTACGTCGACACTACGCAGGGCACAATTATGTTTAGAACGGAATGGTCAATTGTTTGAACATCTTTTATAGTTGGATAACTATCTCCAATACTATTACCTGCTTAACTCTTTTTGTTATCTATTATTTGTGGTTTTCTCATGTTTCACGGCCTACTTATTGTTAGAGTCTTTAATAAAATACATTTTTTAATTTTCTTTGTTGTTTTAAAAATAGATAGTACATGTGCTATATCATTGTAAAGAGGATAAAAAACTCGATCAATTATTTCAAAGCCGACTTGTCATTCCATAAAAAATTTAATTTAGGGGTTGAAACTAAAAATAGAAAGTGCAAAAAAAATCCAAATTGATATTTAAATTCTGCATAAAAAATATCTTAAGAAAGTGCAAATAAAATTTATATGTCTAATATAACAAAGATATTACAAGAAAAGAAATTTGACATTTTTCCTTTTCTTGCCATAAGTCTTAAAATACCATGGAAATTTGGAAATTGGAGAGTGTCCTATAATTTCACTAATACTTAGGAGTAATTCATCTAATTTAACCAAATCTGTATCTTTTATAATAAGCGAGATCCCCATGCTGGAAATTTTATCTGGGACACGTTCTATTTCTAAATAAAACACTTCTGATCGATATAACTATTGCAAAGGTCAACATATTTGTTTCAATTCCTTATCTAAAATTCACAATTTAAAAATTACAAATCTGCAATGAATTGTAAAAATGCAATCTGCGCCATCATACACTTCTTCATTTTAACAAAGAACCCTCTACTCCCTTAGTGAGCACTGTACAAACCCCGCTTCCGCGCCCAAGTTTTACTGAAACGCAATTGATTACGCAAGCGACTACTAATAATCATGGGGCGAGTACTTCGCAATCTCTCACTTTGACAGGTTTTACCGACAGAAAACAATCCTAGGATTTGTTATATACCGCATGGGTAGCAATTTGTGACAATAAGGGCATTTTCTAAATTTTAGAGCTGTTCTAGATTCGGGTTCACAAACTTCACTTATATCAAAAGATGTTTTAACCAGCTAGGGTTGAAAAGGTATCATTCTCCGGTTTCTACAGGGTTTAGGACAATCGCAAACCGTTTCTCTCTTGGGTGGTGTAACATTTACTTTAAAACCTATATACAGGGTCCGCATTTGGGAGCTGACCCTATGAGTATCTGCTAAACCAAACTTACTATAATTTTGAAAATTTGGTGACAGGGTAATGATGTTAGGGGCTAACTCATCTAAAATATTTTCACGTTCGTACCACTTCCGGTTATACCGGAAGTCGGTATAGTCGCTTATTTTAAATGGAACACCCGTATATTAATACATTTTTGAATTCTATGTCGAATTTTAAGGTAAGTTTGTTAAATAAACTAGATACGAAATTTCAGTCATTTTAAAAAAAACATTTTTCGAAAAAATTGACAGATGAGGTCTTAGTAATAACTCGTTAATTATTCTGTTACTGTCAAACAATTTGAATAAAACTTTGAGGTGTTATAGGCAAAGGTTTATTGCAACAGTCTGCAAAAATGACATTTGTATTTTTCATAAAGATAAAATTATTAATGTCTAAACTTGACTACCAAAAATGCAAGTTACTCAAAAAATCAAATGGAAACCCTATTTTTATTACTCAGATCGATTTAACGTCAAAAATTAAGGTAAGTTTGTTTAAAACTGTATTTGCCTAAACGTAACAGTTTCATACTTATTATCAAAAAAGTCCCAATTTTAAAATTTGTGATAAAAATGAGCTACATACTTAAATCTAGCATTCCTTGTTCGTGGTCACCATGGAAACTAAATAATTGAGAATTGAAATAAAGAAAAATATTTGAATAAGTTACTGTAAAAATTATTCAAATTGATAATTTTGTGATTCAAAAGTCATTTTGCCAAATAGAGATTTTCTAAGTAATTTTTTCAAATTTGATATACAACATAAGTGTAATAATTTAATACTTTTGAGTAAATCGAAAAAACTACTTTTTACTGCGGAGTTAGTAACTACACACTTATCAGTGCATTCTTACACGATAAAGTGGCTTATTTAGTATTTCTTGCTCGTGATCAAATGTAAATTAATTTACAATAAATGTTCAAAATGTTGTCCGTTAGACGCAAGACATTGTTGAACCCGTCTTATAACGGCTTCATTTGCAGCCTTCAATTTCTTGTGGAGAAAGAGAATTGAAGGCATTTTGTACTCTTGCAATGCAATCTTCTTTAGTCGTTAGTGGTGTAGCATAAACAATATTTTTAATTCGACCCCAAAGATAAAAATCCATTGGCGTAAGATCAGGTGACCTAGGTGGCCATGGAAAGGGACCATTATTGGCAAACCAACGATCTTCAAAAATTTCATAAAGTTTCATGGAAACAGCGTTGGTGTTGTGAGGGGGCGCACCTTCTTGTTGGTACCATAAATTTTCCCTTTCTAGATTTAATCGGGGTTGAATTCGAGTGTTTTAGATCTCAAGATTATTTTCTCCTAGAAATTAAATTTGTAATCATAAATCGCAACAATCAACTATTTTAAACCTCTCAAATTTTCGTTGTAAAAATACACGTCAAAGATTTCATTATTCCGAATAACACAAAATACATTAAAATTCCAAATTTTCTGAAAATGACATTCGCGAATTGGATTGCTATTTTCTTTATTCCAGTAATGCGAGTTTCGGCGATTAAATATGCCATTTTTCGTAAATTTAGATTCGTCCGTCCATATGATATTAGTCAAAAATTAGGAATTTCTTGTATTTTGAGCAAATTGTTTCACAAAATTCGATTGTAAACAGTACGGTCTAAACTTATGTTTCTTAAGAATTCTTCTGATAGCTGTTGGTGTTAAGCCAATATCTGTTTTCGTGTCGTTTATTGAATTACAAGGATAGGCACGGAAATATCCTAAAGTTATAACTTCGTCCTGTTGGTTATCAATAGTAGTTTTTGCGAGGCGCAGAGTGTTTAAATGTGCCAAACTGTTCCAAATTTTGAACTACACATCTTATTGTATCTGCTGATGGTCGGGGCGCTCAGGATAACGTTCGATAAATGTTCTTACTGTTCTCTATTGCCCACTTGCACCGGTTCCGCTTAAATTTTAAGCGTCCCTTAAACTCTTAAACTCGTTGCACCGTTCTGTAAGAGGTAGATAAAATTACTTATTAACACCTCTACTCAACCCCATAATTGCCGCAGAACAACGTTACAATAAAAGCCATATAAGGACCCGAAATGTCATCGAACGTTGTTTGGAGTCGTGTGAAATTAGATACAACGCTCAACATAATTGTTGCGGCTGCTATTTTACATAATATAGCACTAACCATGGGAGATAATGAACCTCATGTTCTCAATCAATTAATAGAGGATTGAGAAATTCCAGCAATACATGATGAGCATGGCCATGCTGCCCTGTCAATCTTGTCAGGAGAGAATTCATTAATCAATACTTTGCTAGATTATAGTACTATAATAATTCATGAAATGTTACTTTTGTTTATAATTAAAGTTAGAAAACATACAAGTTATTTTACATGCATTCAACACCTACACAATAATCAAAGTATTATTTACATGGAGTTCAACTTCTCTAGCTGTTTTTTTTGTAACTCTATTTTTAAAAGTAAGGACTCTTTCTCCAAATTAAAAGAATTTCTTCCTCTTGGCCTTTTCCTGCCACTGACTCTCTGCAAACTCAAACCTCCGTTTTTGGTGAGCCTGTTCTTCTTTCAATAATTGCAGCTGTATGGCTGTTACTTCAGACCTATTTGTGGCCATATCTTCATATTTTCGTGCAATTGTTGAAGTTGAAGCTTGAATGGTCTACGACGTGCTTTTCATTGTGATTGTTTCCCCGTAACTTTTCATTTAAAGGGTTTTAAATTTGCTGCTTTCAAATTGCCCCACTCAACAGCAACATTTTCATCCTGAAATAAATAATATAATCAATAAAATGTATTTTCTAATTATAAGCTCTCTGAGAATCATTTTCAACTTCTACTAGAGGCAAATTATGTTCTGGGTGCAGTTCTGAGGTTTTTGGGGTGGCATTCAAGGGCTCTTCAGTATTTCCTTCAGCATCCTCATCGCAACTGTTGGGCAGCCCATAGACACTTTTTGTATTTAAAATTGACAACGTTAAATCAAAAAGGTCCGTATCTCCGGACTTTGATGGTGGGCCTCCACCCGTTCCTGTGCAGTTTCTGCGTTCGTTTGCCACTTGCTTGCGTGCATTCTTCTTCTGATTTTCATACATTTTCTTTAAATTGTCTGTCGTTCGGAAAACCATAGCGACAGAAGCAGCATTAAATTATTCTGTGACTTTATGCCACGCATTGTTTTTGTCACGCCAGGTCACAGAGTCCGTCTTTTACATTACAAAATTTGTTTATATTTTTCAACCAATTGCAAACACAACATTTTTCGTCGGTTGAAAAATTTGTGCTTCTCGCCCTTTTGCTTTGGAATCTTCCATTTTCAAAACAGATGATCAAATACTTTGGATAAAATATCACAAAAAATTAAAACGCGGTGTTATACTGTTATATATGAAATTCTAACCTATATTTTCTAGAGTTTTTACTTAAAACGCAGCGTTGCCAGGTATCACGACGTTGTAACCGTGACTTAGTTAAGCGGCGTACGGTGCAAGGAAACAATAATTTAAGGGTTGCTTAATTTTAAGCAACGCTTAGCTAAGCCGTACTTTTAAGGGTAACCGGTGCAAGTGGGCATATGACATTCTCCGTGAACTAAAATTAAATTCAAATAATCTGTATTAGAATATGCAAGTCGAGCCATTTCATCAAGAAAAACGCAAACTGTCAACAATTTTATTAAATTATTGACTACAAAAGAAAAACAAAATAAATAAGCATCTTTATCGTGTAATGATGAGCTGATAAGTATGTATTACCTCCGCAGTAAAAAGTAGTTTTTTCGATTTACTCATAAAGTATTAAATTTTACACTTGTTGTAAATCGAATTTGAAAAAATGACTTAGAAAGTTTCTATTTGGCAAAATGACTTTTGAATCACAAAATTATCAATTTTATAATTTTTGCAGTAACTTATTCAAATATTTTTCTTTATTTCAATTCTCAATTATTTGGTTTCCATGGTGACCACGAACGAGGAATACTAGATTTAAGTATGTAGCTCATTTTATCACATATTTTAAAATTGGGACTTTTTGATAATAAGTATGAAACTGTTACGTTTAGGCAAATAAAGTTTTCAACAAACTTACCTTAATTTTCGACGTTAAATCGATCTCAGTAATAAAAATAGGGGTTTCCATTTGATTTTTTGAGTACTTGCATTTTTGATAGTCAAGTTTAGACATTCATAATTTTATTTTTATGAAAAATACAAATGTCATTTTTTACAGACTGTTGCAATAAACATTTGTCTACAACACCTCAAAGTTTTATTCAAATTGTTTGACAGGAACAGAACAATTAACCAGTTATTACTAAGACCTCATCTGTCAATTTTTTAGAAAAATGTTTTTTTAAACCACTGAAATTTCGTATCTAGTTTATTTAACAAACTTACCTTAAAATTCGACATAGAATCCAAAATGTATTAATATACGGGATGTTCCATTTAAAATAAGCGACTATACCGACTTCCGGTATAACCGGAAGTGGTACGAACGTGAAAATATTTTAGATGAGTTAGCCCTAACATCATTACCCTGTCAAAAATTTTCAAAATTATAGTAAGTGTGGTTTAGCAGATACTCATAGGATCATCTCCCAAAGGCGAACCCTGTAAATATTACGTATTAATGCATGGTGGGATTAAGGATGGGGTAAGGATAGGATGGGTAGGAATAGAGTTAGGGTTCTAAGGAGGAAGGCACTAGCTCAGCATTCGCCTTAATAGTCGCACATAATGTGCGTATACGCTGTGATCATGCCGCTATGTGTGTATGAGGAAAACCTCCTGAAAAAGGCTCATACAGGGTACACGGTAACGGAGATTGAACCGGTTGTACGAAAAAGGTCGCGGGTAATTGGTCTCGCGAAAAATGTCGCGCACATTTTGTCGCGCGTCAAAAGGTCGCCGGCGAAAAAGGCCGCGGCAAATGGTCGCGCGAAAAAGGGCGCGTAGGAAAATATAGCTGGCGTGTTTAAAAGTTGTATTTAACATTTTTGTTTTCATTTTATTTATTTTGTTTGTTGTTTTTGCATTTTATATATGTAATGTAAAATAATGTATATTGTAAAGTCGGCTTTCAAATAATAATAAAATAAAAATCATTTGTCAACAATATGGCAACCGGCCCAATTTGGAATATTTAAGAGGAATTGCTCATAACTTCCAACTACAGATATAAAAAGCAAAAAAAAATAAATTAATAAGAAAAAGAAAAATTAAAAAATCACAAAGGCTATGTGTAAGCCGACTTTACAGTATACATTATATTATATTACATATATAAAATGCAACAAAAAATAAATACAATGAAAACAAACATTTTAAAACAACTTTTAAACACGCCAGTTATTACTTGCCAGTCCTAAGCTTGGATAAAGTGTGAAGGAAAGTTGAATGCAATATTGAACATATTTACAGTGTTGTGCGACGGTCTACATCTGTACTATATTACCAGCTCGTCGTTTACCTTTTAAGTATAAACCAAAAGCTATATTTTCCTACGCGCCCTTTTTCGCGCTACCATTTGTCCGCGCCCTTTTTCGCCGGCGACCTTTTTCGTCGGCGACCTTTGACGCGACCAATTGCCCGCGACATTTTCGTGCACCGATTGAACCCATTACCGCCCGAATGTTAAGCTGACTGTATCACCACAGATCCAACTAGCTTGGTCAACGTTTACTAATTTTACTACAAGAAATGCATAAAATGTAAAAGTTTGTTCAACTTATTCCGTATTACTACAGTGGAATTTACTTTACTGCATGTCATTTGTATTATACTCTTAAAACACCTTGGCTTGAAGCAGATTATCAACGATATATGTACTGCTCTGTTATGAATTTGATAAGTTTCCTATTTTGTACATTTATAACTTACTTTACTTTGTACATTTATTACTTATATTTAAATTTATAAGTATTGCCGCAAATGTTAACTCCTTCTGCGCAAGTTCTAAGTGCTTGACTGGAGGAACGCGGCGGAGGTAGCGCAGTTCGGGCGGGTCGTTTTTGGATTAACGTCCATATAGTCGCGTTAATAATTCATCGCCGCCTTAATTAATCTAAATTTGTTTTATTTTATTGACTAAATTTTCAAGTTGATACTTATTTAAGTTAATAGTGATCGTAAGGTTATTAGATTAGCTTTCTTAATCTATATGCAACGTGTGTGACCGGATTCTTTAACCAACATCACTGGGAGCTCCCAGGAAGAAGTCTCTTGGAATAAGGGTAAGTCATACACTTTCAACCTTGTTCTTCATAATATTCATATTAATGTATGTAAAATATAGACAGTCCCCTTTCTCTGTCCAAGCGTAACATTTGGTCCTTCGACGTGCCGGATATTCTCCTTCTTTAAATATTTAAATTGTAATATATATTTAAATATCGCATACAGCATTATTTTTACGCGTATGGTTGTGAAAAAACCAAGCATTTTAGTACATTTTGCAGATTTTTAGAGGTTTTGAAGTGTTTTTAAAACGAAAACGCCATTCTTATAAATGTAATATTTTATTGGAATTTATTTTGGCCATCTTTATGTTTGTTCAAGAAATTTTGATAAGGACGTGCGTACGCTGCACAGGTGTGTTTTAGAGGTCATCACGCTTATCATAGCGCCCGGTGGTCAGTCTGTGTTTGGATTTCGGACTGAATTTTTATTTAGGTATTCGTATCGCTCTCGTGGTCTAGTTTGTTTACAATTAAACGCACTTATTCATTTTTATTATTTACCGTGTACTTTGTTATATTAATAAAAATGTCTGATAAAATTCGAAAATAGAACGCTTACCGCCAAAGTTGTTCTAACGAAATTATTGCTTTGGGTATAAAGGCGCGACAAGTCACAACAAAAGAACGTTGTTTGAAATTCGTTTTATTTCATAATTTTGAATGTAGGTTGGCAACAGTGGTATTTGTTTGTTTGTGTTCGATACAAATATAGGGTATTAAAACTATTATTTGTTAATAATCCATTTCAAACTACCTATAAATATGTTCTTAATAGAAGTTGTATACTATACACATTATAATCGGAATAAAATTACACTATACTATGTAAACTTAATAATTTACACTCAAGTGAAGTTAACAAGGTTAAATGAAGGTAATATTTGACGCAAAAGATATAATCGGCTTAATCTGAAAGCATATTGACGCTTTATCTTAAAACACAATAAAAAAGAGAAATCGTCCATATTCGGTTTTGGTCATCTTAATCATTAATCAGAAATAATTCAATACAAAGGATATATGCACATTTCAAATAAGAATAGGTTATGTTACATTTACGTTTACATACATCAATAAAGAACTTCATTAGTTTACATACCAACATCAAGAAAAAAAAATGATAGGTTACTAAACTTTAAAGTCAAACATTAAAACACCCGTTTGAGTGTCATAATGTACATATTAAACACGCAAAATAGAAAAGAAGCTTTTATGAACGCGTATTTTTCAGCCAAGGCAATTTTACTGATTTATTTGAATCGGAAATAAATCCAAACGAGTTTATAAGTAAGAGACATAATAATAACTCTCAAAATATTTCTTGTAACGTGAATTTACAAAAATTATTTAAAAGATATTGAAAAATTTAATTATTTAATGTCGTCCTTAAAAGGACAACCCCTTGCTCTGGTTCAATGTTTACTAATGATAGGATCTAATTATAACACGGCCTATGAGAGTCTAGTTAAAAGATATACTAATATTCGTTTATTAGCAAATTCTTATTGGTCCGCTATTGAAACTGATCCTAAAATTGATTATTTAAACGCGCAAAATTTAAAAAACTCAGGTATATTTTCCGAAAACTTGTCGGCATTAAAAAATTTAGGATTTCCACCGATGAGTGGAACTTTATTTTAGTTAACATGTTGTTAAGAAAAATTGATGCTGACACGGCTAGGGCTTTTGAATTAACGCACAACTCTACTGAAGTTCCTAAATATACAACGTGTCCCAGATAACATTTCCAGCATGGGGATCTCGCTTATTATAAAAGATACAGACTTGGTTAAATTAGATGAATTACTCCTAAGGATTAGTGAAATTATAGGACACTCTCCAATTTCCAAATTTCCATGTATTTTAAGACTTATGGCAAGAAAAAGAAAATGTCAAATTTCTTTTCTTGTAATATCTTTGTTATATTAGACATATAAATTTTATTTGCACTTTTTAAGATATTTTTATGCAGAATTTAAATATCAATTTGGATTTTTTTTTGCACTTTCTATTTTTTAGTTTCAACCCCTAAATTAAATTTTTCTTATGGAACGGCAAGTCGGCTTTGAAATAATTGATCGTGTTTTTATCCTCTTTACAATGATATAGCACATGTACTATCTATTTTTAAAAACATCAAAGAAAATTAAAAAAAATGTATTTTATTAAAGACTCTAACAATAAGTAGACCGTGAAACATGAGAAAACGACAAATAATAGGTAACAACAAGAGTTAACCAGGTAATAGTATTGGAGATAATTATCCAATTATAAAAGATGTTCAAACAATTGACCATTCCGTTCTAAACATAATTGTGCCCTGCGTAGTGTCGACTTAATTGCTTTGCGTAGTTTTTGGCGTTTAATGCTACCAAATGCTGCAAGAACAGCTTCACGAAGATCTTCGGCATTCTCAAATGTTTGCACGTACACTCGATTTTTACGTATCCCCAAAGGAAAAGTCCAAGGGCGTTAAGTCTGGAGATCTGGTTGGCCATAAAATCGGCCCTCGATTACCAATCCTTGAATTTGGAAACCGATTATTAAGATATTCGCTGATGATGTTTGAATTGTGGGGTGGGGCGCCATCTTGTTGGAAGCAGATATTAATATTCTCAATCAGTGGTAAATCATCAAGTTTATTTTCTAAATCAGTTTGTAGTAAATTCAAATACTTTTCACTATTTAATGTTTCGTTAAAAAATATGAGCCCAATAAGTTTAGCGCCTAAAATGCCACACCAGACGTTAAAACCAAATCTCACTTGATGCCGACTTTCCTTAACAACGTGAGGATTTTCAGGGTACCAAAAGTGAACATTGTGTCGTTTGAAAGGCCATTATTTGTAAATCTGCTTTCGTCAGACCACAAAATCGTAGCTGGAAAATTATCGTTATTCTTACATTGATTAACATACCATTGGCAAAATTGTAATCTTCTCCCCTGATCTCCATCTGTAAGTCCCTGCAGAATGGTGTACTTATACGGATGATACCTGTGACGTTTTAAAATTCTTTGTGATGTAGTTTTGAAATACCCGTGTTATATTCAATTTCTCTGACAGATGTTGAAGGATTTTCAATAACTGATTGTAATACATTTAGTTCTGCATCTTCATTTCGTAATTTCGGATTTCTAGTAGGTTTTGAAAATGAACCATATTCTTTTAAATTAATTACCAAATTTCTGTACGTACGAGCACTGGGCTGCCTTCTTTCAGGATACAGCCTCAAGTACATCCCTTTAGCTTCTAAACTGTTTTTATGAGACAAGATGTAACAACTCAACATATCAAACTTTTCAGTATTAGTAAATAAAGCCATGTTTGACACAAAAATATTCTGGAACGAATAATTTTTAAGTGACATTAAATTCGATTGTGTTTTTATGTTTCACGGGCTGCTTATTGTTAGAGTCTTTAATAAAATACGTTTTTAAATTTTCTTTGTTGTTTTTAAAATAGATAGTACATGTGCTATATCATTGTAAAGAGGATAAAAAAAACACGATCAATTATTTCAAAGCCGACTTGTCGTTCCATAAGAAAAATGTAATTTAGGGGTTGAAACTAAAAAATATAAAGCGCAAATAAAAATCCAAATTGATATTTAAATTCTGCATAAAAAATATCTTAAGAAAGTGCAAATAAAATTTATATGTCTAATATAACAAAAAAGATATTACAAGAAAAAGAAATTTGACATTTTTCTTTTTCTTGCCATAAGTCTTAAAATACATGGAAATTTGGAAATTCGAGAGTATCCTATAATTTCACTAATCCTTAGGAGTAATTCATCTAATTGAACCAAATCTATATCTTTTATAATAAGCGAGATCCCCATGCTGGAAATGTTATCTGGGACACGTTGTATTTCTAAATAAAAACACTTCTGATCGATATAACTATTGCAAAGGTCAACATATTTTTCAATTCTTTATCTAAAATTCACAATTTAAAAAACTACAAATCTGCAATGAACTGTAAAAATGTAATCTGCGCCATCATACACTTCTTCATTTTAACAAAGAACCCTCTACTCCCTTAGTGAGCATTGTAAAAACCCGCCGCAGCGCCCAAGTTTTACTGAAACGCAATTGATTACGCAAGCGACTACTAATAATCATGGGGCGAGTACCTCGCAATCTCTCACTTTGACAGGTTTTACCGATAGAAAACAATCTTCGGTTTTGTTATATACCGCATGGGTAGCAATTTGTGACAATAAGGGCATTTTTCTAAATTTTGGAGTTGTTTTAGATTCGGGTTCACAAACTTCACTTATATCAAAAAGATGTTTTAACCAGCTAGGGTTGTAAAGGTATCAGTCTCCGGTTTCTCTACAGGGACAATCGCAAACCGTTTCTCTCTTGGGTGGTGTAACATTTACTTTAAAACCTATATGCAGGGTCCGCATTTGGGAGCTGATCTTATGAGTATCTGCTAAACCAAACTTACTATAATTTTGAAAATTTGGTTACAGGGTAATGATGTTAGGGCTAACTCATCTAAAATATTTTCACGTTCGTACCACTTCCGGTTATACCGGAAGTCGGTATAGTCGCTTATTTTAAATGGAACACCCGTATATTAATACATTTTTGAATTCTATGTCGAATTTTAAGGTAAGTTTGTTAAATAAACTAGATACGAAATTTCAGTCGTTTTAAAAAAACCATTTTTCTAAAAAATTGACAGATGCGGTCTTAGTAATAACTCGTTAATTATTCTGTTACTGTCAAACAATTTGAATAAAACTTTGAGGTGTTATAGGCAAAAGTTTATTGCAACAGTCTGCAAAAATGACATTTGTATTTTTCATAAAGATAAAATTATTAATGTCTAAACTTGACTATCAAAAATGCAAGTTACTCAAAAAATCAAATGGAAACCCTATTTTTATTACTCAGATCGATTTAACGTCAAAAATTAAGGTAAGTTTGTTTAAAACTTTATTTGCCTAAACGTAACAGTTTCATTTCGTACTTATTATCAAAAAGTCCCAATTTTAAAATTTGTGATAAAATGAGCTACATACTTAAATCTAGTATTCCTTGTTCGTGGTCACCATGGAAACCAAATAATTGAGAATTGAAATAAAGAAAATATTTGAATAAGTTACTGTAAAAATTATAAAAATTGATAATTTTGTGGTTCAAAAGTCATTTTTGCCAAATAGAAATTTTCTAAGTCATTTTTTCAAATTCGATATACAACATAAGTGTAAAAATTTAATACTTTTGAGTAAATCGAAAAAATTACTTTTACTGCGGAGTTAGTATCTACACACTTATCAGTGCATTCTTACACGATAAAGTCGCTTATTTAGTATTTCTTGCTCGTGATCAAATGTAAATTAATTTACAATAAATGTTCAAAATGTTGCCCGTTAGACGCAAGATATTGTTGAACCCGTCTTATAACGGCTTCATTTGTAGTCCTTTGAATTTCTTGTGGAGGAAGAGAATTGAAGGCATTTTGTACTCTTGCAATGCAATCTTCTTTAGTCGTTAGTGGTGTAGCATAAATATATTTTAATTCGACCCCAAAGGTGAAAACCCATTGGCGTAAGATCAGGTGAACTAGGTGGCCATGGAAAGGGACCATTATTGGCAAACCAACGATCTTCAAAAATTTCATAAAGTTTCATACAAACAGCGTTGGTGTTGTGTGAGAGGAGCACCGTCTTGTTGGTACCATAAATTTTCCCTTTCTAGATTTAATCGGGGTTGAATTCGCGTGTTTAATATCTCAGGATAATTTTCTCCTAGAAATTAAATTTGTAATCATAAATCGCAACAATCAACTATTATAACCTCTCAAATTTTCGTTGTAAAATAAACGTCATCCGAATAGCACAAAATACGTTAAAATTCCAAACTTCCTGAAAATGGCATTCGCGAATTGGATTGCTATTTTCGTTATTCCAGTAATGCGAGTTTCGGCGATTAAATATGCCATTTTTCGTAAATTTAGATTCGTCCGTCCATATGATATTAGTCAAAAATTAGGAATTTCTTGTATTTTTAGCAAAATTGTTTCACAAAATTCGATACGTTTCAAGAAATCCGCTTCTTTCAAATGTTGAACTAATTGTAAACAGTATGGTCTAATTCTTAAGAATTCTTCTGATAGTTGTTGGTGTTAAACCAATATCTGTTTTCGCGTCGTTTATGGAATTACAAGGATAGGCACGGAAATATCCTAAAGTTATAACTTCATTCTCTTCGTTATCAATAGTAGTTTTTTGCGAGGCGCAGAGTGTTTAAATGTGCCAAACTGTTCCAAATTTTGAACCACACGTCTTATTGTATCTGCTGATTGTCAGGGGAGCTCAGGGTAACGTTCGATAAATGTTCTTACTGTTCGTTTTACAACTCTATGACATTCCCCGTGAATTAAAATTAAATTCAAATAATCTGTATTAGAATATTCAAGTCGAGCCATTTCATCAAGAAAACACAAACTGTCAACAATTTTATTAAATTATTGACTACAAAGAAAACAAAATAAATAAGCATCTTTATCGTGTAATGATGCGCAGTAAAAATAGTTTTTTCGATTTACTCATAATAATAAATATATAATATATATAATAATAATATTTTCCTTTATTTCAATTCTCAATTATTTAGTTTCCATGGTGACCACGAACAAGGAATACTAGATTTAAGTATGTAGCTCATTTTTATCACAAATTTTAAAATTTGGACTTTTTTGATAATAAGTGTGAAACTGTTACGTTTAGGAAAATAAAGTTTTAAACAAACTTACCTTAATTTTTGACGTTAAATCGATCTCAGTAATAGAAAATAGGGGTTTCCATTTGATTTTTTTGAGTAACTTGGATTTTTTGATAGTCAAGTTTAGACATTCATAATTTTATTTTTATGAAAAATACAAATGTCATTTTTTGCAGACTTTTGCAATAAACCTTTGCCTACAACACCTCAAAGTTTTATTCAAATTGTTTGACAGGAACAGAACAATTAACGAGTTATTACTAAGACCGCATCTGTCAATTTAAAAAAAAAATTGTTTTTATTTAAAAAGACTGAAATTTCGTATCTAGTTTATTTAACAAACTTACATTAAAATTAGACATAGAATCCAAAAATATATTAATATACGGGGTGTTACATTTAAAATAAGCGACTAAGTACCGACTTCGGGTATAACCGGAAGTGGTACGAACGTGAAAATGTTTTAGATGAGTTAGCCCTAACGTCATTACCCTGTCACCAAATTTTCAAAATTGTAGTAAGTTTGGTTTAGCAGATACTCATAGGATCAGCTCCCAAAGGCGGACCCGGTATATGTATGCTGGGAATCCATCGCTGTGGTTGAAAAAGCGTCGAAAGCTCGAGCAGCCCGCCCTTTCCTTCGGGGAGGGAATGAAACAAGCTGCTATCCTTTCCTGTTTTACTAAACGTTGATAAACTAATCTCTATAACTTTAACATTTCATACGCACATCATGTGCAACTATTTAGGTGAATGCTGAGGTAGTAGCTGTCCCATCAGAATCCGTTTCTTTCGATCGGATCTTGACCCACCCTGCTTAGTCTCATTATGCTCACATACTTAAAGAATGTATGTACGTTGGGAATCCACAACTATGTCTAGAGGAGTTTGGAAGGCTCGAGCATCCGACTCTTTCCCTTGGGGAGAAAATTAAATACGTTGCCATTTTCTTTTTTTCAATGAACATAGATTATCAGGTAAATTAATGTTATAATTAGCATTTAGTACATGGTTCGAACCATCATAATTTTGTGAAATTTGTGATGGCTGACAAATTACACACATTACAATATGTATTAATATACGGGATGTTCCATTTAAAATAAGCGACTAAGTACCGACTTCCGGTATAACCGGAAGTGATACGAACGTGAAAATATTTTAGATGAGTTAGCCCTAACATCATTACCCTGTCACCAAATTTTCAAAATTATAGTAAGTTTGGTTTAGCAGATACTCATAGGATCAGCTCCCAAAGGCGGACCCTGTATACATTACGTACTAATGCATGGTGGGATTAAGGATGGGGGTAAGGATAGGATGGGTAGGAATAGAGTTAGGGTTCTAAGGAGGAAGACACTAGCTCAGCATTCGCCTTAATAGTTGCACATAATGTGCGTATACGCTGTGATCATGCCGCTATGTGTGTATGAGGAAAACCTCTTGAAAAAGGTTCATACAGGATACACGGTAACGGAGATTGAAGGCCAGCTATATTTTCCTACGCGCCCTTTTTTCGCGCGACCATTTGCCAACGCCCTTTTTTCGCCGGCGACCTTTTTTCGTCGGCGACCTTTTGACGCGCGACCAAATGTGCGCGACATTTTTTCGCGCGACCAATTGCCCGCGAACTTTTTTCGTGCACCCGATTGAACCCATTACCGCCCGAATGTTAAGCTGACTGTATCACCACAGATCCAACTAGCTTGGTCAACGTTTACTAATTTTACTATAAGAAATGCATAAAATGTAAAAGTCTGTTCAACTTATTCGGTATTACTACAGTGGAATTTATTTTACTCCATGCCATTTGTATTATACTCTTAAAAACACCTTGGCTTGAAGCAGATTAGCAACGATATATGTACTGCTCTGTTATGAATTTGATAAGTTTCCTATTTTGTACATTTATAACTTACTTTACTTTGTACATTTACTACTTATATTTAAATTTATAAGTATTGCCGCAAATGTTAACTCCTTCTGCGCAAGTTCTAAGTGCTTGACTGGAGGGAACGCGGCGGAGGTTGCGCGCGGTTCGGGCGGGTCGTTTTTTGGATTAACGTCCATATAGTCGCGTTAATAATTCATCGCCGCCTTAATTAATCTAAATTTGTTATTTTATTGACTAAATTTTCAAGTTGATACTCATTTAAGTTAATAGTGATCGTAAGGTTATTAGATTACCTTTCTTAATCTATGTGCAACGTGTGTGACTGGATTCCTTAACCAACATCACTGGGAACTCCCAAGAAGAAGAAGGAGAAGTCTCTTGGAATAAGGGTAAGTCATACACTTTCAACCTTGTTCTTCATAATATTCATATTAATGTATATAAAATATAGACAGTCCCCCTTTTCTCTGTCCAAGCGTAACATTTGGTCCTTCGACGTGCCGGATATTCTCCTTCTTTAAATATTTAAATTGTAATATATATTTAAATATCGCATACAGCATTATTTTTACGCGTATGGTTGTGAAAAAACCAAGCATTTTAGTACAGTTTGCAGATTTTTAGAGGTTTTGAAGTGTTTTTAAAACGAAAACGCCATTCTTATAAAAGTAATATTTAATTGGAATTTATTTTGGCCATCTTTATGTTTGTTCAAAGAATTTTGATAAGGATGTGCGTACGCTGCACAGGTGTGTTTTAGAGGTCATCACGGTTATCATAGCGCCCGGTGGTCAGTCTGTGTTTGGATTACGGACTGAATTTTTATTTAGGTATTCGCATCGCTCTCGTGATCTAGTTTGTTTACAATTAAACGCACTTATTCACTTTTATTATTTACCGTGTACTTTGTTATATTAATAAAAAATGTCTGATAAAATTCCAAAATAGAACGCTTACCGCCAAAGTTGTTCTAACGAAATTATTGCTTTGAGTGAACTGGGTATACAAGAGCGACAAGACGCAACAAAAAGAACGTTGTTTAAAATTCGTTTTGCAGAGGGGAAAACAATACGCCAAGAATTTTCTAAACATCATAATAATATTATGACATTAGTGGCCGCAGATACTGAAGGTGACTTTAATGCTGAAGATAAAATTAATAGTATATTAAGAAACAAGTTTCGTAAGACGCGTTTTTATCGCATGAGTCCAAGTTTAGAAAACGACCCGCGCAGCGGGGAGTTTTCTAATGGACGAATGCGATAAAGCGTCTTATGAAACGAGTTTCTTATACTATTTTTTCTATTTTGCGTATTTGTGTTGAAAATTTTGAAAAAATGTAAATTCCATTTGTCACCTTATTTCATAATTTTGAATGTAGGTTGGCAACAGTGGTATTTGTTTGTTTAAGTTCGATACAAATATAGGGTATTAAAACTATTATTTGTTACTAATTCATTTCAAACTACCTTATAAATATGTTCTCAATAGAAGTTGTATACTATATACATTATAATCGGAACAGAATTACACTATACTATGTAAACCTAATAATTTACACTCAAGTGAAGTTAACAAGGTTAAATGAAGGTTATATTTGACGCAAAAGATGTAATCGGCTTAATCTGAAAGCATATTGACACTTTATCTTGAAACAATAAAAAAGACAAATCGTCCATATTCGGGTTTGGTCATCTTAATCATTACAATGCATTAATCAGGAATAATTCAATACAAAGGATATATACACATTTCAAATAAGAATAGGTTATGTTACATTTACGTTTACATACATCAATAAATAATTTCATTAGTTTATATACCAACATCAAGAAAAAAAATGTTAGGTTACTAAACTTTAAAACCAAACATTAAAACACCCGTTTGAGTGTCATAATGTACATATTAAACACGCAAAATAGAAAAAGAAACTTTTATGAACGCGTATTTTTCAGCCAAGGCTATTTTTACTGATTTATTTGAATCGGAAATAAATCCAAACGAGATTATAAGTAATAGACATAATAATAACTCTCAAAATATTTCTTGTAACGTGAATTTACCAAAAATAGAGTTAATAAAATTTTATGGAGATTATAAAAGTTTTCCAACCTTTAAAGATATGTTTGACGCTTTGGTCCATAACAATGATTATTTAAAAGATATTGAAAAATTGAATTATTTAATATCGTCCCTAAAAAGGATAACCCCTTGCTCTGGTTCAATGTTTACCAATGATAGGATTTAATTATAACACGGCCTATGAGAGTCTAGTTAAAAGATATACTAATATTCGTTTATTAGCAAATTCTTATTGGTCCGCTATTGAAGCTGCTCCTAAAATTGATCATTTAAACGCGCAAAATTTAAGAAAACTCTTAGATATATTTTCCGAAAACTTGTCGGCATTAAAAAATCTAGGATTTCCCACCGAAGAGTGGAACTTTATTTTAGTTAACATGTTGTTAAGAAAAATTGATGCGGACACGGCTAGGGCTTCTGAATTAACGCACAACTCTACAGAAGTCCCTAAATATATAGAACTTTTTGAATTTTTAAATAAACATTCTTTAGCACTAGACACTGTTTCGATTGCTTCAGAAAAAATAAAAGGTCAGTAAACGTAACGAAAGATTCTTCGTTTACTAGCCGCAATAATTAAAAGCAATCATTTCTTACTAATACTAATAATTTAAATTGTAGTTTATGTGAACAATCTCATTCATTATATAATTGTCCTATATTTCTAAATAAAAACCGTTCTGATCGATATAACTATTGCAAAGGTCAACATATTTGTTTCAATTGTTTATCTAAAATTCACAATTTAAAAAATTGCAAATCTACAATGAATTGTAAAAAATGTAATCTGCGCCATCATACACTCCTTCATTTTAACAAAGAACCCTCTACTTCCTTAGTGAGCACTGTACAGGGTGTTTTTTTTTTCATTAATATTATAGGGTATAGGCTAAACGATAAGAGATACAAAAAAACTAAGATACGTGTCTCGTTCTCTTTTTTAGTGTTTAGTTTAATGGCGCAATCGGATCTACGCTAACTAAATTGGTTTCGAAGATACAGAGTGATTCTCAAAATCTGCTGGTTTTTATTATCTCTTATGACTCGGTTATTTATGGAGATAAAAAAAAAACTTTGGATACCAAAGTTTTATGACTTTTTACGTTGAATCCAGTGGCGTTCTTAAAAAAATATAGATGTTTGATTTTTTGAGATATTATCAAAAGAAGCATTTTCTTAAATGGGACACCCTGTATCTGATAATCTCAAAAAATTGCATTTTTCTTGAGATTGCAACAATATAAACACTTAATATTTTGCATTGTCCTAAATAGCTAAAATACTAAAAAAACATTTTTTTTTAGTTGGCCATGGATTTAATTAATTCTTTATTTTATAATAGACATAATAAAATTGCAGAACAATAATAAAACATTAATAAACTAAAACAACAACTACGAAAAACAAGAAAAGATTTATAACAGCTCAACAGTGATTATTTCAAATACTTATACAGGGTGAGTCAGTTTTTTGTAGACAAACTTTAACAGGAAATAGAACACATGTTTCTAAAAAGAAAAGTTCCTATAAACATATGTCGTAGAAGGCTTCGTTTCCGAGATACAGGGTGTTGAATATAATTTTTTTTTCTCAAATTTTCATTATAACTCATAAACGAATGCTTAGATTTTTTCATGTTGGGGGGATAATGTCTATTAATTAAGGGGCATAAAACAAGCGATAAGAATGTTCACAAACTTGCACAGTGGCGAAGTGGAGGGGGTGCTCAACCCCTTTCATAAACAGAACTTATACGCTAATGACTATTTTTTAAGAAAACTGTTATTTTCATTATCTACATACAGTTTAACAAAAATAATGTACCTTCTTCTGTTTCGAAATTCCTGTGCGTTTCCGAGTTATTTTGATTTTTAGTGTTTGATGTGGTAAGTTAAGTAATGTGCTTTATGTGAATAATTGAATATAAAGTTTTTAATAAAAAAGATATAATAAAACATTTAGAGCCATTTTAGTACCTAACGATCGTTTCTTTAAAATTTCAAATACATTTTCATTTATAAATAGGTAGGTTATCGGTTTTTTTTAGTATCCATTGTTATTATCCTCGTATAAAAAGAAATGCATAATTATTATTGTTATGCGGTCAATACTTTCTGTATAATTATGTATGTATCAATTTCGCCATAAACATGTATGTAGTTTTTAAGTGAGATTCTAATAAGTTATAGACCGCTGCTCACTTGCTCTCATTAAAGAGCCGAAATAAGAATTCTTAGCAATAACGATTTATAAATAAATAACAATAACACTAGTATAATAAAATTAGACACTTTGTTCAAAATGTAAACCGTTCTTTTAAATACACATTTCACAGCGACGTACAATAGAACGTCTTAAGTTAACTAAATGATGCACCCTTATTTCATTGCAAGCATCTCTGATGCGATTGTGAACTTCTTCAAGTTTATTAACCGGAGTGATGCACCCTTATTTCATTGCAACAAAATATGATACTCCTTGGAAAACAAGTAAATATTAAATTTTATATTTTGAAACGACAGTTTGACTTTTTACAAACACTTGCTTCATTTTGAATAATTTCACTGTTATTAATTATTGTTTTTAAGTTCGAAAAGTTATTTCTTTTGATTTGCCAGCTTTTAATTAGTGTAACACGCCGTTTACATTTACAAATAGCGAACAAGCCGACATTCATTTTATTTATGGGTTCGCAAATGGGAATTCAAGGTACGCAGCTAGGGAGTATCGGAGAAGATTTCCAAATAGACGACAACCTCATCATTCCGTTTTTGTGAGTATCCATCGTCGATTTGTTAAGCAGGGTTTGAAAAATGTACATGGGGACCGACAGAACAACCGTGGACGAGATAGAATTGGATATTGCGTGAATTTAATAGGAACCCCACGACAAGTACTCGAGGTACTGCTGTTGCTCTTGGTATTTCCCAAAGTAAAGTTTCCCGAGTTTTAAAACGGGATCACACACGCCCATATCATTTTCAACCTGTTTAGGGTTTATGTCCAGGTGCCGCCGAACGAAGACTTAATTATTGTAGGTGGGTTCTTAACTCCATTCAAAATAATAGAGATTTCTTATCCAACATACTGTGGACTGATGAATCCTGTTTTACTCGTCGTGGTATCGTAAACTTTCACAATCTGCATATATGGGCACATGAAAACCCACGTGCCATTCGACCAAGAAGTTTTCAACATGAATTTAGTACAAATGTCTGGATTGGAATTTACGGCAACCACGTGTTTGGACCTTATTTCTTGCCACAACGTGTAAATTCAGAAAATTTCCTACAATTTTTAGAAGAAGAACATGTTAATATGTGGGAAGACATTCCTTTGGATTTAAGAGGACATTCTTGATTTCAGCTTGATGGATGTCCGGCCCATTACAGCAGAAATGTAAGAAATTGGCTAAACAATAACTACCCGGGGAGGTGGATAGGTCGTGGAAGTCCAGTGACGTGGCCTCCTAGATCCCCCGATTTAACGCCACTTGACTTTTTTGTATGGGGATTCATGAAGGAAAAAGTGTATACCACTCCGGTTAATACACTTGAAGAACTTCACAATCGCATCAGAGATGCTTGCAATGAAATAAGGGTGCATCATTTAATTAACTTAAGACGTTCTATTGTACGTCGCTGTGAAATGTGTATTGAAAAGAACGGTTTACATTTTGAACAAAGTGTCTAATTTTATTATACTAGTGTTATTGTTATTTATTTATAAATCGTTAGTAGATGGGAGGCACCATCCCCACTCCTCTTTTTTACGTCGCAAGCCCCGCCCCCTTTCACTTTTTTATGTGCCCACGTGGGGGACCGGATTTTCCACCCTTATTTTTACTCGCTTACGTGTAGGACGTATTTTTTCACCCCTATTTTTGCACATCCACGTGTGAGATCGCATTTTCAACCCCTAATTATTTTTTATATACCCTTGTGTGAGACCGTATCCTTTCTTTTCGAAGGCCCTTTTCAACCCTAATTATTTTTACTCGCTTAAGTGTAGGACGTGTATTTTCACCCCTATTTTTGCACATCCACGTGTGAGACCGTATATTCTACCCTTTTATTTTCGAAGACCCTTTTTCAACCCTAATTATTTTTTACTCGCTTACGTATAGGACATATTTTTTCACCCCTATTTTACACATCCACGTGTGAGACCGTATTTTCAACCCTATAGGTCAACCCCAATTAAGGCTTTTTGATTTTAATGGCATACGTGAAGGATCGTATTTATTACCCTTATTTTTTATGATTTCTTTTGGGGGTTAAACCTTATGGTTATATTAAGAACCTTTTGACGGATAGGACTTTTTTTCTGGTTGCTAACGTGAGGACTGTATTTAGGGGTGGGGTCTGGTCTAGGGGTAGGGTTATTTCTAGTAATTATCTTCAACCTTAATTAAGGTCCTTTTGGTTGTAACCCTGGAGGTTAGGAAATTGTGCATGCTCTTTTAAATCCTATCTTGTAAGACATGTGTAGCTCTTCGCTCTCTCTCTCTCTCTCATGGCTCTTTCTCACTCACTCACATGCAAACAAATTAATTAACAATCAACCGGCCTTTTAAATCCTATCTTGTAAGACATGTGTAGGGTTTCGCTCTCTCATGGCTCTCTCTCTCACGCACTCACATGTAAACAAATCAATCTCAATCAATCAACCAATCAAAATGAATAAAATGGGATCATAACTTACAACCACACTCATATAGGTAACGGTAATAAAACGGCATGCTTAATGGTAGCTGATCATACCCTTCTCTCCCTCTTTCTCTATCTCACACATGACTCTTTCCCAAAACAAAGCAATTAAGTAATTAACCAGATAAATCTCAAACAAATCAATTAACAATCAATCAGCCAAATCAATAAAATGGGTCATAAATTACATCCGCATTGTTATAGGTGACGGTAATAAAGAATAACAGGTTTTAAGGCTTTTATTATCGATGTTAAAAAATAGTAGTTTTACCTGCATTGGGTTGAAGTATCATCACTGTATATATATATATATATATATATATATATATATATATATATATATATATATATATATATATATATATATATATACACACACAGATCCCAGGTATCCAAGGCAGTTATTATTTAAAAAAGGTATGTATCAGCTGTAATTAAACATGTACATTTAAATAAATAAAAAACAAAGACTAAATCGTACCCGCTAATTCTGCACTGAAAACAAATTTTTAGAGGCATGATTCACATGTACTCAAACAACTGATTTCTGTTAAACATATGGCAACATTAAAAACAACTTTCTGTTTTACATATACAATATGAGTACTTTTACTTTCTAAAATTAAATTACGGGAAAAACTTTAATAGCTATTATACGTGTATTTACTATTTACTATTTACTATTTACTATTTACTTGGTTAAGTAAAAGTATTACTAACGCTTTTAAAAGGCGGATATAATTGAAATTTTTCATTCGTCCACATCTTCGGTAAGTGGCCCATGTTTCGATAACCTCATGGTAATTAAAATTGTTTTCAGGTTTTCGAATATAAAAGCATTCAATACTAATTCTTTACATATATAGACACTTCAATCGAAATTACGTTGAATGTTCACTACCGGCTCGTTTGTCACCTGTAAGAGGTATGAACGCTCATAATTAATTAAACATCGTACTTATATTTAACTTCCTTTAGCATCTCTGTACTACCTACATTTCTAACGGCATTCCTTCTTAAATTTTCTGCTCACATTTTACTGTTACGTTACATCCTGAATATCGCTGGAAGGCCTAAAAGCCTTGCTGACATCTATGACCATCTACGTGAAGGCCGCTAGATCACTGGAATAGTACCCGAATTTTGCAAGATCAAATAAGTAGTAAAAATTATTATTAATTTTATTAAATACATAAATAAAAAGTTTACCTCGAGTAGGATTTGAACCTACGACCTGTACTATGCTAGAGTACCGCACTAACCAACTGCGCCATCAAAGTTTTGTCTTTATGTATGTAGAACTGATGTAAATTCTAAATATAATGAGATTACAGTCAAATTACTTATAGTAATGGAATGTGAGCCTGCAATATCGCAAGGATTCACACATTCCAAAGCAACTTGACTAATATTAAGTTATTATAAGTTTTTGTTATGAACAAATAAGTTCAAAGGTAAATATGTGATTAAAAATTATTATTAATTTTATTAAATACATAAATAAAAAGTTTACCTCGAGCAGGATTTAAACCTACGACCTGTACTTTGCTAGAGCACCGCACTAACCAACTACGCCATCAAGGTTCAAGCTCCAGTCGATGCAAATTTTGTCTTTATGTGTGTAGAACTAATGCAAATTCTAAATATAATAATTTTTAATTACATATTTACCTTTGAACATATTCGTTCATAACAAAAACTTACAATAACAAATAAGTAGTAGTTTCAACAATAAAAGTCAGATTTTTTTTCTTATCACCTGGTTACACGATTGTGTTTACAAATACACCTAGGAGGTTCTTAGTGAATTTCTACAACGAAAATAAATGGACTGATAATATCAATTTTGTAATCAAATAATTGACAATTGTTACCTCTTAACTAAATTTATATATTTAAGGTGCTTCCAGCACATTCACAAAATCCTTTTTTTTCTAAAATGGTATATATATATATATATATATATATATATATATCTTCACGAATTCAGTTTTGAATATTTTGCACTCAATCACAAGTAAAACTTTGATTAAATAATTAAAAGTGACTCGATAGACCGCACCCAAACAGGTTAGCTTCCATTTTGACTTAATTAATTCTAGCTTCTGTGGCTACATTCACCCAACGATTTAACTACTGTTTTGATTACAATATACCGGGTGTAACGATTATTTGTATTACGTGAACTACTGCAAATGTTAAACATTTAATTTCACATGAATTTGTAATTTTGGTCTCGTAATTTTTATGTGCTATGTACATTACTTTTCTTGTGGGCAAGGTTGTTCGGGTCAATTTATTTTCTATAAATTTCTTGATTACTTTGTTTGTTACGGTAGTTATTTACTGTGGACCGAACGAGCTTTCCAATTTACTGTATACTGTGTGAAGCGTAAGGCAAGCAAGTTCATTAATTAAATGTTTTTTTATCTTACTAAACATCCCAATGGGATTATGTGTTAAATGAGCCAATTCCGAATACGAACAGTAAGATCTTACAGTGGCCGGAAGAGGGCATATAATAATTTTTTTTTCTAATTGAAATTTAAATTTTAATTGCCGTGGGCACAAGCTAAGGCTCACTGCTTGCCATCGTGGGCTTTGGTGGAATGTTAATTTAATACATATTTTTTATTCTTTTGTCAGGATATTGACAATGAAAATTACTTTATCGGGGGAATTGTTAACTCATTTCTACTTCTTTCTTCATTTTTATTTCTTTGCTTTGGTAAATCCTGTTTCAGGATTTACGGGGTTTACTCTCCTCTCAACACTTGTTGGGTATTTCCTTATTAAAACCTGTGGCGCCTACTCATATCCGGTTCCTATCTAACCACATTACTATCACTTTAAGTTATACCTCCAAAACAACCACGCATCCGAGTGCTCTGCGGTCTTCTGACCGTACGCCTGAGCTTAGTCGAGCCCATTCCATTTTTTATGCCATATGATGGTTAGACACGTAGCAATTTTCGTGCTAATCAATTAATGGTGGGCGAAATGAGGGTGGTTTTTTTGGGGTGCATTTCCAAAACCAGAGCCTATCTTTGGTGAAAAGTTAGTAACCTTAAACCCCAATCCAAATTTTAAAAAAATTTTTAATTAAAAATGGTGGCTAATATGGCGATTTTTAGTACGTTTCGGCGCTCGCGCTGTCACTAAGAAACCATAAAACCTAGTTGCAATTTTAAAAGTGCAACTTGTAAATAACAGCTTTCGAACGATTTGTAAATATTTTTGAAAAAAATAAAATGTTTCCCTTAATTAGGGGGTTTAAATTGCCCTTTTTTTCAAAATTGATTTTCTCAAAAACGGCTCTGGGATTTTTTTTTTAAATTTACTTATTTTACAGTCACATACAACGAAATTATTATGAGCTTTATGTAATTTCTCTAACTTATCTAGGGCCGGAGTTAGAAATTTGCAAATTAGAAAATAGTAGATATATATAGCTGCTAAACTGCTATATTGAAATATTTTTAGCGCTTCCGGTTATGCCGAAAATAAACAAAATTATTATGTTACTTTTTTTTAATATTTTATATCAAAGCTTCAAAAACAATTTTAAAGTATTTTACAGCTAATTTCTAATGCTATCCAAATACGTAAAAATGTACAGTGATTTGCACAATGTAAGTTGAATAAGAAAAAAAAAAAGTTTTTGTAGATAAGTACATCTTATTATATTGCCAGTTACAGTAACTGGCCTATCAACGTATAGCTTTTAAATTCACATATTTTATAGTCACATATAACGAAAATATAATGAGCTTTATGAGGTTTCTATCATATCCAGGACCGGAGTTAGGAATTTTAAAATTTTAAAATTTCAATCGCTCATAACTATGTTTCTAATAAAAATGAAGGGATTACATAGTAGACCTACATAGCTACTAAGCTGCTATATTAAAAATTATTATTTAATTTTTTTTTAATATTTTATATCAAAGTTTCAAAAACAAATCTAAAGTAATTAAAAATTATTATTAATAAATAATAAAATTAATAATTTTTAATTACATATTTACCTTTGAACTTATTCGTTCATAACAAAAACTTATAATAATAAAATCTAAAGTATTTTAAAGTTAATTTCGCATGCCATCCAAATATGTATAAATATACAGTGATTTGCAAAATACAGGGTGCCAGGTATAAAAAGTGTGTTAATAATATAAATGAAGAAATAAGTGTAAATGTTCTCCAAACAAATCGTTAAACTAACTGGAGATACAAACCGTTCACCAAAAATAATGCCTTTGTCCCAGTCGGTTGATTAAAGTGGGCCGACTCAGTCTTTTGATTTGCTTAATTACCACAAATTTATGCTGTGTTATTTCCACTTAACATAAATAGAGAAACTGCAATGTAACAATGATAAAAATGATCTCGGACGCCAAGTTATATTTTTAATTATGCTCGGAATAACTAAACCGAGGTTGTTTACAATAAAAATTTACCAAAATGTAAAAATAAAAAATATACAAACTATGTTTATTAACAGTTAAAATTTAGAATTATATAAAATATTTCTTAAAAACTAATTGTAATAGCCTTAAATTACTAAATAATGGATATAATACCTGTTTGAAAAATTTTTGTACACAAACTTATTAATAACGTCTGGTATCTAGACGATTACGAAAATGTAAACCAAGGTGATGTCATCTTTGCACCAATATTGCGCAACATATCGTAATAACAATGCTTTACGTTGCAAACCACACCCAAACTGGAATTTTACTTCTTATAAATTTCTCTTCGGTGAAATTTTGAATGCAATGTTTATTGCATTTTCTCGAAAGTTCATATAAAAAATTGTAATCAAAATTTAGATCCGCATTAAAAGCAAAACGCAATCAAAAATGAAAGCGTACGTAAAAGTAGAATTAAATGTGCAAAAAATAAGTAGTAAAAATAAAAGTGCCTGCAAGAAGCAAATGTTTTTAATATAATACCAGTTAAATTATCTTACCACTAATCAATGGCACTTCACAAAATTTAGGTGGAAACCCAAAAAATGAGTTCCTAAACAACACCACATTCATCAAGAAATGAAAAAAGGACGCTTTAGGATGTCAGATGATGATGACGCGTTGCGCGAGAAAAATTGCGCAAAGAATTAAGTCAACGATATGAGCAGAAAAAAATAATTTGAAGAAGTGGGAGTATAAATCCTTATGAAGATATGCACTTAAGTTACACCAAAATGCAAATTAAGTTGCCTACCACATACCTATAAATCATTAATTAAAAAATTTTGTTTATATTTACTACTAAATGAACGAAGAACATAAATTACGGTATATTTTAATACAACTCAAAATGGGTTGTTGCAGTATATCCTATTATATTGCAAGTTATACGGAGTTAGGAACTGCTGTGGGCAACAGTCAGTTTCCTTATACGAGAAAGTGTTGTGCCGAAGTCCATCGGATAGATTTTTTTATTAATTAAGAGGCAATAAAAGTACATAAAGAAATTTTTGTACAGTAGTAGTTTTAGGTGTATTCAGTATTAATAATAAAACACACAGGTGTAGCAATTTTTTTACACAATATTAGAGATTTTTCATTAAGTTTGAATTGAAACGGTCAGAATTTTTAAAAAAATTTTGTCAATACACATAGCATACATTCGGTTTTCATTTCGCATTCAATAAGAAAAATTTTATTTGCGTACGGTCTAAGCCACTGGCATTCTTTCGTTTCCAAGATAACGTTGTTTACCTAGATGGATGTATGAATAGATGGATAAAGACAAAAACTGTAGTTATTATTTATCGAGATAATATCAATAAACACTGTACAGCAAATAGGCTGGACAATGGTGTAGAATTTTCAATAAACACAGAGAATTGATGTTATATTTAACATTTAAGGTACGTTTGATATCTTTATAAATATCATCGAATTCTATTTTGCAAAATCGATTTAACTAATAACATGTTGCACAAATCTTTAAAAAAAACAATAAATTACGTAAGGACTTCGATCAATAATTTCTTATATCTTTTACACTAGTAGAAGTGAGACACTTGACGCCATCTTCGATTTTGACGTCACTTCCGGTCAGGCCCACGTGGGGGACCGTATTTTTCACCCTTATTTTATAGTTTCTTTTAGAAGGCCTTTTTCAACCCCTGCTGGAGTTTTTATCCCCAATTAAAGCCTTTTTGTTTTTTACCCGCTCACGTGGAGGACGTACTTTCAACCCTTATTTTTTATGGTTTTATTTCGGAGGCCTTTTTCAACCCTAATTTACACACCCACGTGTAGGATGCGTTTTTTCACCCGTATTTTATAACTGCCCACGTGTGAGCTGGTATTTTCTACCCCTATGGCTTCTTTTCGGAGGCCCTCTTCGCTCCTGATTATTTTTGGTTGTATTCAGAGCCTTTTTGACAGTAATTTTGTACATGCTCACGTGAGGGGGCAGATGTAGGCCTTGGGCTAGGTCTTGGGGCTAGGAGGATGGGCCTGGGTTAGGGCTGGACCTGGAGCTAGTCTTGGACTTGGGCTAGGTCTTGGACTTGGGGCTGGGGCTAGGTCTTGGACCAGGAATTGATCTTAGCATGATTTTTGATGGACAGGTTTAACCCTAATTATTGTCCTTTTGGCTATATTAAGAGCAGTACCCCTGGAGGTTAGACAAACGCACACGAATACAATGTTGGAAATTGCATAATTACCCTAATAAGATATTATTAAAATTATCGATCCTATTGTTTTAAAATGGTCATATGCTATTGGGTACGTTCGGATGATCTTTTACCTATACGAGAAATTGATTTATAGATTGTATTTCTAATAAGGAGGTTCTTGTAAGACAGCAGTTGCGTTAAGGATTGATCTTGCGTGGGGGAATTTGAATGACAGTAAAATTTAATTAAAGAACACTTATTTTTATTGCAAATGTCATAATTAATAAATCCTCAGTGAGTTATAAATAAAAATTATTGACATTCAGGTTATTCTCTAATGAAACAACAAGTTAATTAATTACATAACAGTTATTACAATATTGTCTTCTAAAACGAATATTACAACATAGTTTACCTGCACTTATTTCATTGAAATATGTTTCATATCCACCCGACCGTTAAAATGTTGTACGCCTTAATATTTTTTAAAGAAACTTGTTACGTATAAATTAGATGCGTTTTATAACTGTAATTAAAAATCTGTACAAGTAGATAATTAAAAGGTTAACAGCACACTTATCAGCTCTATACTTAAAGAGCATTTTTGAGGGACTGGTTTACGAGTGCTTTGTGTTGCTCGTCTAAGCAAACTAAATTACTTTCTACGTTTTTTACTTATGCATAGTTGATATGTAACTGGTTCTCTATCAGCGAAAATAATTTTTTCAAAGCGATTTGAAAAATATTCATATACATACGGACACAAATTGTTTATTGAAACGCACTCATTAACAGTTATAAAAAAAAACCTCATTAACAGTTTGGAATGTAATAATTACGTGTGCAACATACGGTTTTAAATTGACCATGTATTTTCCCATATTATTTTTTATTAGAGTTTTTACATTTTTATTACCATGATTGTTATTAAAATTATCACATTTCTATTAATGATCATTTTGATATAAAAAGGGATGCCTAAAATTTATCATTGCATTTTCAATTTTGGTAAAACATAATTTCGTTTTGAGGAAACAACCTTCAAAACAATCAATCAATCGAACCAGATACATAAGAATGTTTTAATTATATCCATTTAAATAGCGAAATAAATAAATTCAAGATGTATCTGAAAATGACTTCTATCAAAAAAAAAGGTTGTCTTTTTAAAAAACCTTAGATTTTTATAAAACGAGACCGAACGTCCTAGTCGTTATTGAAAATGCTCAACCACCGATGTACAGTATACGTTGCAATAACAAATATAATTCAACTCATTACTTTAAAAATAAATGTGTAATTAAGAACTGGTTGGTATACATCACAATGTTATTTGTTAACATGCAATTTAAACACGCGTTAAATAAGCGGTCTTGCCTTATTATATGTTTTATTTACACAGACCTTTTGAGAATTTTATGTCAAGGGTCCGCGACAAGGGGCGAAGACCCGAGCACAAGTGCCTAGGAACTGTATGTAGTTTTGAAAATATACAGCTACGTGGAACCATGATCAATCTCCATTACAGAAAAACGTGTGTTAGCTCATACACCACTAGATGGTGCCACCAACAAGCTCAAACTTCCAGCCAAGCGGACGCGACAGACGTGAGAGACGAAAGGGACAAGAGAAACGCGGAGATGGGGGAGACGAAAGCCACGTTTAATTTCCAACGCTTTTGTTTTTGTATTAAATCCAATAAGATTGATTGATAGAAACTGGCTTCTTAAGTATACAAATTATAAACAAACCCGAAAGTCTATTCCGAAAACAGGATTATTAATAAAAAATTGAAAGAAAAATATTTTAAAAAACATATTTAAAACAATACATCATTTATTTATTTAATTTAATAACATTGTTATCAGTTTTCTTCTTTTTTCGACTGTAATTCGTCACTATCATCGTGGTCTGGAGATTCATCCTTTCCGTGTAACTCATCGGTCTTCTTCTTCTGTGAATCATCATCACCATCATGAGTGTGAGATACATTCTCCTGATCCACTTCATCGTTTTTATCATCAGCTTGAACAGTTATATTGTAGTAGTTTACTAACAAATCCCTAAAATCTCTAATGTCCTCTGATGTTGGTTCATAAACAGGAGAATACATTATAATAATAATGCTTACTCGCTGGAGACTATATACACAGGTAAAATTTTTCGATGCGATGTTTTCATATAGGTACGAATCGCATTAACCGTGCTATAGTTAGTGCGACCCCACTTCTCGACACCCGAAGATAACCGATCCTATCCGAACATTGTTGAGTACTTACACCCATTCCTCCAATATAATTTAAATAAAATCAAATAAACAAGTTTTACAACACTTTTATTTTTTACACAAAAACTAGGTAACATTTTTACACACACAAATTACAATTCTCTCTTTATGTCTAATAGGCGTATGCTTTAGTACATCCAATTTAATTTTAATTTTATAACTTAAATCTATACTTTGTTCTTCCAATTCTCTTTCTAGTCAACAAGGTGTCTCATCCACCACCTCCCCCAATTTGTTCATGTTCAGATCCGCTTGCCTCTGATCTAGTAGGGTATCAGGATGGCATATGTCTGCCACCACCTTTTGCTGCCTCAGAGTAAGATCCAGTCTGCACATAGCTCCTGGGTGTTTTAGAGGTTTTTTTATGAGCAGAGGGAGTAGAGGAGCCTGACCGAGGTCTCTTAGCTCCCCCACTCTTCTCCTCCTCTTTAACTTTTTTTTTTATGGGTTGACTTGTATTTGTTAGTAACCCCTGCCGCCTTTATCCCAACGTCTCTGATGATCCAGCAACAAGTTCGTCAGGCAAGGCTGATCCCTGTGTTTGAATAACCTCCATTGGAGTAGTGGTATCTTCCTTTGGATCCACCGCAGACCACTCTTCTTTATCTAAAACAATCGTGCCCATTAAAGTCACACGAGTCAGAGGGAACTAAAGGTCACCATGCCAGAAGACCCCTGATGAGGTGCAAGGCTAAGTACAACAGGGTTGCGTCCGGTGCCTCGATGTTAGTCGCTAGGAACTGATCAACCCTTAAGTTATGCCGTGCAGAAGCACGATGCACCCCTTATGCGCGCACTGAACCTGTGAGATTAGGGAAGCCTTTTATAGTGTTGCAACTTCAACCGGTTCAGGCGGTTAAGCCCAGACCCTCGGCCACTGCCTGCAAACGTTTCCTGGCCACGCCCTTCTAGACTCGCTGAAGTGCAGGCAATGCTTACGGTACGACGAGTGGCGCTCATTCGTTTCCAGCTCGGACATCCCAGGATTGCACACCCGTATGTGTTTTTAAGGGTACACGTCCGGGAACGAGGGGAGAGAAAAAGAAAAGGTGTTTCATCTATCGCTGGAAGCCTGAAGAGAGAGTTGTGTCCATATGTAATAGTAAACTTCTGAGCTTCGATTGTTTCAGAAATGATTTTATTGCTGCTTGCAATAGATTAAAAGATAGGTAGAGCGCTTAGTTATATTATAATAGACCATAAGTCTAAGAACTCTGGAAATAACCTTGACTCGTTTTTAAAGGTTAAGGAATCCTCACATACAACTGGTTCTATTTTTTAGATTTTCAGGAATCGACCAACCTACCTTCTCAAACTGCTAAATTTCGGCCTGAGTCAACGAGGTCAATAACCCTTGATCCTATTTTTGGATTTCTAAAAATCTACCAACTTCTGGGTTCAAGAGGTCAGTAAGCTTTGGACTATGACTTCAAAGAGATCATCGAACTTTGGTTATATTTTTAGATTTCGACGAATCAGTCAACTTTCGGTTTACTAGGTCAGTGACCATAAAGAGGACAATAAAATTTACCCTAAGTCATTGACGTGACGTTAAATTACTTTTAGATTTCTACGAATCGAAATATGATACAGGCGGTGACCTTGAAGAGGTCAGTAAACTTTGGTTTTTGGATGTGTAGTGTCTCAAGGTATCCTATCCTTAAAAGTATAATTTGAAATTACCCTCAATAATTAAAAGGCTATAAAATCTTTAAGAGCGTAATATTAAACTTATTCGCAATAATGCAAATTTCAGAAAGAAATTGCTAAGGGATGTATATTGACTTTACTGAAAATGATGCCACTATTACTCAAATTAATTGCTTGCCTTACATTGACTTTCCTGGCAATAATTAAACCATTAGAATTTATTTACAAGTCTGGTATTGAATTATTCGCAAAAGTCAAATCTGATAAAAATAATTGGCCGTCTAGTTGTAAGCTACGCCGTGTTATGTGAATAAGATTGGATTGGATGAGATTGAGTCATGTGGTACAGGTAAACAATGAAACTACTCAAATTAGAATTAACGAGCTTTGCGAAATGATTAGTGTGCTAAATTGGGAAAGAACAACAAAGAAAACCCACTTTATTGATAAATAAGTAATTGCATGAGTACATTAATAAATCAAAGGATAAAAAACAAAGAAAGGATTCAATATATAACAAAGCACCATTAAATCAGGTTAAAGTGCGCACAAAATTATAGAGTTAGGTAACAGAAAACAAATAAATTACACCTAAACACACAATAAAACAAACAGTGAAATCACACCCACAATTTTGTGATTAATAAATAAAAATAAAAATTGTGACTCCAAACATGTAACTCTTATACAACCAATCACGCCGGTCTTTAACACTAAAGTAAAAATGAAAATAATAATGCAGATTAAGGTACACATAAAATACGACAAACAATAAAATTAAACAGGTAGCAATAAGGTAACTTCGATAAAGACAAAAAGAAATAGGAAAGGAATTTACACATGCACAGTTGTATAGTGCATAAAAGCACAAAGATACATACGTACAGTTACAATAAATTATATATATAAAGAAATCAGTTCGTAGGAAATCAATTCTAACTAAACTGGCTGAATCAGACAGTTAAAAAATCATTAAAACAAAGCCTTGCAAGGGCAAGGTTCAAATTAATCATAACAAAGTGAAAGGTAACGTACCTGAAGGTTTGAGTGACTGCGTTAAGAACTGCAGTATCCCTTTCTCAGCTTACACGTTCATCTATACATCTCTCTGCATTAAAAAACAATAATAACAAGTTAGTTTAACAGTAAAGAGGGAATTCGATGTGGTTTTAATGTCATCTGGATCCGTGTCTGTAAACCCCGCTTTCGTTTATAACAATTAACTGAGGTTTATCGTGTCACCGCTGTCCACGCATATATCCTGTACACGGCGGAAAATATTAGTAAATAGTCAAAAATGCCAACTCATATAAGCAATGAGGGAGGGGACACTGTACAGTCCCACGCGTAGTCCTTTTACTGTAACAGATTTCAAATTAATGAGCGTGCTTGCGAGATGGCGTATTGGTATTTAAACTACTACCTTTTGTTATCAAATGACAATTCTGTACAATTCGACGAGATATTCGTCGTAATTAAATGGCAACTTCTTGCAAGGCTTGAGTTTAATAGGTTACACTTAAATATAATCCTTTAGCTAATCACTTAGTCACAAACACACTGTGGCAATTATTTAGAGATATGTGATTGAAACGTTCGCTTCGCAGATTAAAACCTAGAAACCGTACGATTATTTAGCAAGACCACTTTAGTTTTGTGAAAAGTTTACATTAAAACCAACAACAAAAAAAAAACAGAAAGACAAATTTGCGTTTTTAGATTTACGAAAATGGACACGATAAGACACTTGTACCCACAACGGTTTACTATGATGGTTTATAATCAAACAATCAGAACGATCCGATTGAATCGAAACTCTTAACTGCAACTATTTGTTTTTATTCCTAAATCTGCCCCGTTTTTAAAAGTTATAAAAAAATAAACAAGAAGTATTACGTAGGAGTATTTCATATTTATTATTAACAGAAGTATTAATTTCGAAAATATGCACTTCTCCGTAGCAAACCCCATAAATAGGTCCCGAATTTCAAAGTAACAAACAAAGACGTCTTTTGATTTGCGGTATGTTCCGATGTAATTAATTACTAACTGGCGACGTTTTTACCCCAAAATGTTTGTGTAGAAATTTTTAACGATTCTTGACTGTCTTTCGGTAAAGGTAGTTTCGAGAGAACACCTGTTTTCTACCCCAACATATGTTTTTCTTTTTATTTTCAACCCTTAGTCAAATATTAGTTACATAAAATACATAAAATGAAAAATCCCGAAAAACTTCATCAAATTACGACTTATTACCAAGAAATTAAAACCCATTGTCTTAACAATTGCGATTTAAAAATTTTTATTACAATAATAAAACTTTGTCGGTCTGCCAAGAAGGACGTGTTATTGAACTTGCCTTTCTCGTGCACAAGTAAATTCCCTATGTATTCCATGATTGGCCTATCAGCTATTTCATTGTGTGAAAGACTCTAAAAGTATATATTAAAAGTGCAACTTTCAACAGTAGACGCGTGGTTGGCAGTTGCGGGATATCCCAGCCGGTGTAAAGCCAACACTAATCCATATTTAATGGTACTTTATACCCAAATTTTTTTATAAAACTGGAAATCAGTTACATTATAGTTTCGGTAAGATCCCATTTTCCATCTTCAGGATACGTTTAACTTTCGGCTGCTGCTTCGTGTTACTCGTATTGCACTGACTCCTTTTGGTTGAGGTTTCGTGTTATATAGTGTTACGAGTCGCTGGTTACGTCTTGGTTGTGTGTTTTTGATTTCTTTGTTGTGCTTTCAGTTTCTCTTTCTTCTTTTGTTGTTTTGTTCATTGCACTTTCACTTTCGGCTTTCGTTTGTCGTCGTGTTTGAATGTGTTGTTTTTATGTGTTTGTCCATTAGAATTGGTTTCCGTGTTGTCGGTAACCTTCGTCCATCATCCCTGGTATTAAGGTTGTCTATGTGCTTCTCTATTTCGATAGCCTCTCTGATGATGCGAGATTTGTAATGTTAAATGTTGGCTAGCATTGTAGTGTTTTGAAAGTCAATTTTATGGCCTGATGCTTGTACATGTTGTGCCAAAGATGAGGTAGTTTGACCTTTTGTAACCGCATTAATATGATCCTCTCTTCTTGCACTGATCTTCCTGTTTATTTGTCTGATATATACCGAAGCACATCCGCTACATGGAATTCGGTATACTCCTTGCCCTTCTGGGTTTATTTGTTCCTTGGGAATTTTTAGCATTGTGTTGATCTTCCTTGCAGGTTTAAATATTGCTTTGCTTTTGTGTTTCTGTAGTATCTTGCTTATTTTATCGGTTGTCCTTTTTTCTTCTGGTTGACTTGTGTTGTTTCGTTTTCTAGGATTTATTGCTCTTTGTATATCCCGTTCCTTGAATCCATTTTGGCGTAGGAATCTGCTTACTTGGTTGATCTCTGCTTGTCTGTGGTCCTCGTCAGTTAACGTTTTAGAGAGGTGTATTAGCGTTTTCAATACCGACTGTGCTTGTGCAGGATGCTAGTGTGAGTCTGCTTGAAGATATTGATCCGAGTGTCGGTTTCCGGTATAAGGTGTGACAAAATCGATCGATGTCCCTTTTTATCAATACATCGAGAAATGGTAATTGATTATCTTATGCTAGCTGCATCGTGAACTGTATGTTTTTATTCTTTTGGTTGAGATGTTCCAGAAACCTATATAAGTTTTCTTTGCCATGGTTCCATATGACAAAGGTATGATCGACGTTTCTCGGCCACACTTTTGGTCTGTGGGTGGCGTTCTGAGTGCTTCTTCTTCAAATTTTTCCATGTACGGATTAGCAATCACTGATGATAGAGATCACCTCCCTGCTTTTGTTTGTATTTGTGTTCATTGTAAGTGAAATATGTATTTCTCAGGTAGTGCATGCTCAAATTTATGATAAGTTCTGCTGGTTTATATTTTCGTGATATAATAATTAGTGCCTCTTCTGCTGGTCTATTCGTAAACAGTGACACTACATCAAAGCTTACAAGTATATCTCCTGGTGCGATTGTTTGTTGTTTGAGTATTTCGATGAAATCTTCTGCATTATCCACGTAGGACTTCACTTGGGTGGCGTAAGATTGCTGCTGTTTTGCGAGGTATTTAGCTAGCGATTGCAGTGGTGATCCTATTGAACTCACAATAGGTCGCAGAGTAGCTCCAACGTTATGTACTTTAGGTAGTCCATATATTTTTGGTCATCGTGATAATTTTTCTCTCGGAATAGGGGACTCCGATATTATCTCCCTTGTTGTTTTTCTCCAAGTACGTCGTTGGGTCTGTCACAATTGATTGATAAATCATGTCTGTCAGAAGATTTTCCATTTTCCGGTAATATGATATATATATATATATATATATATATATATATATATATATATATATATATATGACCGTGTCACGTGTGAGATGATAATGTTATCCATTTAATTTAACGAATCATACATTAATTTACAACAAATTTTGATAAATATAGATTTATAAATAAAATTAAAAATAAACAGTTGATAATATACGCCGTGTAAAGGTCACACAATAATTTCAGTGTTTTATGCAAGAACACGCAAAATAATTTGCATTTGTCACAATGTTTATCCACTCTTTGTTTTTATTCTGCCTTTTATCGTTTTTGGCATTAAGTAAGTAACCTGTGTGTAAGTGACCAACTAAAAATTTACTATAGGTGGTGGATCAGGCCCAACAGATTTTCATCCAGAAGATGGCTGTAATAGTATTGGTGCTCGTTGTATTAAGTATGATGAATGCTCAATACATTTACCTGAAGAATATTCAGGTTTGTGCCCAGAACAAAAATCGCAAGGAGCCGAGTGTTGCCTTGGGGGTAAATGCCAATAAAACCATTTTAGATATTTTTAGATTGAAAATTTTAGCTTCGACAAAGGAGTATCGGTGTAAAAAGTTTGGAGGTGAGTGTTTTACTAGAGAAAAGAAGTGTCCTCATTTTCTTCGAAAACGACAAGCTACCGATTGTCCTGAAGGAAGGTTTTGCTGCATTTTAGAATAAACAGAATTTAGGATTGGGAACGTATGAAAAATTAGTACGAATAGAACCAGTTAATTTGTAATTGCTTGCTTAAAATAAAAAATGCTTTAAACATAATGCACGAGTCTAATTAATAAAAGAAGAGCATCACTATTTTTTTTACTATCCTCCGTTGGCATTGGTTTTCGAAACTACCATGTTCAATTCTAATAAAAATCAATACAGACACAATATCATACCTAATAATTTGTAATTAACAAGAAATAAAATCCTTGCCCGGTGATGCATACTTTTTAACAAACGGTATGATTAAACATTCCTTTATCCTACTAGATCAGTGTTAACTTTGGAACTGTATATCAACAAAAGAGTATCTTAGCACTGACAAACCAAACAAAAGTAAAAGTTCTCCCAGTAAAAGTAAGCAAAGCAAAGTTGGAAATAAATCGTCTATATCAGTCAGTAATTCCAAAAATATAATGGATTCTAGTAATACATGTATGCCCTTCAGGATCACCTTTTTTGTAAGTAGGGTTCTACACAATAAGCACTCCCCAATACTTTTAGGACCTGAAAATAGAGTGGCTCCCAGCATCGTATGTTATATGACCCGGATACACTTTTAGTTCTTCGTACAGCTTTCCAAAAGCTACACACTGGTCATCATTGACAGACCCATCCGGGGTTTAAGGTAACAAAGTGTCGGGTTGAATGTCTTCGTAGAACTTTAGATGGTGCGGAAACGCTCGCAAGGACAGATGCACACTAATTACTCAAAACCTAACGCTATCGCTTCTTTAATTTTCAACAATTTTTGTTTTTTTAACGATAGTTAAGGTCACATTGACCTGCATATTGGTCAGCATTAATACATATAATGTATACTGGTGATCTTAACAAATTATTTGTTTTAGCAGCAGGTAAATAAAAACTATACCTTAACATTTATAACATCTTTGATGTCTTCATACATGTCATGAACACTATCATGGAATTCTTTCTCACGAAAACGACGACAGTTAACAACCAGACGCTAGATTGTAGAATTCAAGAAATTCCGATCGATAGCTTATTATATCCTTTAAATTAAATAGTTCTTCTACACTATGAGTATCGCATGTGCAAGAACAGCGGTTGTAGTTTTCTATCATAGCAGTTCTCAAAATTCTGTCATATCCTTTAATCAATTCTCAATTGTAATAAACACCAAGGTTGGTAGATAGAAATTCATCATGTTGATCATAGATTATATCCTCCTCTTGGTTTACATTTGACCAATCAATTTGATTTTCAATTCCTTGAGATCGGAAAAATTGTGGAGTATTCATATATAACGGTGAATTTTGATCGTTCCGGAAATTACTTTACTTCTTGCTCACAATTGTAGTAAGACTAAACACTTTAAGAAAATGATTCTAGTTAACTTACGTGTGGTGGGGTTGTAGCACTACTATTAAAATTATTGTTTTACCAGTTGCACCAAACTACTTATGAATACATCCTTCGCGTTTAGCAGCATTTTAAATTCTTCAATGAGGGTTTCTTTTTTGAAATACTCATAAAAGCGTTGAGGTAATGAACATTTAAAATCAACGGTTTCCATCGCAATACGTTCACCATACTTAGTATTAGTTACATCCACATCTATCACTTTATACTTTTAAGATATGACGAGATCACACATTCTTAAAGTATTTGTAGTAATTCCATGTTTAATAAGTACAAGTTGCGAACTGACTGACTGATCTCAACACACCACACTGTGGTGTATATGAAAAAAGGAGTCCTTGGCGTGAGTACGTACCAGAACATGTTTCAAGTTGCCAAATACTCACCTTGACCTGCGTTTAGTTCAGACTACTATTTGACCTTGACCCAAATTAACCAATACAAAAACCATTTAACCTTGACCTACTTTCGGTATAGACAACTGTTTGAGACCTCGACTCAATTTAGCCAATACAAGAACCATTTAACCTTAACCTACTTTTTAGCATAGACAACAACCTGCCCTTCAAGTGATCACCGCCAGACGACGAGTAACCTTTAAGTGATCTAAAATCGGCTCTAATGAACTTTAGAATTTCCCGGAACTAGTCCTATTTTTAAATTTCAAGGAATTCGTCAACTTCTGGATTTAAGGTTCAATAAACTTTGAGCTTAAGGAAGTCAACAAGCCCGAGGATTTTCCTCTCTAGTTTCTACGAATTGTAATGTGGTATCTCTAGAGGCCATTGAAGTCTGACCTTGAAGAGGTCAGTAAGCCCCCGTTTCCACGAACTGATTCTATTACTAGATTTTTAGGAGTTGTAATATGATACTCCTACTTGTCAATAAACTCTGACATTGAAAAAGTCACTAAACTTTGATCCTATTTTAAGATTTCTAAAAATCGTAATGTAACACCCCTAGAGGTGAATAAACTTTGACCTTGAAAAGGTCAATGATCTTGTCTGGTCCAGAACCGGCCATATAAGACTATTACCATAAAAACCTACAGCAGCTACCCGACTCCGACTACACTATTCCTTTTTCCTACAAACCTATCCCTCTTAAGTTGTCTCGGAAAACGCTTTGAGCCAGGCAACTTTGAGATCACCTAGAATCTAATGAAGAAATGTTCAATGAAGACTCCAAATAAGCACCTAAAGCGCTCTAAGAAGTAAGAAAAGTACTGAGTACCAAAAAACTCTGTAATCCTTACCGTTGAAGGGTTCTAAGTAGGCTTAAAAAAAGAATAGAAATGCCAAATGTTTCAGAGACGCAATACGGACTTAAAATCGCATTTTCCAAGGGTTTATTAACGTTGAAAAAGACGCTGGACAGAATGCGTGATAGCTCTAAAGGCATAAGTAAGCCGGAAATGTTCCCGGAACACTCTAGAGAAGCTGTGAAAACGCTGTAGAAGACACATCGAGGGAATAGAAGTCATCAAGGGACAGACTGCCTTAAAAGGTTGATAAATCCTACGGACTAATTTTATAATGTTTCGAGGAAGGCTGAAAATCTCGAAGAATATGTATAACGTTTTAAGAGTGGGTTAAGAAGTCTACATGAAACTCAGATAGAAACTGGAAAATAGACAATTTAAGGCCATAATCTCTTGACATTTTATAGAGAATTTGTTTAGTTAGCATCTATGTGCCCATTAACCTCTACCTGACATGAAGTTTTAAACGTCCATCTGACATATATTATTGTTTATGTTTTTACAATCTTGGCTACTTTAGTTAGAAACGTATTAAGAAAGAGGTTGCATGGTTATCCTAAAAGAATTATTACATTTCTTTTAATTTCCACTTTGTAGGTTAGAAGGTCTTGTGTTGTTCCACGCCAGATATTTTCTTGTTCTAGCTATATAAAATGGTTACCACCTTCCTTTTTGATTTAGCCTTTTCCAATGTTTTACGATCTTCTGGCTCCTGTGGTAGTTGTAACTCAATAAACTCTGACAAGGTTTCAATATGATCACTATCATTTAAAAGTTGACTTTTAGAATGCCAGTGCGCTGCGTGATTATTTTCATTACTAAGAGTAATCTTAAAGAAGTCATCTTGTGATTAGAATCATCATGTTCAAATTTTGTTTATCTCAACAATCTCTAACAATGCAAGATGAGAAATTTTTATTAGAAAACGTATGTCCTGGAACAGCCGGATGCTTAGATCTGTGCAGATCTCATAGATTATACCGAGCGATTATCTTTTAAAGAGCCACAATTCCAACATATCTTTCTGGCGACCTTAGCATATCGATTGTAGTATCTATAATGTAAAATTTCATGACGATTAAGTGTTAGTAAGGATGGTTTATAAGCAATTATTGTAACTGATGGAGGGTTAAAAAGATAACTATCGATTATTTATGCTCTATACAATTTTTTAATACGATGGGTAATTTGGCGAAAAAAATCGTAAAGTGGAATTTAAGCATTTGTTCAAATTGTTGAAATATCTGAATAACGATTAATTTTATAAAAAAAATGTGTAGATAACAGTAATTTAATTTTGCATAACCTTTTTGTAAAGTTGCTTAACACAAAGCCAAATAAGTCTAGAATTTAATTAAGTAGGATTAAAAGTGCTTATACTGTATTATCGATATTTTATAGAACCTCTAATTGCCATCAAGTTTTAAACGTCCATCTAACATAGATTATCGTTGTTGTATTTACAATTGTTCAATCTCAAATTCAACAGGACCTAGCCAATAACAATCTCAGATTGAACATGACTATATTTACCATCGTCATCAGTAATTAGTTTAAATGGCAACTTTCGTAATTATAGCTTAGCATAATGAAATTGTAACGTACAAATTAGTCAGCAGTGTTAAGTCAATATCAATCAAATAAAGAGCGCAAAACAGCATAATGTTGTCAAGTGCCTCTATATAGCAGAGTGAAACTATGCAACAGCGTGGTATCAAACCTAATAGACAAAATTTTAGACCTTCCCGCGATCGAGCAGGAGTCTTCAGTCAATAAAGTGACTACTACATGATAGGATTCACGAGTGTCTGGAGGCAGTCACAAGCCTGTGAACAGAAACGGTATTCTGGGGTCCGATGATCGTATGGATAGTAGCACTGAAATGGGATTGAAAATCCAATAAACTCTTTGAACAGCCTCTAATTAATGAAATTCCTAAAAAAACGGTTCGAGTCGTTAAAAGTCATGTCCCAAGCCAGAAAAGCAAAATATACTCCCACGCAAAGAAATCCGCAGTGACTGAACATCCGTCTCTTAGTGTAATCAAAAGCACAAATTGAGTGAGTGGGGCACATTTAAAGGGTCAGCACCACCATTCAGGCTTGCATTTGTGGAGGGAAAGCGTTCATGTTTCAGGTGTGTGGAACATAATTTCCACGTCAAATTGCGATTCGCTTATACGCTGCACAAAGTGCCAATATCCATACTATCTTCTGCTCCACCAGCACTACAAAAATCTACTAAAACTAACAAAGTCAATAGGGAACACAGCGACCAAATAAATTACGGTGCATGCAGTTTTACAGAAAAAGAAGTCCTTTTATCCATAACGATGGTTAAAATTAAAGATATCCTTGGCTAGGTTTAAACATTACGAGTATTAGTCGGCTCTGGAACGCAGGTAACGGAAACTTCAGCACAATTATTAAAATTTCCCAAGCAGACAATACACGCGGAAATCAGCGGTGTTGGAGTTCAACACTAACCAAAGTCTAGCGAATCGCACGTTTAATATACCGGGACCCGTAGATGCGCTACTGAGAGAAAATGATTATGCGAAACTAGTATTGGATGGCGTGTGGTAGATGGGCGTGCTTCTAGGTAGAAATACAGAATTTGCATAGAAACTTGGAGAAGTACCGCGGCCACCAAGAATCCCTCACAAGGTGAAAATGAGAAATCCTGATGGAACTTATACAGTGAAGAATCTATTCTAAGAAGAGCCCTTCACCCTAAGAGCTCCAGACAAGTAGCCGTTGCGAAGTTACTACAACTAGACAGGAAATCCGTGAAGGACGCCAAGTTATAACAGTACAAAGAATTCATGGAAAAATACTCGCAACCCTAATGAGAAACGAATCTACATTCCCGATCACACAGTTATAACAGAATCTAGCTCAACAACATAACTTAGATTGGTCTTTGACGCATCTTCAAAAGATATAAAAGGCAAAAGCCTGAATGACGTCATAGATGTGTGTCCAATGCACTGGGACCTACTTGTGAGACAAAGGAAATATCGTTACGTGCTCACGACTGACATGGAAAAGCTGTATCGCCAGATTAAACTAAATGGAAAAGGCCAGCGGTACCACATCATCCTGTGGATAACCAAGGAAACCAATCAAAGAATACCAGCTGAAAACTGTAATATTTGGAACACCGTCGCAGAAATTAGCCCGAGGTAAGGCAAGAAAACACTAAAAAACGCACCAGCAGTGACATTAAACGACTACTAGTGGACGACTTGCTTCATAGAAGAATACTAGCAATCCTAATGAGAAACCAATCTACATTCCCCATCACGCAGTTATAAACGAATCTAGTTTAACAACAAAACTGAAATTGGTCTTTGACACATCTTCAAAAGACATAAGCGGCAAGAGCCGAAATGACATCATGCATGCAAGGCGCAAAAACTATAGAAGCGAAACTCTTACAAGAAGAATGAATGAATTTGCTAAGCACAGGAGGATTTAGATTAAGAAAATGGGCTAGAAACAATCAGGAATTATGGAAGGACGTAAGCAAAACACAAACCAATCCCTGAGATTAAAGTTATGAGTTTCTGTATTTTCACCAGTACCCTTAAGGTAAAGAGGAGACTTAGGAGTTTCTGGGATTGGACTAGATTCGTTTGTGGGCATTTCTATATTTTCAAGATCCCTGAGATGAAAGTTAGGAGTTTCTGCATTTTCACCAGTACCTTTAAACACCCTTGTAGGAAGAGTCAGCAATGGTTGCTGCTCAACTTCATTAGCTGGAACTCTAGGTCGGGCAGGTATAAGTAGTTGTTTTAAATGATCCGCGTGCATGAATTTTACCACTTCCTGTACTAATACTAGATACGTTACTGGACTTAGTACTTTACAAACCTTTCCTACTTTTGCCCTTCATAAAATATTCTTCTAATTCCTCTCAATTCTCTTTCTGCCGCTATTTTTCTAAGATTTGGTCTGAGTAGGTGGATTTTAGTCCTTGGTTTGGTTTTAAAGATGATCTCGGCAGGATTTAATTTGGTCACACTATTCGGTGTATTTCTAAATGAGGTAAGAAAGTTGTCAAGTTGGTGTTGCATCAGCAGGTTTTCCCTTTTGTTTTTGTTATCGTATAACTGTTTTTCTGAATTCCTTTTGATCGTACTGACTTGTTTCTCTTCAAATCCAATAACAAGTAAAAACGTATATACAAATTTATAAAAAAAAATCAATATGTATTTTTTGGAACATATTACTTGTTCTGGGCCAAGTTGCTGTTACAGGAAGCGGTGTTTGTTGGTGAATCTGACAGCACTCGCCACTACTAATGTAGTGCTCAATATCTTCATCAATAATTCCCACATGCTGATTATGCAAAATATCTAAGACCATTCTTAGTGTACAAGGGATTAGTACGTGGTTACCCACTAGCAAGCATCCATTTGCCACAGACAGTTCATTTCTTCGGTTAAAGTATAGTTTTAGACCCGTTTCCAATACATAGTTTGGCCAATCTCTCCTTGTAATGTCCAACACTTTAGATAATATTGTATCTTTTGGTGTCTGTTCGACTATGTCTAATGAAGTTAAAGGAATACTGTAAGTATTAAAAGATAATAACGGGATATCCCAAGCATCGAGGAAAAATACGCTTTCTTCCTCTTTTTTAGAAATACGTGGTAACGGTGATCTAGAAAGAAAATCGATATGGGCACATCTATTCCTTTGCGATAACATATATTATAGTCAAAAGCAGATAATTCTAATGCCCATCTTTGAATTCTGGAAGCCGCTAATACGGGTATGTTCTGATTTTCCCCAAATATTGTTTGTAATGGTTGGTGATCAGTTAATAACTTAAACTTGTTTCCGAAAATAAAATTTTTAAACTTTCTCACGGAAAAAATAATGCCAACGCCTTCTTCTGCAGATGAGCATAATTTTGTTCAGATTTGGACAGAGTTCTGGAAATGAACATGACAGGATGTTCTACTCCATTAATGATATAACTTATAACACCACTGATTCCATATGGAGATGCATCACATGCTGCAATTGGGGTTGAAACGTACTAAATCCTTGCCTTCTGCAACCATTTGCTTACTCTGATCAAAGCAGCTTTGGCATTCGGAGGTCCAATTAAAAGGTGTTTCGTTCCTTTGTAAATCATATAAGGGTTTTAATACTGTAGATGCTCTGGGTAAAAATTTATGATAATAGTTTAAAAGATCTAAATATGATCTTAATTGAGTTAAATTTTTAGGTGAGGGTACCTTCAAAATTGCATCAATTTTTGATTTTAAAAGTGTTATTCCATTTTTCCCTAGAGTGTGACCTAAACAATCTACCTTAGTCACAAAAATTGCACTTTTTCAAGTTAACCTTTAAGTCATATTTAGACATACGTTCTAGTACCTTTAAAACATTTTGTTTTGCGTTGTCTAAGGATTTCTCGCCTCTGCTGACATCATCTAGGTAACAGGCTACTAAAGGTAGGTCTTTTAAGATAGTATCCATGACAGATTGGAATAAAGAGGGGGCTACAGATACTCCAAATGAAAACGAGTGAAAGTAAATAAACCAATATGAGTATTAATTGTTAAGAGTTTTTGACTATTTTCATACACTTGGAGTTGTAAATTTGCGTTCGATAGATCCAGCATTAGTAAATATCTTGAATTAGTGGTAGAAGGCAATGTTCAGTTTTTAAATAAGGGTTTAGTGTTACCTTAAAATCTACGCACAGCCTTATCTTGCCATCCTTTTTGCGTACAACGACTATAGGACTAGCCCATTCGCTGTGACGTACTTGTTTAACAATACCGTTTTTTTTGCAACTCAGACAATTGTTTTTCGACTTGTTCCTTAAGAGAATAATGTACAGAATAAGATTTGTGAAAAACAGGTATAGCATTGTCCTTCAGAACCAGACTTATCTCCTTTTGTGTTGTATCTCCTTTACAAATTCAGCTTTATTTTGTGTAAAAACATTAGGAAACGACCTTGTAATTTCAGATAAAACAATCAGATAAATTATTAACATTACTATTAACATTATTGACTGCACCGCGGTATTACTTGGTCTAACCAACTCCTACCCAGTAACGGCGTAAAATTACTTTTAGACTGTACTATTATTAAGGGTAGTTCTTTTGATACAGATTCAGATGTAACTGTGACATGGAATACACCCTTCACGTTAATGTTGCCTGCTGAAACTGTTTTTAATTTAGGTTTAAATTCTGACAAACATAACTTCTTAAATTTAGTAGAAAATACTTCTTCTAATAATATTGACACTAGCTCCAGTGTCCACCTCAAATTTGGGTGTAGGACAACTCGCCGTCACCGATTCGCCGGCGAGACGATTTGCCGGCGACACGATTTGCCGGCGGCCGATTCGCCGGCATCTGATTCGCCATCGGGAAATAAACTTCGAAGTAAATAAAACATTAAAATCAATTTATGGTTTTATTCAAGACCATATATTGTTTTAGTACAAGTATTAAGTTTTAAAATTGTAACTTTATAATTATCATCTGAGGACAAATGGAATTTAATCACGTCATATTAACTAAGATATGTAAGTTGATATGTTTTGCTAATTTCTGTAACTTAAAAGTATAGAAATCGTTGAGAGCAATTACATATAATTTTTTTCGCAGGTGGTAGGCATGTATACTCCAAGCCAGCCGGGGAGGTACCATGGGCTCCTTAATATTTGATCTCCCATTTTCTGAGCTAGGTAAGGGCTGCCGGTTACCTTTTCCATCATCCTTAATCTAGTCTCATTCTTATCCTTCCTTTTCGCCCTCACTGTCTTCCTATCGGATTAAAAGTCCCAAATTAAAAAATAAGATGGCTGTGGTTTCTAGGGTAATAAATTCCAGACGTAAAATCCTGCGACATTCGGATGTCCGGGAGGGCAGGGTGCAAGCGACCTCGGTCATCGGAAGTATCAACTTTCTGATTCACTACTGCAACATCCGCGGAATCAGGTCTAATCTTAATGCTATTCACCAACATCTTGAACAATTACAACCTGATATTTTGTTTCTATCTGAAACACAAGTCTCTTCTGAAAGTTCCGAGTTACCCGACTTGAAATTTCCTCAATACCACCTTCACTCTAACTTTCGATATAAAGGAGGCGTATGTGCCTACATTAAGGACAGAATTGCTTGCAAGACGGTTTCTTCCCTAGAAAATAAAAATTTTGACGTGACTTGGTTTAAACATTCTGGTCCTAATTTTGTGAAATTCTACTGTTGCATTTATAGGTCTCCTAATGACAGTAACTTTCAAGACTTCTTCGATTACCTTAGTATGAAAGTTGACTATCTCCTGTCTCAGTTTCCATCTTGCGATATCTCAATTTTAGGCGATTTCAATGTTCATAACTCTAATTGGCTTCAGTTTTCATTTACTACGCTAGTCATAGTACAGAAACATTGGCTATTTTATGTGATCTCACACAAATGATTTCTGAACCCACAAGAATCCCTGATAACCCTAACCATACTCCACATCTTCTAGATCTCTTTCTTACATCAAACCCTCTCGTTTATAAAAATTCTGTTCTTTCGCCTTTAGGTCTTTTCGACCATTGTCTAATAGCAATCATTTCTACTGTACCTAATTCCACTGTTGTTCGCAAAACCGATAGAACCTTGTGGTGTTTTAAGTCAGCTCGATGGAGTGATTTACGTTCTCTTCTTCGGACATCGCTCTTTCAGTATCTGAAGTCATCCTCATGGGAATGGACTTATACATTCCCAAAAAACAGTACCGTATAGGTAATTCACGTTCCCAACCCTGGTTCAATAAGGGTTGTGCTGATGCAAAATCTTTAAAAAATAAATATTACATTAAATGAAAATTTTATAAATCGGTCGACAGTCATGTAGAATACGTTGGTGCTAGAAATATCTGCAAAAGTGTCATCACTAAAACTAAAAAGTTGTTCGAACAACAAAAATGCAATGAACTAGCTAAATCTCCTTTAGGCAGTCGTAAATTTTGGTCTTTAGGTAAAGCCATTAGTAAAAACTTTGGAACATCTTCATTTCCCCCCCTGACGTCTTTTGACGGATCGGTAGTTGCTGATTCTGTAGACAAAGCCAATGTTTTTGTGGATTTGTTTGCATCAAACTCGTGTCTCAATGATTCTGGAAAAGATGTGCCCCTAGTCAACTCTTCTTCATACGCTATGAAACTAATTCATTTTCGGTACAAGCTCTTGGAATCGATCATCAGTAGGTTTGATCTCAATAAGGCGATTGACCCAGACACTATCCCAGCTATTGTTTTAAAAAAATGTTCCCCCGTACTAGTACCAGTCCTATCTAAGCTCTATACGATCTCTATGTCTTCTGGGGAATTCCCTCCATCATGGAAGTTAGCAAATGTTCAACCTATTCCCAAAAAAGGCGATAAGACCGATCCCTCAAACTACCGACCAATTGCCATCACTTCCAATTTGTCTAAAATCATGGGGAAAGCCATCAATCAGCAACTGCTCACGTTCCTTGAAACTAACAAACCCCTTAGTGACCACCAGTATGAGTTTAGGCAAAGTCGTTCAACAGGCGATCTTCTTTCATATGTTTGGAACAATACAGTAGAGCAGTCCGGTGAAACAGTTGTAGTCGCTTCAGATATGTCAAAGCCAGTTGACCAAGTTTGGCATAAGTGTTTACTTGCCAAACTCGCCTTTTTTGGGTTAAATGATACGCTCATCAACTGGATTTCTAGTTTCCTTGATAAAAGACGAATACGTGTCGCAGTTGATGATTTTTTTTCAAAAGAAGTTAGCATTAACGCGAGCGTACCACAGGGATCCGTTATAGCGCCTACACTTTTTCTGCTGCACATAAATGATCTTATTTCTTCAACAGCTAACCCCATCCATTGCTTTGCTGACGATAGCACTCTTCACTATAATGCATCTCAGTCTACTCATAGTGATAATCCACCTTCTATGTCAAATCAAGAAATTAAAGCTGAAATGGCAAATTCAATCAACAAAGACGTTCAACGTATTCTCGAATGGGAAAGCAATAATCTAGTTAAATTTAATGCTAACAAAACTCAGTGTTGCCTTGTGTCCGCCAAAAAAAATTGATCATTTTCTGTTGTAAGTACGAATGGCTCAGTTCTTAAGTTTTCAGATTCTATTACTCTGTTGGGTATGACTGTATCTTCAAATCTCTCATGGGTTGTATTATCGTTATTACAACGGCTATTGTGCTGCTGAATTATATTCTTTGATACCATCTCGGGCTATCTTTGCGAGAAACACTGGGTTCGCTCATTCACATCATCAATATGCAGTACAAATCCACTTGTCGTACCAAACGGGCGCAATCCACATTTTTCTATACGGCTTTTAAACTCTGAAATGATCTCCCTAGTTCCTGTTTTCCTCTCATTTATGATATGAGAAAATTTAAGGTCTCTGTTCATAGGCATCTATTGGCAATTCATTACCCCTCTATCCATCCTCCTAAGTGTTCCTGAGTGCTTTAGCACAATAGGCCTAATATAGCCTGTTCAGGTCCACAATCATAAAAAAAAATTACGGGCTCAACTACACTCTCTTTGTGGAATATAACTACAATAATTTTTACGTAAAGTATCAGTATCTGCTGACTTTGTGGCAATAAATATTTGATTATGGTCGGAACTATTATGTCTGAAAGAGGAAAGGAAAAATTCACTTTGAATGGTTTTATTTGTGTATTCGATTCGTGTAGTAAAATTGATGATAGTGTTAAGTTTTGGAGATGCGAGAAAAGAAAATTATGCAAAGGTAGGGTTCACACTACTAACGATGAAATTATTAAAGAAATCAACAGGCACTGTCATGACTCCTCAGCGGTTGATGTGGAAGTTGCACGGGTAGTGATGAATATGAAGAAACGTGCCGAGGAAGCAATGGAAGGCACGGCGCAGGTAATTATATGTTATTATTAATTAATTTAATATTGTTATCTCAATATTTATATATTTATATTCTCTGTTATAGGTGATAAACGAATGTGTTAGAAATGTATCACAAGCAGCACAAGCTAGGCTTCCAAATAATTACGCCTTAAAAAGTAGTTAGGCGTAAACGCAATGCCATTGACGCTGCACCCCCAAATCCTATAGATCTTGATCTCCTAATATTACCACAGTGTTATAAAATTTACGAGGTGCAACCCGGCGGCAGATAGCGAAAGACCCAATAGAATTACGATTTTTGGAAGACAAAGTTGGCTTCGACATTTGGACACCTCAAGTGTGTGGTACGCTGATGGAACATTTTCTATAGCACCTCAATTATTTACGCAAGTTTACGCTTGAATGATTGCTAAAAATAGTGACGTACGCCCAATATTGTATGCGCTTTTACTAAATAAACAACGGGCTACGTACAACGAAATGTTCCAATTATTAACAGGGTTGGTTCCAAATTTTCAGCCCGAAGCAACTCTTCGTGACTTTGAACAGGCAGCCTTTAACGCTATGAAAAACTGCTTCCAGGGCGTAAACATATACGGGTGTTTTCTCCATTTAACTCATAATATGAAAAAGCATTTGGGTGAAATGGGCCTTCTTCGAAATTACAGCTATCCGCAGTTTGCTTTAAGCGCTAGAATGGTGACTTCCTTGGCGTTTGTGCCTATTCCAAATTTGGACGAAGCTATTGATTTATTATCGGAGCTGCAACCTCTTTTCGATTGGTTTGAAGATAATTATTTAGGCCTAATTCGTAATTTTTGATACTGGTAATATAATGATCAATTATAGACGAGGAAATGGTGGACGTCCACCCCTTTCCCCCATGAAATGTGGAATCTTTACGATAGGACTTTGAATGCAGACGATCGGACGAATAATCATGCGGAGGCGACACCCAAAAGACTCCAGTTTGAACTGGGTATGCAGCATCCAACAATTTGGAAATTTATAAATGGGATACGCAAAGTGCAAAAGGGAAGAGATACATACTACGAGCAACTCGTGGCTGGTACTTCCCCGCCTGTAGAGTTAAAAAATATAGGGACGCCGACGAGCGCATATTGTCGTTAGTTAGGCTATTTAACGACATTGAAATGCTAGAATATATTAGAAGTTTAGCTCATAATCATATGATGTAAACATAAATATTAATTTTACTCTTTAATGTATAATAAATTATCGTTATAACTAATTAGTCTCAACGATTTCCTTATTTTTAAGTTACAGAAATTAGCAGAACATATCAACTTGCTTATCTTAGTTAATTCATTAACATTCCATTTGTCCTCAGATGAATAATTATAAAGAATTTTAAAATTTAGTACTTCTACTAAACCAATACATGGTTTTGAATAAAAACATAAATTGATTTTAATGTTTTATTTACTTCGAAGTTTATTTCCCGACAGCGAATCGGACGCCGGCGAATCGACCGCCGGCGAATGGTCTCACCGGCAAATCGTCTCGACGGCGAAGCGGCCGCCGGCGAATCGGCGACGGCCAATCGGCGACGCCGAGTTGTCCCATTCCGCTCAAATTTTACTAGAACATTTTCAATAGTTATTTCTTTATATAGCGACTCACTATTTTGTTTCATATTGCCTATTTTAATATTACCGACTTCTAATTCATCCGCGACTTGTTTCACGACATCTTTTATTTTTACATAAAGAACAGTGCTAATCTGCAACTCTTCCGGCTCTTCATTTTCAGATTCATCTTCATGATCTCCACTAATTTGATAAACTTTCCTTTCACAAACTCTTGATGTATGTCCTTTTCTCTTACAAGTGAAACACTCCTACACTTTGGCAGGACGTGACTCTGGATCGTGAAATCTTGCATACCGATAACACGACTTATTACTCACTTCGACTAACAGGTATTCTCGATGACCTAGACTTATTCCTGTGAGAATTTGGACTGGACTTGACTCTTTTTTTTACCAGACTGTAACTTGTTTACGACATCAGAAACTAAGACCTTTGCCTGACCCTCTGCTAATTCCATGCCTGGCGCAATTTTTACAGCACTTGGAAAATTTACCGTTTCTTCTATTAATAGCCTTCGTTTTATAGCTTCTGATCTGAGACCGCAGACGAATTTATCTCTCAGCGCATCATTTAAAAACTGACCAAAAGTACAGTTTTTTACTAAATTTTTCAATTTTATGGTAAACATTACGATATCTTCATGCGACTCTTGATGACAGTTGGTAACGTTCAACTATTACCAAATGTTTGGGAGTATAATATTTCTGCAAGGTTTCTGCAAGTTCAGTATAAGATTTGTCTTTTGGTAGATCTGGAGCTAATAAATCACGTAAAAAGTTGTACGCTTCTCCTCCAATAAGTGTTAAGAGCATGCATACTTTCTTACCTTCTTCTACCACACTGCATTCGAATAACTCTTCGTTTGGTCTGAATTGTTCTATACTACCTATTAGTGCCATTTCTGTGATAACTACGTATGCGATCTTCTTAGATCGGGACCCCTCGCCATTTGATATGTATTTAATAAGACTCGACCAGGTGTACAATATTTAATACTGCACATAACACATAAATAATGACTAGTTTTTACAACGATTTCTTTACGTTAATTTTTTGGAGACAGAATGGTTTTCATGCCTCAAATGCTTTTTTTCCAGTGGTTACTTGTTAGTACCTTGGAAATGCATCAACTAACGTTTTGATTTACAATTGATTGCCAAATGCAGAAAAATATTACAACCTGAATAAAACTTTGACAGTTAATTAGTATACAGTGTGGTGATAAAGTAAGGAACAAAATTTATAATTGCGTTATTTACTGTTCCCAAGCAAAACGCTCGGACAGGTCAATTTTACTTTTTAATTAGCCACCTTATGACAAAAATTTTACTTATGACGTCATGTATTTTTGCACAATGACGTCATCTATTTTTTGCTGCTTTTTATTTGATTTTATTAGATATTTATCAGAACTACTTAAATTATGGTGTAAAAAAATTGGTACCTTAGTCAACTATTTTTTTGAGAAAATAACACATTTACCATAAGAAATAAAAATATAACTTTAATGGAAGAAAATCACAATTAAACCTCAAAAACAAACAAAATTTATTGCTCCGTTAACCATTTTGCAATGATAGATGCGAGTGTAAACACTTTGTACACTCAAGGACTTCAGGAGTAATGCGCTCCACTTCAGCGCAAATTCTTTGTCGTAGCTCGTCTAAATTATTTGGCCTATTAAAATAAACCTTGAATTTTAAATAACCATACAGAAAAAAATCTAAGGGAGTCAAGTCTGGGGAACGCGGTGGCCACTGAATTGCTCCTCGACGTCCTATCCACCTTCCAGGAAATGTAGCGTCAAGATATTGACAGACGTGGATTCCAAAGTGAGGAGGCGCCCCATCATGTTGAAATTTACGAGTAGTTTTTGTTTCATTCGTCAAAAATGATACAGAAGTGATAACGAAAATTTGCAAAAACGCACATTACTCCTGAATTCCTTGAGTGTACAAAGTGTTTACACTCGCATCATGGTTAACGGAGCGCAATTTGAACATTTGCGATAAAATTCGTTTGTTTTAAAGGTTTAATTATGATTTCCTTCCATTAAAGTTACATTTTTATTTCTTACGGTAAATGTGTTATTTTCTCAAAAAAATAGTCATCTAAGGTACCAACTGTTTTACACCATAATTTAAGTAGTTGGTCCATCTAATAAAAAGCAGCAAAAAAAATGGGGTTTTCATTGAAAAAACCAATGATGACGTCATTGTGCAAAAATACATGACGTCATAAGTAAAATTTTTATGCCATACGGTCTAATTAAAAAGTAAAATTGACCTGCCGAGCGTTTTGCTTGGAAACATTAAATAGCGCAATTATAAACTTTTTTCCTTACTTTATCACCACACTGTATATCAAATATGGGCAAAAAATAATCATTTGCGGTTTTTGTTTCATGACTAACTAGATTATACAATAAATGCCTATTTTGGATAAGCACCTTAATACCAAAACCAAACGCTTGTATTTGAGTCAACACACTTTATTTCGCACAGTACCAACTTTTATGCACCTTAACAAAAACTAGGAAAATTCTTAAATTAGGACACAACAGAACTCTTCTGCAAGACAATCAGTAGCTTGAGGTCTTCGAAGTCTATCAGGACATTGGCTTCCGTTACTAAAGCATTCACCACCAAACCTTCTACATCGATATTCCTTCGTAGAAACTACAATTTTAGAAAATAAGCAATATTCTAGAAAATTGAATAAAGCTTACCTCCATGACAACACTCAGCTCCTTGTGACCTTTGTTGAGGGCACTTATTTAGATATTCTGGAGGGATGGGATTTGAGCACTCATCGTATTTAATACACTGACCGCCAATAGCACTACACGGATCTTCTGGATGAAAATCTGTTGGTCCTGAATTACCTACAATACAATTATTTTTTAGTAATTAATCCAAAATGGTAAACAATTTACCCAAAACGTAGAACGGTAACAAACAACTTAAAAGCAGAGAATAAGGAAACATCTTGTAGAATGTAAGTCAAGGAAACGACTACATTTATATAAGCACTGCGAAATCGTTGCATGAAGTAATATGCTTATCATGTGACCTTTATGTACAGCGTAAATAATTCACATGTAACTAACTATCTGTGAAATACAAGCGTTCTATTAATACCTTATAGTCATAATTCATTCTAAAAGATGATGGGATTAACCCAAATAGTAGAATAATTATAGTAGTTTATACAATAATAATTTTTAAATTGTAAATTCTTTCGTAATATATTTAACAAACAACCTTTACTTGAAAAAATCAGAATAATTTTTAATAATCAATATGGCGCACTTGCTTAATTAAACTTATGAAATACATTCAACGATTATGAAACTTGAGACTGAAAAACAGTTATTGAGCCCTTGATTACAAAATTGTATTTAAACCATTTAGGACAGCCAACTCGAAAACTTTTCCTTTCAATTCAATAAATAATTATAATCACGTAGATTTTTCGGTAAGTATTTCAAATTTGAAAGTCCCATATATTGTTTTTTATGTTATCTCGCTCGTAAGAAAATAAACATGTATTCCACAATCAATACCTCAATCTGTGTCCACTATTACTGCGGTTAAAATATTTAGGTTGCATAACTCAAATTTAAAATATTCACAAATACACACACGCGCGCACACACACACACACACACACACACACACACACACACACACACACACACTCACAAACGCACGGACACATGCATGCACTTGCGCGCGAAAGCACGCACGCAAGCAAGCACGCACGCAAGCAATCACGTACGCAAGCAAACACGCACGCACACACACCCACACACCCACACACGCACGCGCGCGCACGCGCACGCGCACGCACATCCACACCCACACCCACATCCACACACACACACACACACACACACACACACACACACACACACGGACACGGATACGGACACGGACAAGGACACGGACACGGGCACGGATACGGACACGGATCAGGACGCGGGCACGTACACAGACACGGACACGGACACAGACACGGACACGGACACGGACACGGACACGGACACGGACACGGACACGGACACAGACACGGACACGGACACTGACACGGACACGGACACGGACACGGACACGGACACGGACACGGACACGGACACGGTCACGGACACGGACACGGACACATACATACTCGCACATACATATATACATACATACAAACACAAGCGCGTGTGAAAAGGATCATTATATACGACCGGGATCTTTAAATGAAGTGCAGGACCGGTCTTGAGAGCTGGTTCAGTATCATTGATTCTCTCAGTATTGGTTTCAACACACACACTCACAAATGCACGGACGCATGCATGCACTCGCGCGCGAAAGCACGCACGCAAGCAAGCACGCACGCAAGCAATCACGTACGCAAGCAAACACGCACGCACACACACACACCCACACACCCACACACGCACGCGCGCGCACGCGCACGCACATCCACACCCACACCCACATCCACACATCCACACACACGGACACGGACACGGACACGGACAAGGACACGGATACGGACACGGATCAGGACGCGGGCACGTACACAGACACGGACACGGACACGGACACGAACACGGACACGGACACGGACACGGACACGGACACGGACACGGACACGGACACTGACACGGACACGGACACGGACACGGACACGGGCACGGACACGGACACATACATACTCGCACATACATACATACATACAAACACAAGCGCGTGTGAAAGGGATCATTATATACGACCGGGATCTTTAAATGAAGTGCAGGACCGGTCTTGAGAGTTGGTTCAGTATCATTGATTCTCTCAGTATTGGTTTCAACATCAACCTAGTTTGGCACCATGAATAATACGTTTTTTTACATTTTATATCACACATTACCGATCATTAAACATCTTTTCTGGGTTATGTAATACTATTATACCAAACTGTTAAAATCCCTGTCACGTTCTGTGCATCATTGAAAGCTGTTTTGGCGAAAGTGGTTCCCAAGGATATATATTGTTTTTGAGTTATTTTGCTCGTAAGCAAACAAAGATGCGTTCCACAATGAATACCTCAATCTGTGTCCACTATTACTGCGGCAAAATATTTAGGTCGTATACAACTAACTCAAATTTAAAATATTCACAAACACATACGCACACGCACACGCTCACACACACACACACACAGACAAACGCACGCGCGAAAGCACGCACGCACAGACCCCCACACATCCACACACCCACACACACACCCACACCCACACACGCATGCGCGCACTCGCACGCACACACATCCACACCCACACCGACACACACACGGACACGGACAGGGACACTGTAAATGCCTTTGTTTTACAATAATTAAATTAAAATGGTTTATTTTAATTTGCCTCGGTCTAGCTCGAATCGGGTCTTGTCTTAACAAGACGGGGGTGGTTCGTATTTTGGTGCCTAACACTGTATACTTTGAATAATTACAACAAAAATATTTTGAACGTATATTACCTATTTCTACAAAACTAAATAATCAGGTGCTAAACTAAATAAATTAACAACTAAAAAAAATCTGATCTTAGTTACCCGGGATGTCCTTCCTGGCAGCGCCCGTTTTGGTTGGTCCCCCGTGGACGGTAGTTGTGATTATTGGCTCCTGAGCCATTTCTGTGGAAATATAAATTATTGTGGTTCAATTGTTAGTGTGTTATGACCCAAACATCCTAATAATGACGATTTAATTTGGTTTATTACGACCGTTCAGGCCGGGGCCCTGTAAACGGTGACGTGGTATTTGTCCGGTGGCATTGTGTAATATTCTACGTATTATATAAGCTGGGGTCAACGATCGCGTTGGTGTTTGTAAGTAGGTCAAAGAGAAAATCAATAATTTAAAGTAACCTTGGTGCGCATGACTATTCTTATATGTGATTTGGCTTTCAGACTGACTGGATGTGAACTCAGTGCTTGGAATGCTTCACACAGGACAGGTTAATATTTACACGTTTCTAAATGCAAATTGTGCGCACGCGTTTGATTATTTACTTTAACTAATCAGGATGGTCTCAGGATTTCTTAATTAATTGAGAACGTATTTATAGTAATGACTATCTAATATTTAATTATGTCTGGAAATAAGACGCATTAATTCTTTATTATTAGAAAAACGTCTGTTTTTGTTAAACGCGTATAACTTTCTTATAAGCGAAATTCTACCTATTAACTACAGGGAAGACGGAGTTTATCACGATCTTTTACGTTAGTTGTTATTAAAAATTGCTTCTATTATTAATTGTTGTAAACGAATTAATCTGAGGCGAGTTTACACGACCTTTTAGGACTGCGTGTACTAAATTGAATAATTCTGAGAATTGTTGTCTTAAGTACGTGATTATTCTCGGGATAAAAATGAGACAAGTTACACGTATAATGTGCGTAATCTATTCGGATGCTGGTAAATTAGTCAGGCGTTCGGGAACGAAATAATGGATAGCTTTTCGTTGCAGGAAAATATACTCGCGATACAGGAATGTTTATCTTACCGGATTTCCTTTATCAAGAAATATTATTAGAAGAATATCTAACAAAATTTATATGCGATTTGAGAGACGCTGGAGCACGTTTGATGCACTTTATTACGTAAACGCACCACGGGTTCGTCTTTATTTAACTGGAGGATCACGCGGGTGATCTCTAAGAATACGGCTTCTAGTATTGAAATTATCTCTAGGTCAAGGCGTCGCTTGTTTATATTGATAATTTCCCTCAGAATCTGGTCGGTGTACTGTATGTGTAATATCTGTTTAATGGAGACCCCTTTATAAGATTCTGGGTCCAGCCCGTCGACTGCTGTACAAAGGGATCTCCTGGGGAGCGGTGGAATTAGAGCAAGTACCCTTCTTGCAGCTGCAGTAAATGGAAGATGACTACAGGGCGTTAGCCCGCAGTTACAACATCCCGGTTTGTGTGTATGTGTGCAGAAGTTGACTTCAGGCTTTACAGCCTGTCGTGTCTTCTAATGTGTGTATGATGGCAGAAGGTAACTTCAGGCTTTACAGCCTGTCGTGACTTCTAGCGTGTGTACTGGAACGGTTAGATAACTTCCGGGCTCTGAAGCCCGTCGTTTCTCTGGATGTCTGGTGTAATATTTAAGAAAAGTGGTGCAATAAAACTTACGTGCGGTTAACCTTAGCGTATCTCAACCAGCAGTTTGATTGTATAACGCTAATTTACTGGTAACGGCGGCGAAGTAACGCGACTAAAGATACACGACGGTTCAGGATGAACGGATGCGGTAATCGACAGGTCGGCGACGTACACAACGAAACTACGGCAGGCGCGCGGTCTGGTTCTCGTTTCTATATTCTAGATGCTGGAGACGCGAGAGTAGCGGAGCAGTACGAGTAGCGGAGCGCGCAGAAAGTAAAAAGTAGTATTTCTTCCGGTAGCGCCGCGGTTTTTATAGCTAATTCGCGCTGGGTGGATCCGGCTTCTATGCAGGGGGTCCTCTGGCTGTGATTGTCTGAGGGTTCTCGGACGTAAGAGCATTTTATGCTTTTTTAATATCTACGTCGGAGGGGATTAAAATTAAATATTCGTGATGCAATATCGCGCAATCTTTTGTAATGGGTTTTAATTTTATGCAACTTTATCTATCTGTTGGGCAATTAAAAAAATAATTAATTACAAAAATTTTAGTAAAGTTAAGCTGGATCTTTACATACCACTCCTTCCCCTGGCTCGAGGTCGACCCGCTTCACTTTGGTCCTGGTGCCATCGGGTAAAAGGATGGAAATGCGACGTCGGTTTCGGCGTTGACACCTTGTCATTGGGTGAGACGACGGTAGAGTGTGGGGCGGCATTAGGGTAGGCGGTCTTTCTCTGTCCTGGACTTCTAGCTGGGACAGACGTCCGGTCACCTCCTCTATTTTTCGGAGGTGAGCACAAACACAACCACACATCCACACACACCCACACCCACACACGCACGCGCGCACTCGCACGCACACACACATTCACACCCACACCCACACACATACGCACACGGACACAGACACGGACACGGACATGGACACGGAAACGGATACGGACACACTCGCACATACATATATACATACATACATACATTACATACATACAAACACACGCGTGCGCCGTCTTCTGAATAGACTCACAACGCTAAACACTACCATAATTTTAAACTTTATCAAAACCACTGTACTCATCTAACCCTACAGTTTAATCGTTAAGGGAGCGTTTGCAGTATTTCTGAAAAGGATCATTATATACGACCGGGATCTTTAAATGAAGTGCAGGACCGGTCTTGAAAGCTGGTTCAGGATCATTGATTCTCTCAGTATTGGTTTCAACATCAACCTAGTTTGGCACCATAAATAATAAGTTTTTTTACATTTTATATCACACATTATCGATCATTAAACACCTTTTCTGGGTTATGTAATACCGTTAATAAGCTATATCAAACTGTTAAAATCCTTGTGACGTTATGTGCATCATTGAAAGCTGTTTTGGCGAAAGTGGTTCCCAAGGGTATATATTATTTTTGAGTTATTTCACTCGTAAGAAAATAAGATGCGTCCCACAATCAATACCTCAATCTGTGTCCACTATTACTACGGTTAAAATATTTAGGTCGTATACAAATAACTCAAATTTAAAATATTCACAAATACATACGGACACGCACACACACACACACACACACACACAGCACACGCACACGCACACGCACACGCACACGCACACGCACACGCACACGCACACGCACACGCACACGCACACGCACACGCACACGCACACGCACACGCACACGCACACGCACACGCACACGCACACGCACACAAACGCAAGCACGCATGCATGTACGCGCGCGCGAAAGCACGCACGCAAGCAAGCACGCACGCAAGCAAGCACGCACGCACCACGCACGCACACACACACACACCCACACACACCCACATAACATCAACCTAGTTCGGCACTATAAATAATAAGTTTTTTTACATTTTATATCACACATTACCGATCATTAAACATCTTTTCTGGGTTATGTAATACTGTTAATAAGCTATATCAAACTGTTAAAATCCCTGTGACGTTCTGTGCATCATTGAAAGCTGTTTTGGCGAAAGTGGTTCCCAAGGGTTATGACCTTTTTGAAAATGCTGGTTTTTAATGGTATTGTTGGAATTCGCTACAATTGAGGTCGTCGGCATATCACTATAGAGTTAGTCATTGGAATTTTTTATTATTACATGATAAGTTATTAGTTTTTTTCTTAATTGGGTGTGATAGTATGAAATATATGAGAATGGGTCGTTGGTATTTAAATTAAATTAAATAAAAAGTAATTATTGTTATTTTCTGAAATAAATTTGTTAAGTAAATATCTTCATGTTAAAATAACAATAATTTATCAAGTTGAATGTACGATGTCAGGTACTGATAATGAAAACTTCCTTATAAGTCCTTATAAGTGTGGTTGAAAACATAACAGTGCAAATTTGCACGTACTCGTTTCTGATTGCATCATTGTTGACCTAACATAGCTTTTCCTGATATGTCAACATCCTTAATCCCTATTTATGGAAAAGTGAATAACGAACTATATATTTAGTTACTATGAACATCTGAAATGTATTTATGAGAAGTGACAAACACTTATTTACAGAGTAACATCAATCAGATTTATTATTTCTACAACTTTTTCCACATGATGTTATTGAGTTTGTCACCCTAATTTCAATTTACGTACTACGCACGCATGTAAGCAAGCACGCACACACGCAGACACATACCCACGCCAACACAAACAGCACTATATGGGTTTACAAGTAGAAGATTGGTTAAACCGGTTTCAAGAGAGTGACCAGATATCCTGGAAGGAGATTAATGAGGGTCAGTATTACCTTAAGGCGGTTCCTGATTTATGCTCGAGAGGCTCCAATCTTGCAACATCTTTAAAACATATGCGATAAACACGTAAACACAAAATAAACGGTATGTTTGTGGGTAGAGCATTAGCAAAACGGCTTTCAAGTACGAGAGTATGGACAGATGTCCAAGAAAGAGATTAAATGAGGGTCAGGATTACCTTCGGGTGGTTCTTGTTTTATGATCAAGATCCCCCAATCTGTCCGGATATCTGGTTCTAGCCGTTTTCGTACACACGCACGCACCCACGCACGCACGCACGCACGCACGCACACACGCACGCACGCACGCATGCACGCACGCACGCACGCACGCAAGCACGCACGCACGCACGCACGCTCGCACGCTCGCACGCACGCACGCACGCACGCACACGCACACGCACACGCACACGCACACGCACACGCACACGCACACGCACACGCACACGCACACGCACACGCACACGCACACGCACACGCACACGCACACGCACACACACACACACACACACACACACACACACACATGTACGCATATACATACGCAAACACGTGCGCGGGCGCCAGCACACACACACACACACACATAAACACGCAAGCACAAACAGAATTGTGTAGCTTTATAAGTAGAAGATTGGTGAAACGGCTTTCAAGTACACAAGTATGGCCAGATGTCCAAGAAAAAAATTAATGAGGGCCGGCCAGAACTACCTTAGGATGGTTCGTCGAGATATTCCTGTCTTGCTATGTCTTTAACGTATATCCGGTGCAAACCGTGTACTTACTTATGTCCTCTAACAAGCGCACACATAAAAAAGCACATACACACATATGCTAACAAAGGAATACACACATGCGCAGAAAAAAGACACACACACACACACAACATATAAACACGCAAATACAAAATAAACGGTGTGTTTACGGCCAGAGGACTGTTGAAACTGCTTTCAAGTACACCTTTCCACAATGCTAACAATATCGATTTACTTCCATTATTATTCGCTCTTTGCTTAACTTCCGATTCACAAGATGTAACCTGTACCCCCTGTATACGAACTCCCTTAACTTTACCTCTACTAGCCTCTGATAGGGCTTCTCCCACATAAGCCTATTCGACTTCTAAGCTTCCAACTAGGCGGTACGTAATTGTTCATAGCCTGAACACACTCCTCAATCAAACGTCCGTGCTTAAGGAAATCATTAACCGAATTAATCTCAGTCAAGCCAAGTTGTAACAGGCGAAGTACTTAAATTTAAATTACTAACAGGTGTCAAAATACCTGTTTGATTTTGATCTTCACTGGTTGCACCATAACCCAAAGATTCTAACGATGATCTTTTTCATATTTGGACGGAAATAATGCAACCTCAAGAAACACATTTTCTTTCATTTTAGCGTGAATGTTCGATAGTCGCTAATGTTTTCGCCGACGGATTAGCTTTAACCTCTTCCAAAAGTAGACTAGTAAGTGAAAGGTACCAAGATCGAATCTGAGAGTAGTCACGTGCTTGGGAAAAAATTATATATAACATATGAAATCGACTCAGGTGCAAAAACAGTCCTTCTCAGGACTAAGCCTGATGACGCAAGCAGAGTCCGCTTCCGAAACGTCGTGCTCAAAAAGCATAAACTGTGTAAATAGGTTGATCAACTCCATTAATAGGAAACCACGGTTACAAAACTCTTATAATACATACATAGAATTTACTTGAAACAAAGTAAATAATTCACGCAGTAGGAAATTCATTTTATGAGTATAAATGGTACTTTACATATATATATATATATATATATATATATATATATATATATATATAAGATTATGTAGGGATGTTTAATTAGCATTGAGTAGGACCAATGATATATAATTATTAATAAAAATGTAAAAATAATGATAAATCGCAACATATTGCAAGTGAGTATGGTGTACGTTTGGTATCGTAATGAAATAAATCAATTTTATTATTAGTTAGTAAGTTTATTTAAGTATAATTTTCCCTTAAGACATGAGTTATAGGTTGTAGATAACAAACGTAATGTTAGATGTAGTGTGGGACAGATATCAATGTCACATGTAGGGTGTACGCAGGCAGGTTTGGTGTAAACATTCGTGTTAGTGCAAAAACATAATATAAATGCTAAAATTGAATGGAAAACAAAATGAATACATTGGTTATTAACAATGAAACGTAAATAGTACAGCAGTTCTGAAGTTATTGTGCATAATTAACATTTACAGACTTAAAATTAGTGACAATTAACAATTCTATACAAGTCTTATTAAAACTTATGGATGTCCAGAAGAGTGAAAATAAATTATAATAAGTCATAAACAATAAGAATTTACACTTTCACAAACATTTAAAGTGCTAAAGTATGTAAAATCTAACTTAAAAAATTACTGTATAGAAGTAAGGTTATGTCATTCCTTCCTATACAAAACTTATATAAAAATGTTATAAAATGGGACAAATTGGCCAAAATAAATTATAAGAGGTAAAAATAATAAAGTAGCCTCAATTTCGAGTCACAGAACATTATATTAGTGACAATTTTACCAAAAATAGTTTTTAAGGGTGTATAAAAATTTCAGATAATTTTCCTCTCAAATTGGTTTTAGACATATAAAGGATGTGTATGTACATGTAGTAGCATCCCATATTCATGTGGAAATCAATTCCAGGCCTGTAAAGCATAAAAAATTAAGAAATCAATGTAAAAAATCAACATGTTTAATAAGTTGAGTAAGTAGGTCTTATTTGGACTTATTTTATAGGAAAAATTATGGAGATTTCAAAAATGTTTATAGATTTAAGATAGATTAAGAGGTATAGAAGTTATAAGCTTTTTAAGTTAAATTTAAAATTGTGAAAATTATTAGCCAATCAGATTTAAGATAAAATACGATGTAGTTGTTGATAACAATTGATAATTTTGGTTTCTAAGCAGTTTCATATAAATAGAAGTGCTTTGAAAGAAATTTCTCTCTTCCTATTTTCTTAAATTTTGTGGGCCAACACCTTGAGTATACAAGATGTTGCCATTTAAAATAAAAATAAAGCCGCTTCGATAAAATTCAAGTGCGATCTTAAGTTCGGTAGTTTTTTTTAAACAAGTGATATTCAATTGTCGGTAAAACAAGTAAGGTTAGTTTACCTAAATAAAATTCGATGGTTATCGACAGCTACGATTAAAATTATTTCCGAAGTTCGATCGTGTACAAGTTGTTTTTCTTTTGTTATTATTTTGTTACTTGTTTTTCGTTTTTCCATTAATATAAAAGTATTATCGGAAGTGTGTTTAATTTAAAAATTAACCTCAATCACATGGTGCATTTCAAAATTTATTTTGAAATAAAAATTTTAATAAATTGTGGTGATCCTAAAAATAAAGAGTCAACGTATGAGAAGAAATATTAGTAACTTACTGGAAGGAATTAGAGTCATCATAGAAGGAGATTTGGATATTTATGGAGGTGTTTTTCAACGGTCAACTCCTCCTTCAACAACAAAAAGAGGCCATATTTATGTGTGTACCAATTTGTATAATTAACCATTGACATTGATATCATATTTGTGTGTTAATTATGCCCATATTTTGTAATAAGCTTAATGTACGACAACGTATAACAATGTCCAAAGGGAGCATTAATTGAGCTATATGAAGTAAATGGTTTAAAATTTATGTAAAGTTAGGTGTAACTACACTTACTTGTTGATGTTGTGTTTTTCCGTATTCGTTATTGAAAGATTAAATGAAAGCGTATTCTTAGCGCATGCTCAGAGTATACATTTTGAGATTTATTTTATGTATAGGGAGGTGCACACATATAGTGATGCATTACAAAATATTTCACATTTCAGTATCTTCAAAAGAATTCAATTAAAAAAGAAAAATAAGTTGCTACAACTCAATGAAAATTATTCAGAATGTTTTTAAAATTACTTTCAATCACTTTAATTATAATTATCTTATTTTCCAAATTGGATGCACGCATTAACCACATCAATCATCATAAAATTAAAATTGTTTTTCTAAATTTGATCCCTATCCCCTGTGAAGAGTCTTAATGCTCCGACTGTATTTTAAAGCTAGTTAGGTGATATAATAATTATATCAACAACAATAATTAATATATAAAATATATAAATTATGTATAAGTTAAATAAGTATTATCGCAATATATATATATATATATATATATATATATATATATATATAAAGTACATTAATTTATTTACAAAACGTTCCTTGACTTTTAAATACACAGTTTATATGTGAATAATTAAAACTTTTAATGTACACACAGTAAAAGATTGCTTCGAGTGGGACTTGAACTCACAACCACTACTCTGCTAGAGTAGGACTCTTACGAACTAAGCTATCGAGGGAGCTAGTTCCACTCAATTCAGTCCTAAACTATATGTACCCTAATAGTTTGAAGTTATGTAATTCTTGCTATAAATTTACGTAATCAGTCACTTTTGTGGCAAGGTGTCTGTAAGCTTGAATTTTCCAAGCCCTACTCTAGCAAAGTAGTTGTCGTTAGTTCAAGTTTTCAAGCTAAAGTGCGATTTAACCCAAATATGAGGAAATAACACTAACATTGAACACTAATCCTTTTCAACGCACACGAAACTGTCACTTCCGACCAACGACATACCAAACGCAGGCCCCCGGGATAATGAGATTTTCTTTAAAATCTACACAAAACATGAAAGGGATAAATTCCCCGACGATAGTTTCAAATACCCCGGAAGAATGTAGTAAATTTAGTCCGCCCCAGGTTCACATCATACGTTCAGCGTCCCAATAACCTCTTTCTTCTACAACTCGATTTCAACTCACTAAAAAACAAAACTCTCCTTACCCCACAAGATCACGTCATCCCTTTTAATCGTCGCATAAAAATCTTCCATACCAAAATTTCAAAGTGGACGTTTCTTAGGAAAAAACAATTTTGATGCCTACATACGTAAATTCTGTTTTTCAATAAGAGACCCTGTTATTCAAATAAATTTTCTATGCTTTCCAACAAACAACTCAAGGCATAAACGAACTGGTAAACTTGAAACAAAATAAAAGTAGAACCATGTGACCGCGCCTGAATCTTTCGCTATCAACCGCAATACAAACAACTTTATACCGATACATGTTATGTTACTTAAAAAAAATGTCTTTTATATCGTCGTCAAATTTAATTCCTTTTGAAACTGCGATAACAATTTTAAAATAATAATTCCCGGTAATAACATTTTAATTTCAAATTCTACACATTTTAAATATCCTTATATTCGAAAAAAACAGAATCTACGGCAAATTTCATGCAAAACCTAACTCCTGGTGTAATTCAATATGGTAAGGATGATACTTATATTTTCTAGTTGTCCGATTGACAGTTAATTGTGACGTTTCACATGATTTATTATCTGACGACTACTGACATGCGGGTTTTCTTCAATTTGAAGCAGCAAGTTCTGTTTCTAGGTTACTGGTCCACTTTACATGTCCCATAATCCACACTGTCAATAAAATCGAATCTCTCCATCCCATTTGCACCTTTCCGCAAGAAGGCAGTTGTCTTAACTTCTCCTAAAGCATAAATCACACAAAACTTTCACAATCTTAAATAGCTACCAAAGTACAGCTGCAGTTTGACAGGAGTAGTACCTGGGCACTTTAACTTTCATTTTTTGACCTTGGGAATTCCCAAGGCCGCCCACGTGTAGGACGTATTTTTTAGCCTTGAGAGATCAGATTTGGTTTTGGAGTTATCTTAGAGGTAGACCCCGGAGTTGGCCTTGAGATGAAAATTATATTCTAATAAAGTGTTGTGAGACAGGATTTTTTATGAATACACACAAATTACTTTAAATAAAATGAGTATTTTCCTAGATATACATCAAATTTACTTCAAAAATAATACATGAAATATTATGCAATTATGTATTATAACGGCATTAACATGAATAGGGAAAGTAGCAATTACCCCATCGATGCCGTGTTAAATTAATATGTTTACAAATATTTTTAAAAATTACTGCAAAATACACATCACCATCAAGGATTTGAGATACATTTTCTTCGCCCGCTTGAGTGGTTATATTGTAATAACTTGTTAACTAGTAAGACATCTTATACCCTGATGCTGTTTTATAATAACGTTCACCCGATAGTAATTGTACTTTAAATACAGACCAGGGCTAATATGTAATATTTTATTTTGCCACTAGTACCACACGGACCTAGGGTTATCCTTAAAAATTTGTTCCTTTTCATCACGACTGTGGGGGTACTACATGTGCTTCGAAATCTTAGTTTTCTGAAGCTGTGCCGCATTCATCTCTCTTGAGATTATCTAACTCCGGATCAGTAGCATGTTTTCTAATACACATGTCAGCATCTTCAATACAGTGATATATGCAGCGAAACGGCTCTGTCTTCTTCTTTAAGCTAGAACTTGTTCGTGGGCCTTGTATTATAATAAGGGGGTCTAATGCTAACCAGTAAGACAGGTGTAGGGCAGCCCAACTTGCTCTCGGGGATTTTCCCCCTTGTCGAGGCCCCATTGTCGGAAAATTTAAATAAGTATTTTAAGTCTCTTTAGGTTACTGCAGGAAATATGAATTTTTTATTGTAATAAGGCGTGTACATTACTCTCAGGCCCTCTCCCCATGACCAAAAATTTGAATTTGTTTGTGTTTTACGTTAGTTGATAGCGCTATTAAAATGAAACGTGAACAATCTATATGTGTGTAATCATTAATACATATGCGCAACCATTTAATAGTGCTATCAACTAAAAGTAAAATATTGAAGGTTGACTGTAATTTTTGTATACAATATAAATGTTGAAGGTGAAATCGCTTTAATTGCATGTTGTTATAAATTCGTATGTAGGTAAAAGATCACAACCTACAAATGGAAATTACTCTAAATGTTAACTATATTTGTATATGAAAATGTGAGCTTTCACCATTATCACACATAATAAAATACTTATCTTTTTTGGGTTTTTTAATGGTGTATTTTAAATTATACAATCTAAACGTTTCGATAACACATACAGTTATTGTTAAACAAAAAGATAAGTATTTTATTTAATATTTGTATATGTTTAAGTTATACATTGTAAACATTGAGCGCGAAAGATGAATAAGAATGTTTTAAAAACAGCGAAGTGCTTAATATATTTTAATACAACAGAAATATAAAACCCTAAATTAACACGTAAGTTTTTAAAGAAGGTGTATATCACAACAAATAATACAGGACCGTCAGATATTGAAAAATTTGAGCTAACGTGTAAATTAAATAGAACATAATCGATATGCCAGGGTTTTTTATCCTTGAAATATTTGATAAAAGCAAAAAACGGGATCTAATGGTAATAATAAAACAGCCTAAATAAATACATCTTTTTATTATGAAAAACACTTGTCATCTTTCATTCTTCCCACAAATTATTATTACTAGAATACAATTTTTTTGTGACAACAGGCGAGAGTTCTCTTATAAATTAGCAAATTAAGTTATTAAAAAAATTTCCAAAGCAATCGCTTAAAGTTGCATCGAGATGTTTAAGGTCGGGGTTTTCCCTTGAAATATTTAATCAATAATCAAACTGGTTCTAATAATAAACACAACGTAAATAAATCTTTTTATTATGAAAAACACTTGTCATCATCTTCACTATTAATTCTTCTTTATGACAGGGGCGAAACCCGGGAACAGGTTCCTGCCTTACACGGGTCCTTTATTAGAATATAATTTTCAGCTCAAGGCCAACTCCGAAGCCAACCCCTAGACTAACTCCAAAACCAAATCCGATCTCCTAAGGCTAAAAAACACATTCTACACGTAGACGGCTTTGGGAATTCCCAAGGTCAAATAGTGAAAGTTAAAGTTCCCGGGTACTACTCCTGTCAAACTGCTACTGTATTTTGGCAGCTATTAAGGATTGCGAAAGTTTTGTGTGGTTTATGTTTTAGGAGAGGTTAAGAAAACTACCTTCTTGCGTAAAGATGCAAATGGGATGGAGATATTCGATTCTATTGGTAGTGTGGATTATGCAACACGTAAAGTGGACCAGTAACCTAGAAAAGGAACTTGCTGCTTCAAATTGAAGAAAACCCGCATATCAGTAGTTGTCAGACAATATATCATGTGAAACGTCACAATTAACTGTCAATCGGACAACTAGAAAATATAAGTATCATCCTTACCGCCGCTCATTTATTTATTTTAAAGTAATTTGTGTGTGTGGTGTGTGTGTGTGTGTGTGTGTGTGTGTGTGTGTGTGTGTGTGTGTGAGTGAGTAATTGAACATACAAATAAATCAGGTATGGTTTTCTAATGTATAGGTGCTAACCGCTTAGATAGATAATCTGCCTGTATAAAAAGGCGCTATTGCATCAGGGTAGATATGATTATTATTATTTCATCTAATATTTAGACCTTAATGTTTTTTGCAGCAGCAAATTTTTAAACTACTTGTAAACACATTAATTAACGCAATGTCTACGACTGATTGCCACTTTCCATTCATGATGAATAATGTGTAACTGTTTAATAATAATAAACACATATTAGGAGGCCCGCGAATAGATTCCCGTCTTACAAGACTACGGCCCCTTATTAGAATACAACCTCCAATGCATAAATAAATTAGGTCAAAATCGGTAGATGGGATTAAAAGAAGCGTAATAATAATTATGCAATCTCCTTTGATAAAAATGGATCCTAATTAATAACAGATTAAATCTTTTTATTCTCAGGTGAAAAAAAATACGATCCCCACGTGGGTATAAAAAAAGCCGACAAAAAATATGCCTCCCACTGGGCGTGTAAAAAAGTGAAAGTTAAAGTGTCCCACAAAATCCAAGATGGCGGCGTAAGGTGCCTACCTCCTACTAATGTCCAATGTCTGGGTTGTTTTCAACTACATCTAATATAAAATAAAATAAAGTAATTTGTTTACTTATTAATTTTTTTATGCATTTTATGTATCTATTTATTTATTTTTTATTTGGCTACGTATCTTATTACTGACATTTTATTAATGTTAACTCAAAAAATTTGCCCAAGGTAGGGTGAACAAAAAGGAATTCATTTTTATCATCGACTAGAATTGTCTACTATTAAAATAAGTCTTCAATTTACCCAATATGTCATCTTTGATGTCCAAATATTGTCTTTCATTGTAACGGTATAAACGGGTGGTAGAACGGGATTACAGATAAATTGGCCTTTTTGCCCCGACTAGCCAGCGTATGGGTGTAGGTCAGATGTTGAAAAATTTTGCGCATCCAGAATAGTAAATCGTACGTAAGTCACAATAGGGGCTGAAGACAAAATCGAGGGTTTGGGCGCCAGAATGTTTGGTAGTCAAAATAAGGGTTGTCGTGCCAAAATTACGAGTACATAGCGTGTCTAAACATACAAAAAACATACGCTTACCTATCCGCAATCAATCCCAGGTATGCTGGACAGCAACGCAGCAAACTACCTGAAATCGGGCTTCAAAAAAACACTACACGCTTGTCAAATAAAAGCGTGATAAACACTCAATAAGAATTACGTTAATACACCTCAGTGTAATAAATTAGGCATTAAACGATAATCAAAACAAAACAAAAACAAAAAAAAATAATAAGCTATAGAATGAACTCTAAACTGAATTAATACTCAACTAAAAATCAAATAAAATACTAAATATTAATAACGCTATTACTCAATAAAGCAAAAAAACTAACCTCGTTACGTTAAAAACTAAAACGCCGGTAATTTGCAATTTGCAAAAAAACTCTTATATAACACAAAAGGGTTTCCATAGAAATTAAACACATTTATAAAACCTAACAAACTATAATAAAATAATAAAAATGATAAATATAAAAAAAATGTAAACATACGATAATGCGTATAAACAAAAAATACAAATACTTAAAAGGCGACAGGATGTCTGATCAGAATACTGCTTTACGCCAGTCTAAATCGTTTAACCTAAATATAAAATTCGTGGATAATATACCCACACTACAATAGGGTCGATCGCCCTTTAATACCAAAATAAAAAAAATGTGAAGGCGGAGCGTCAAAACTATAATTAATTACGCTAAACAATTTCAAACAACAACTTACTTTAACAAAAAAATGACCCCGCTTTCAAACCTTCGAAACACACAAAAAAAATAATTCGGAACACACAAAAATCTTCAATAAAAAAACAATATTATATTACCTTACGGTCTAGCATTACACCTCTTCTGTGTTACAATATAAGTGGAAGATAACCAGGTGGTCGGTTACGGCTATGACGGAAGTGAAATCTCCCTGCTCTGGCAAAATGATGAATAAAATGTTGACTATTGTTCCATTATACACAAACAATTTCTTGACTAAACTCGTTAGAATGTTACTGTATTAATTACTAACTTCTTTTTAAAATAAAAATAATTTGAGCGTTCACAATTACTTGATAACTTTTAGCTTTTAATTGGTTTTATTTCCACTAATAATCCAAAATGTTAATAACATGATTTAATTAAATATAATTTTTTAATATATTGCGAAAGTTTCTTTATCTTTAAATACGCTTTGTACGGTAAATAAGAGGCACTTGGAAGAACGATGATTTTAAAATCCGCAGAAGCGATATGAACCAAAGCGGTCACTGAAGCACTATACGACGTCCTCTAGGTAACTTTACGTAAAACCGAAATAGGCACTAGGTATAATCCTTTGGTGATGAACAATTTTAATAAAATCCCTTTCACAGGTAATCTTCAGGAGTAGCTAAACTACCCTTACTACACAACAAATACGTTCGTTAAACACCACAAGGTCCCAAAATTTCAACGTTCTAAACCACCCCTTAAAGCATAACACCAAACGGCAACGTATACTACTCGAAAGCACGATCAGTTTCAGAATCCCAAAAATTATTCACAAAGATCCATCTTTGAATTTGCATCCCACTACTCATAAAAAATCTTATCTAATTTAATTCCACCAATTAAAAAAAAACGGAAGGGAAAAATAAGGTACCCCGATACACAAATTCGTTTCCGTCCGTAAGGACTCGGTAAATGTTGAAAAGCTAAACGTCAGCAAAAATATCCTGTACAGCCTCTCTATGTTTACCTTAAAGTACGAACAATAAGGCCCACATGTAATCTCTATGACTCAAAACCAGCATATTCACTATTACACTGAACAACTATACTTAAGCGTCTTTATCGCGCTAACATGACATCATACACAGATAAATTACACTATTTATTTAACGTACTTAATTTTCTATTATATTTTACGGAAATCAAACGAAATGAACCTTAATTAAACGTAGATACCACTATTTACAAATAAACGTTAATCAAACCTCTATAAACGAGGAATAATAAGAAAAAACAACCTAAATTTCGGAACAATAATTTCACAAACAAAGAATCTAAAGCTCGCCATACACCTACCATCCCTAAAGGTCGCTACACACGTTAAAACAAATTTACTATAAATCACAATTTGACAACAAAAAAAAATGTATATACGGAATCTAACTAAGTGCATAAAACTATAAACAAAATTACCCAATACGTATACAGGGTGTTCAAAATACCCTGACATCATGGCAATCATTGGCTTTTACTGTACGAAATCTACCATGTTGTTGAAGATAACGTGCAAAAGTCTCATGATGTGGCGTTCGACGATTAGGGAACCGCCTTTCATACTCCCTTACTACTTCGTCCCCAATTCCGTTACAAAAACCATAAATAAAAAAATATGTGTGCATATTCTTCCTATGAGAATTGATGTGGCATATTATTATTTATATTTATTATTATTTGAAATGAATCATATAACTGCAAAAATTACGCTGTCATAAAATATAATATTTATAACAAAACTAATTGTCAGAGTTGTCATCTTAGCCTAGCCTACTTGACAATTTAATGAGTAGTGTATGTACTACAAATTTACCTTAAACTTATACATATGTGGTGTAATCAGTCTTCAAAATTATTATTATTTACTTAAAATAAAATTTGTGTAAATTGAGCTGTCATAAATTATTTATAATAAAACGACATCTTAGTCTAAGCTGATTTTATAATCCAGTGAGTTTTGTATGTATTATACGAATTTTCTGGAAAAGTTGTATAATTTAAAAAATGCTAATCGAGGAAATGCCCATTAAAAAAATATTTTAGTGTAACCAGTTTTACCGTTCTTCCCAAAAATTTCCAAATAACACAAGAAAAAAACAATGAAAGGGTTAAATATATAACAAAACGCCATTAAATCAAGTTAAAGTGCGTACAAAATTATAACTATAACATCAAGAGGAAATGAATAAAAAACAGTTTAGTTACACAGAAGCACAATAATAAAAAAACACATGTAGTCACATACAATCGGGTCATAAATAATCAAATTAAAAATTATAATAAAAATCGTAACACCAAACATGTGGCCCTTTAAAAACCAAGCATGCCGGTCTTTAAGTAAATGAGCACGTAAAATAATAAAGCAAATTATGGTACATATAAAATACAAAACAGGTAATAAGGTAAAGGCGAGGACAAAAGAAAACAGAGAAGGAATTTACAAGTACCCAATTGTTTAGTGACAACTAAAGCACAAAATACATAAATCAGATTGTAATAAAGCACACACAAAGAGAAATTAGCTCGCAGGTAAATAATTCTACTTCAACAAACTGACAACAAAAATCATTAAAACAAAGCCTTACAAAGGTAAGTTATAAATAGATAACTAACATCGTGACGGATATATAAGTTTCAGTGAGTTAGAAAAATACCGTGCCCCCTTCTCCGGTTACACACTCATCTATACAACAAATAAAAACAATAGAAATAAAAATTCGAGGTGTTTAATGGTCTGGCTTGGGAGTGTGTTCCAACTGGCAATTGCCTTTTACAGTTAATAACCAGCTGTATCATATACCCATTCACCAGCCACCTCGACACAATCATAAATATAACCATCCACCAACAATGCTAATTCGCACAAATACCAGAGTGAGAAGGCCCTGTACTGTCTTCTTATTTTAGCAGATTTCAGCTTAATGAGTCCGCGTACGAACAAGATACCTTTACAAGGCAATGTGATTCTTTTAATACGTTACATAGACTGGTAAAATGATCGGCTGCGAGATTTCATTTATATAAAAATACATACTTACACTAGATTAAATATTCTCTTAATTGATCACAGACACAAATCGTTAACATACGCGGTTTAATCCTGAAATAAAAGACAACTTAGTGTTGACCAATTCAAAATAAAAATGTACCGGGTGGCCGTGGCCAGATAAGAATGCAAAGTTCTGTTCATCGGAAACTATTCGTCGTAGGGAGTTGCGGTAAAAAAATTTATTACTAAAGTGGCCAAAAAAAGACCGTGGAAAATATTTTAAAATTTGCAAGATTACCTCCAGGGGGCGTAACAGCGTACTAAACCTTTAAAGTGATTTTTTACTGAAATCCAGCTAGTAAATGTACCAAAAAATTATATGCTTTTTAAAGCTCAGATATATTCCAGTAATTATTGTTTGACGTATCTATTAAAATAAAGTGGTGGGGGTGATTCAGTGATTTTTTAAATAAATAGCTGTAACTCCTAAACGACTGAGCTGAGTTTAATAATCTTAGTCTCGTTAGAAAAAGCATTTATTGCTCCATCAAATCCATCTCACCTGTAATATGTCTAATTTTTAGTGATGCCGCTAGAGCGTGTTTTTTGATATAATATCAGAAAATTGTAAAATTCTCTACAAAATTAAATGCAACAATATGACTTTTTTATTCATAAAAATGAAATGAAATCATCCCTAAATAGGTCAGTGAAAACCGAATCTCGATATCTTATTTATACCCTAAAATATCGAAGAAAGAAAATTTAGTTATTATAAAAATTGGAAAAAGTCGCTATTACACCGGTATTTATTCTTATTTATTTGTATTTTTTCAAATTTCATCATTTTATAATTTTTAAATAATAAAAGTTTTTATAATTTCAAAAATTAAATGTAATAATGTGATAATATTTAATTTTGAAAGGTATTATTCCAAATTTGCGCAATCCTTTTTATAATTTTATTTATGGCCCTAAAAAGGACCGATTGTGCAATAATGACTACTTAAGTAGGCATTAAGTAGGCTTCAAGTACCTACTTAATGCCTACTTAAATGCTCGAATTGTCTCCCATCGACTTCGATGCATTGTTGGAGCCGCTCATGCGTGGAGATTACAGCAGCTTCACCTTCAGCTTTTGACAGGCTACGAATGGCCTCCCGAATTCGTACTTTCATGTCGTCTCTCGTTGTTGTTGGAGTTTCGTAAACAATATCTTTTAACCCACCCCATAGATAAAAGTCCAAACAGATTAAGTCTGAGGATCGGGGTGGCCAAGGAAATAGACTTCCTCGTCCAATCCGCCTCTGGTGATATATTAAATTTAAGTGTTCTCGCACATTTATTGAAAAATGTGCTGGGCAACCATCTAGTTGCAAAAACGTATTTTGCCGTAATTGCAAGGGAACATCTAATAAAATCGGCAATTGGTTTACCAGAAAATCAAGAAACACGGCACCATTTAGTGGTTCATTGAAGAAATAGGGCCCTATAATAGTTCCGTTCAGGATGCCACACACATTAACACTCCAACGACCTTTATGTTGGGCCTCGTGTAACCAGTGAGGATTGGTGTCAGACTAATAATGCATATTATGCGAATTAACTTCACTTTTAAAAGTGACCTCATCCGTCCAAAACATTTCGGATAGAAATCTTCTATTTTCCCTGATCATGCCCAACATCCAATGACAATAATCTATCCGTGACGTCGGTCAAAGTCTTCGTCATGTAAGGCTTGATATAAAACCATATGATACGGGCGCATTCTATAAATTTGAAATTACAAACAGTGTGAAACATGTTATAAAATTATATAATAGTATAAATGGTGCCAGGTATAATTAGATATAATGTTCTCATAACAAATCGTTAAACTAACTGGAGATACAAACCATTCACCAAAAATAATGCCTTTGTCTCAGTCGGTAGTTTAAAGTAGGCCGGTTCATGCTTTTGTTTTGCTTAATTACCACAATTTATGCTGCGTTATCTCTACTTAACATCAATATAGAAACTGCAAGGTAACAATAATAAAAATGATCTCGGACGCCAAGTTATTTTTTAATTATGCTCGGAATAACTAAACCGAGGTTTACAATAAAAATTTTACCAAAATGTAAAAAATAAAAAATATACAAACTATGTTTATTAACAGCTAAATTTAGGGTTATATAAAATATATCTTAAAAATAGCCTTATACTAAGAAATCATTAAACTTAAATACCTGTTACAAAATATAATACATCTTCTTGAGAACCTCTGGTATTATAAAAAAATAAATGCGGAAATGCAAACCAAAGTGATGTAATCCTTGTATCAATTTTGCGCAATATATCGCAATAACAATGCTTTACGTTGTAAACTTCATCAAAATGGAATTTTATTTCTTATAAATTGCTCTTCAAGAAATTTGGGTAATCCAATGTTTATTGCATTCTCTCGAAAGTTCAAAATAAATAATGGGATCTACATTTAGATCTGCATTAAAAGCAAAACGCAATCATAAAATGAAAGCGTACGCAAAAGTAGAACTAATGTGCAATTAAAAGTGATAAAATTAAAGTGTCAAAGTAAAAAAAATGCCATTAAATCAATGGCACATTTCACGAAATTTAGGTGGAAACCCAAAAATGGCTTCCTACTCAACATAACGTTCATCAAGAAATGAAAAAAAAGGACGCTTAGAATGTCATATGATGTAGCGGTGCGCGAAAAAATTTGCGCAAAGAATTAAGTCAAAGATATAGAACTATAAACCCCTAAAAAGATATGCACTCAAGTTACACCAAAATGCAAATTAAGTTGCCTACCACATACTTATAATTCATTAATAATTAAATACTCTTTTTTCTTATATTTTACAACTAAATGAACGAAGAACATAAATTACGGTATATTTTAATACAACTCAAAATGGGTTGTTACAATGTAAAGTAGTATTTTCAGTGATATAAGAACTTACCTATGATCCTTTAAAACGTTTTTAATAGTAGTTCGTGACATCCAACGCGAGAGACATTGCTGTCGTACTAACGTGGGGATTCAATGACATGTATGCTAAGACAATAACAATGTTGTCTTCCATTCTTCTAGCCGAGTCTCTTCGCAACTTTGGTCGAAAGCTTCCAGTATTACGCGAATTTTGCACTAAACGCGGAAAAATTGTCGCATCGCGTAGACGCCGATCTGGATATCGAGCTGAGTATGCTCTCTTAGCCAATGCCGCGTTTTGAAGACATTCAAAATATACCGCAATCATCACCATTTGTAAAAGACATTATAGGTAGTTTTAAGGACTTACTTGTGCAATAAACACAAAATTACACTGTCAAATTTTAATATTTGTTTACAAGTTGATTTTAGGTATTTGTTTTTTCTCAATAGCCTACTCTTAATATTCTGCCTATTCTGCAGTTGCATATTCTATGCATTGATTATTATGCCCCTTTTTTTTAATTTTTGAAATTATGAAAAGTTTTATAATTTAAAAATTATAAAATGATGAAATTTTTCATTGAATCTTGAAAGAAGACAAATAAATAAGAATAAATACCGGTGTAATATCGACTTCTTCAAATCTTATAACTAAATTTTCTTTCTTCGATATTTTAAGGTATGAATAAGATATCGAGGTACGGTTTTCACTAACCTATTTAGGGATGACTTCATCTCATTTTGATGAAAAAAAGGTCATATTGTTGCATTTAACTTTTTAGAAAATTTTGCAATTTTCTGATATTAAAAAAGGCGCTCTAGCGGCATCACTAAAAATTAGACGTATTATAGGTAAGATGGATTTGATGGAGCAATAAATGCTCTTTCCAACGAGTCTAAGTTTATTAAAACCAGTGCAGTCGTTTAAGAGTTACAGCTGTTTATTTAAAAAATCACTAAATGACCCCCACCACTTTATTTTAATAGATACGTCAAGGAAAAACTACTCGAATAAAGCTGAGATTTAAAAAGCATATAATTTTTTGGTAAATTTACTAGGTGGATTTCTGTAAAAATTCACGTTAAAAGTTTATGATAGCGGTTACGCCTCCTTGCGGCAATCTTGCAAATTTAAAAATATTTTCCACGGTCTTTTTGGCTACTTTTGTATAACATTTTTTACGGTAACTCTCTACGACGAATAGTTTTCGAGAAACAGCACTTTGCATTCTTATCTGTCCACTCGGTGCACGCAAGAATTATTTTAAAGGCTAACTGTTTACAATGAAGGTATTTAATTAACCCAAAAATCGATCTGGCTCGATTGACACGCTAACTATAACTGCCCCCCTTCGATTTCAAAACTACTCCCGAAAAACCACACCCGTTTTTCAAAAGTAATAAAAAACAAGAAACATTAATTTCCGTTGGAACAGTTTCATATTAATTCTTGCACATTTTAATTTTAAAAATATGCATTCGTCTATACTCTCTCGACGTTTCTAGTAAACAACAAAGATATCTTTTGATCGCGGCCCGTTCGGCCGTAATTAATCATTAGGGCAATGACGTTTTTACATCAAGAGCGCGCATAAGAAATTCCAATGCTTCGTTACTCCCCTTCAGTAAAGCATTCTTAAGCATGCACCTGCCACTCACCCCCCAACATGTATTTTATTAACCCCGACAAATATCAGTTACAAACAATGCCACATTCCTTACAATATATATATATATATATATATATATATACAGGGTGTTTTATTAAGGCTGGCCACCGGCCATATTTCAGAAACTAGTGGACATAAAAAGTGGAGAAAAAAAATTCATTATAAAAGTCGCCACGAGAAAATCCTGGAAATTATTTTTAAGTTCCGTAATTCATCGCAAGGGGGCGCAATTGAAAATTAAAAAATAAAATTATAAATTTCTCCGAAAATTCCCACATTAAGGCATACCTTTGGTAACATCGTTAGAAAGCTTAGACAATTCTGCGTCATTTTAGTCTAAGGCTCATTGGCGTACCGACCTTAATAAGAGTGGGGGAAGCTATTGAATGTGTAATCATTTAAATCGCTGTTATTTTTAAACGACTTATCCGATTGTAGTAAACCTAGGCTTGTTTAGAAGAAAAAGGTAAGTACTTTTAACTGTCGCATCCATTGGTACGCGATAGCTCATAATAAAATTGTTAGAGGGCGCAATTTGTAATAATACCAGTATTTTTGATTTTATTCAGAAAAATTAAATCATACGGTATAATTATGACATCATAAGCGGAAAGTAGCTTAAATTTGTAACAAAAAAAAAATAACGCAATCTGATACCTTTATTTGTTCCAGAGTTATGGCGAAAAGAAGACTTTTTAACCGTTTAATTTAATAATTGATTGTTGCTATGGTTTCTTAAGGTGTATAGGTTGGATTAGTAATGAGGAATCTGCATTTATCATAGTCTGTGCCTCCCTTCACACTCTATCTAGGCTTAGGACTAGTCCAAACTAAGCAAATTGCAAAATTTGGAGCGTGTTTAGAGGCCAACGGGCCATAACAACGATATCAAAGTAATGATTGATTTTTGTTTAAGAAACTTTTCAATAGAATGGTACAAAATCATGAACAACTGTTAAAAAACTAGTGAAAATCTATAAATGTTCAAATTGACGGCCGTTTTGTAAAAAAACAACTATTAATTCTTCTTCTGTACGTTTATAACATCATATAAAACTTCTAAGGCATAATTCTAATGTGGTGTGTTTTAAAATAATAATCTAATTTGCTGCGGAACAAAGTCGGCTCGTTTCCATGGAGGTAAATAAATTCAAAAAGTTGTCAACTTACTTAATTTTGATTGATGTGTTGTAAAAATTTTTTCCTTCATTAGTTTTGGGTTTCATTGTACCTTATCAGAAATTAGTGCTATCCTTCAAAAATGTCGTATACCAATGCCGAGGCTTACGACATGCTTGCCGTGTATTATGAATGTTTTCAAAATGCAGCTATTGCGGAACGACAATACGCTATCAGATATCCTGATCGAAGGCACTACACTAGAAAAGTGTTTCGGCGAATGGCAACACATTTAAGACAAACAGGAAATGTACGACGTATTCCACTTCCTGTCAGAAGACGTCGCATAAGAAATGAAGACAATAGTATTAATGTTCTTGCGTACGTAGAATCGGAGCCTCACGTAAGCATCAGGGAGATTTCCACAGAACTAGGTGTAAGTGTTGCTTCTGTGTTCAGAATTTTAAGGGATTTTAAGCTGCATCCTTATCATCTAGTTTTACACCAGGCTTTATCAGACACTGATTTTGACAGGCGGCTCGACTATTGATATTGACTGAGAGACATGTGTAGTGAAAATCTTCGATTCCTTTCCAAAGTTTTATGAACCGATGAGGCTACTTTTACTAGCTGCGGCAGAGTTAATTTGCACAATATGCATTATTGGTCGCAAACAAATCCTCACTGGATGCGCGAAGTGGATCACCAAAACAGATGGAGTGTAAATTTGTGGTGTGGTGTTTTAGGTGACAGAATTATCGGACCATTTGTTTTTCATGGACACCTAAATGGTGAATCTTATTTAAACTTTTTACAAAATGATTTGCCCAATCTTTTAGAAGACATTCCCCTTGACGTGAGAGTATCCCTGTGGTATCAACATGATGGATGTCCTTCACACTATTCCCGAAGAGTCCGTGATTTCTTAAATGTTAGATACCCAAATCGCTGGATGGGAAGGGTAGTTTGTTTCCGTGGCCACCTAAATCCCGGATTTAACTGTATTAGATTTCTACTTGTGGGGAAGAATAAAAGATATTGTTTACGAAACAAGACCAACCACCCGAGAGGACATGATTCACCGAATTGAAATTGCAATAAATTCGATTCCACGAGACGAAATCGAAACAGCTGTTTCCAGTACAAGAAGAAGAATTAATAGTTGTATTTTACAAAACGGCCGTCAATTTGAACATTTATAGCTTTTCACTTGTTTTTAACAGTTGTTCATGATTTTTACCATTCTATTAAAAAGTTTCTTAAACAAAATCAATCATTACTTTGATATCGTTGTTATGGCCCGTTGGCCTCTAAACACGCTCCAAATTTTGCAATTTGCTTAGTTTCGACTAGTCCTAAGCCTAGATAGAGTGTGAAGGGAGGCACAGACTATGATAAATGCAGATTCCTCATTACTAATCCAACCTATGCACCTTAAGAAACCATAGCAACAATCAATTATTAAATTAAACGGTTAAAAAGTCTTCTTTTCGTCATAACTCTGGAACAAATAAAGATATCAAATTGCGTTATTTACGTTTTTTGTTACAAATTTAAGCTACTTTCCGCTTATGATGTCATAATTATACCGTATGATTTAATTTTTCTGAATAAAATCAAAAATACTGGTATTACAAATTGCGCCCTCTAACAATTTTATTATGAGCTATCGCGTACCAATGGATGCGACAGTTAAAAGTACTTACCTTTTTCTTCTAAACAAGCCTAGATTTACTACAATCGGATAAGTCGTTTAAAAAAAACAGCGATTTAAATGATTACACATTCAATAGCTTCCCCCACTCTTATTAAGGTCGGTACGCCAATGAGCCTTAGACCAAAATGACGCAGAATTGTCTAAGCTTTCTAACGATGTTACCAAAGGTATGCCTTAATGTGGGAATTTTCGGAGAAATTTATAATTTAATTTTTTAATTTTCAATTGCGCCCCCTTGCGATGAATTACGGAACTTAAAAATAATTTCCAGGATTTTCTCGTGGCGACTTTTATAATGAATTTTTTTTCTCCACTTTTTATGTCCACTAGTTTCTGAAATATGGCCGGTGGCCAGCCTTAATGAAACACCCTGTATATATATATATATATATATATATATATATATAGGGTTTTCCACGGTAGGCGTTCGTTAGAAGTTTATGTGGTTAGAAACAATTTAGAAATCTGAATTTTTGGACTTAAGGGTTATTTAAGATTCTCTTTCATTCTAAAATATTTTCGAGGTCAGGTTACTTCCGGTTATACCGGAAGTCGGCACTAACTTCCTTATTTTAAATGGAACACCCTGTATATTATTTTATTTTTGGATTCTTGACAAAATTTTGGGATGTCTTGTAAGGGTTTCCTATACCTTTTTTCAACAGTTTCTTAGATATCTTGATTTTTTCAAAAATTTTGAAAGATGTAACCCTATTTTCAACACTGCTTGTCTTACTTATTTTTGACTGATGGAAAGTGCTTCTGGAGTAGACAGAAGCATAAAAACTATACTTTTAAAATACTCATTGACAATTGATTTATTGCATACATGGTGTTCAAAATTTGATGAACTATTAAACAATTTTCAAAGTTGAAAAACTTTGTTAATTCAAATGTGACACCCTGTATATTATTGGATAAATAGATGCAGCATTTAATTATGCATCGTTTGGCTATAACATTACCTATACCTATTATCGACAATTTTCTTGTTAATTAATATTTTCTACTTTAATGTGATTTTTGACAGAAACTGAAATGTTTTTCAAAAATAAAATGAACTTAATTCAAACTACAAAAATTCTATTAAAACAAGAAGATAACAAAATTGAGAGCATAATAACAAATGAAAAACATAAGTAACAAAAAAACATATGAAGGAGTGAATAGAGAGTAAGAAGGACGTTCATCATGCTGACAGATGGATGAATATGGTAGGAGACAGATATTAAACGTGCAGAATGAAAGAAACTTTCAACCTATTGAAGTTACATTGTACCCGCCTCGTAAAAAGAAGACGTACATAGTAAATATCAACAAAAACCTGAATGTATTTAAAAAATAACGTTCTACATTCTAATATCGTTTATAGTAAGTACACTATTCTAATTTAGGTTTACATCCGACTATTAACATTTTCCTAATGAATTTTAAAACAAATTTAGCAATAATCATAATGCTAAAAATGCATAATGTGATGACAACGATTAAGCAAGCAATGACGTCTAAAAGTAAGTACTGATACCAAGGTATATCAAGTAGTGGACTTCGTAAATGATATGCACCTTTGTGTCTGATTACGTACTCAATCCACCAAACAGCTAGATCCAAAGGAGCCATTGGTTGATCTAAAGCTAACTGAGATATCTCCTTTATGTTTTTGTGATACCTAAAACGTCTACTTGATTACCAAACCGAGGCGTTAGGATAGGACTTACTTTGGATTTGTAATCACTTCCATTATTGTACTCTTAAATGTATCCTTTTCTACAGTGGCAAAATCAATTGATAAACCAAAACCTTTACGTACCATTTTTTGAACGTTACCAGGTTGATCACCATAATATGGAATGCCAACCATTGGGACATTTTCATGAAGAGCTTCTTCCATTGACTGTAAACCTCCTTGTGTTATAAATAATTTTATGTTAGGATGCTCTAGAAACAAAATCCATTAGTAAGATTACACAGTTTACCAAAACCCTTTACTTAAGATATCAGTTTGAGGAAACCATTTTGAAGTGATGACGTTATTAGGTTTACTTGGTAGATCATCAAGCTCAAATTTCCATAATACTGTATAAGGTAACTCCGAAAAGGTATCAAGAAACACCTGCTTGGTTTTTTGGGATATGTCCGAACTTTTCACGTTAGACCCCAAGCTAAAGTAAATAAAGCCATTAGTAGCCGAATCGAGAAGGCTCTTTAATTCCTACAAAAATTGGTTAAGATAACAATGCAAAAGTGAGGCATTACCTTTGGTAGTGGTTTTGCTGGTACTCGATGAATTCCTCTAACCTGAATTACTCCTGGTACCATGGCACGTGGACGATCGAGATTTGAATTTGAGTTAGACAGGAATAAGCTTACATTAGCCATTAATTCATCGGCAGTACCAAATCCTTTTCCAAAGTACTTTTCTATTCCCGCATTGTATTCTTCTAGGTAATATACGAATATTAACCTCATAAAAACGAAGTAAAATACTGAAATTATGCGCTGTAGGAGTGTATCCGCCCTGTCAAAAGGTAATGAGATGTCTGGGTATAAAATTGGATGGGTTGGAACTCCGATTATGTAATTGGTGGTTTCCAATAGTGCTAGGGAAGAAAGTCCAACCAAAGGACAATCAAAATGTTTGGCAAAACCAACTTGCGGTGGTTGTAAAAATTCCAATAGAACTACATCAAATTTATGATTGGGGTCATTTATTAACTTTTGTACTTCCGGATGTTCCATTTGTTCACATGATATATTATGAAATAATTCTGTGAAAAGAAGCATAGGTTTCAGTATATTCGAAGAGGAATTAACTATAGTCATAATATTTTTGTTCATCATGTCATAACTAAAATGTGTATCAATTTCTGTCAAGTTTATTAAGCTAGGATCGTTTATTGGATTTGTAGTAACTACAGTTACTTGATGCCCTCGTAAAGACAATTCTCTCCAAAGGGGTTGGAACACTATTTGGTGACTAAATGATGGTGTGGGCACGTACCCCAAAATTCGAGCACCATTGCAAATGGCGATTACGCCAATCAAAGTTGTTATTAGAAACATAACTATTACACTAAAGTAATTTTCAAATACTAAAACATTTGTATATTAACTTTTATCGGTTTACATACTGATAAGATAATACTAAGTTATAACTTGATTATTAATATAGTAATTGATGCCTTCCCTGTAAATAATTTACAAACATAATTTCATAACATGAATTACACATAGTTCTAATTTTACAGTTGGAAAATGTTATTCCTTTTCTTTTCCCGATATATATTAATGATAGGAGAGAGTAGAATAAAACGACCCCTTTAACAATTAAATGGAAAATTACGAAAGTCCAAATGAATCGTAAACAGCTTATTGAGAAAACATAAACATGATTGTAAAACATATTTTACATAAAAATCTTGTCTTTAACGATGAAAACTACGATAGTAGAAGTAGGACACTTCACCTCTCACTTTTGGGAATTTCTCAGGATCGCCCACGTGGGAGACCATATTTTCCAACCCTATTTTTGACGGCAATAATGCAATAATGCTTTATATATATATATATATATATATATATATATATATATATATATATATATATATATATATAGGCAGATTCTCTCTTTCTAAACAGGCACCACCTATACATTCGGAAAATTATGTCTGATTTATTTGCATGTTCAATTACATACACACAAAATTGTTTCATGGTAACGTGTTCATTAACACTTATAGAAACCCCATTAAAAAGACTGGAAAGTAATAATTACTTATATATAACATAGAGTTAAATTAAATTAACATGTTTTTAAGAATATCAAACCGATATAATGGAAATAAAAGGCAAAAGGTTTTATTATTATACGCGAATTAACAGCAGCAATATCAAGTAAAAAACATATATATATATATATATATATATATATATATATTAAAAATAATACGCTTACCTTTAGAAGTGTTTTTTTTCTTTCAGTTATTCTAATAATTATAACCATATGTTGAACTGAAATGTTTTTTATACTACGTGTCCACATGTAGTCTCACTAAACACGTTTTATGAATGGTTGGATATAAACTGGCTATTACATTCCGATCATTAACTAATTTAGAAAGTAATACACAAAACCTGATTACTGATACTCGTATTTAGCAATTATGTTGTACTCTCCTAAGACAGCAGCTTGCGCGCAAGCTGCTGTCTTAGGAGAAAATACCTCAGCCATAAAAAAGGAGTTTAGATTTATAAACATGCCCCTAGGGAAGATATTAGAGTGTGGTTAGGTCAATACTTCAAACTTCCCTCGAAGATAACTGATTCTACCCGAACATTGACGAGTGCGCCAGCGCACAAGACCCTAGGCTAGCAGCGTTCTCGTTTCTCGTGTGTTTCGCTCTTTACAGTGTAACTGTCACCGAGTGATCATTAGTTTTTTGCTGGCGTGTTTCCGTTTGTGTGTTTTCGTATTTGCGTGTTTTCGTTTTACGTGTTCTCGCACTTGTATGTCTTCGCGTTTGGGTATTCTCGTGTTAGCGTGTTTTCGTGATAGCGTTTTTTTTTTCGTTTGTGTGTTTTCGTATTTGCGTGTTTTCGTTTTACGTATTTTCGCGTTATCGTGTTTTTGTATGTAGTTGTAGGCAATATTGTGTTGACTAAAAAGCCATAATTGGAAAGGCTGCTTGCTATGCCCAGTCCGTGGAGTTATATTTAATTAGCATTTTGACAGATGTATTTATGATAAGGTCAGGCTTGCATGTAAAATAATATAGAGGTGAAACTAGCTAGCTAACGTGTTTTGCTGCTACACGCATCACAGTATTGAAGATTCTGTTTATGTATTAGAAAACGTACTACAGTCTCGAAACAGAATGCAGATAAAATTGAAGGAAATGAATACGGTACAACTACTGCGAACAAACTGAAAGATTTGAAAGAAGTGTGCAGCATTTCCAGAGCCGTGGTGAAACCAGTTAATTTAGGGATAACCTCATGTCCATGTAATAATAGTGTCTGATAAAAAACTGTCAGGGGTTATTAGCTGCTTTATAGGTTGTTACAATATAATCGTTCAAAGTGAAGACGATGAGGTGATTGTATCTCAAAATCTCGATGATGGTGATACTCTCTATGCAATTTCAAATAAAATTAGATTACGTCACTCCTATTTCAGATTAGAAATTTTAAAGCGTTTAGTTAACATTGCTATTAATCTCAACTGTTAAAAATCCATATAACGTGAAGTACATGTGTGTGTGTGTTAGCAAAATTTTACAAATATTTGTAAATGTTTTGAATGTAAATTTTATAATAAGTACAACATAATTGCTAAATACGAGTAGCTGTAATCAGGTTTTGTGTATTACTTTCTAAATTAGATAATGATCGAAATGTAATAGCCAGTTTATATCCAACCATTTACAAAGCGTGTTTAGTGCGACTACATGTGAACACGTTGTATAAAAAATACTTCAGTTCAACGTATGGTTATCATTATTAGAACAACAGATGGAAAAAACACTTCTAAAGGTAAGCGTATTATTTTTAATATGTATAGTATATATATATATATATATATATATATATATATATATATATATATATATATATATATATATATATATATATATATGTTTTTACCTGATATTGCTAACAAAAATGTCGATACAGATTTTTAAAATGTATTATTACTCTTATAGGATGACGTCATAAGATCAGCTCTACAAATAGTGGTACATATTCGTGGATTTTAAACTTGTAGTTATTGTTAATTCGCGCATAATAATAAAACCATTAAAACCTTTTGCCTTTTATTTCCATTATATCTGCTTGATATTCTTAAAAACATGTTAATTTAATTTAACTCTATGTTATACATAAGTAATTATTCCTTTCCAGTCTTTTTAATGTTGTTTTTATAACTGTTAATGAACACGTTACTATGCAACAATTTTGTGTGTATGTAATTGAACATGAAAATAAATCAGACATAATTTTCCGAATGTATAGGTGGTGCCTGCTTAGAAAGAGAGAATCTGCCTCTATAAAAAATGGCACTGCATTAGGGTAGAAATTATTTATTATTTCACGTCATATTTAATTTAGACTTTAATGTATTCAGTTTTGAACTGTAATCTGATTTCCGAAAACTGTAAGACAATTTCGGTTGATTGATTGAGATTGATCTGGTTGATTTGATCGAGCATGATTTTTTTGAGATTGATTGATTAATTAATTAATTGATTTGTTGTGTGTGTGTGTGTGTGTGTGTGTGTGTGTGTGTGTGTGGGTGTATGAGAAAGAGCCTAAAGAGAGAGAGAGGGAGAGAGAGAAACAAGATAGAGCAAGAGAGAGGTGTGCATTATCAACTTCTATTATAGAAAATGTTCATTAATCTATACGCCACTAGATGGCACTAAAATCAATTTTAACTCAAAGGGGCCAGGGCTTAGACCCTGATACAAGTCCTGTCTTACAAGGCTAGGGCCTCCTTATTAGCTAAGCTCTACACTTGTCTTATAAGGCTAGGGTTCCCATACCATCTCCAGCCAGGGGGCAAAGGCCCGAGAACAAGTTGCGAAGCCCTACACGTGTCTTACAAGAAATACAACGTATAAATAATAGCAATAGCATATGACCATTTTAAAACAATAGGATCGATAATTTTAAAAATAATATCTTATTAGGGTAATTATGCAATTTCCAACATTGTATGCGTGTGCGTTTCCTAACCTCCAGGGGTACTGCTGTTAATACAACCAAAAGGACCTTAATTACGGTTAAAGCTGTACATCAAAAATAACCCTAAGACCAACACCAGGTCCAAGACCAACCCCAAGTCCAAGACCACACCCAAGACCTGCATATGCCCCTCACGTGAACAAGTACAAAAATTGCTGTCCAAAAGACTAATTAGGGTTGAAAATTTCATCAAGGGCTGACCTTCGAAAAGAAACCATAGGGGTGAAAAAACACGTCCTACACGATGGCGAGTAAAAAACAAAAATAATTAGGGATGAAAAGGGGTTGAAAAAGACCTCCCAAAGAAGCCGAAATTCCCAAGGTCAAATGACGTCACAAAAGTGAAAGGTGAGGTGTTTTACTTCTACCTACGATGAACGTATTAAAATAAGAAAAACATCCAAAAAGACCATTTTACCTCATGCTTGGGGTAAATGGTCTCCATAAGGTGGTAAAATAGCCCATATTGTCTCATACAAAAATCGCAAGTGTATATATTTTTTCCAGTAATACCTGAGCATAGCAAATAACACCACTTTTGATACAAAAAGCACCGAATCCAAACCTCCTGCTGTGATCTGCTGAATACTTCTAAACAAGACATACAAGGAGTGTTGTCTTCATTGTCTTTTTTCTCTTTACTTTTTGTAAAAACTTTTCCTTTGCTTCAGTCTGAGCTGCTTTTGAAACTCCTGTGGGTCTTGATTTCTCTTTTACTAGAAGATAATTGCGTGTAGAGGTTTGGAACTCCTGTAGAAGGTGCCACGGATTATCAAAGTTTCTGGGTTTGAATTGTTTGCTTGATGATTTAATCTCGCAAGTTTAGTATTCGAAGCAGTAGTGGTTAAGGATTTAAGCTTTAAATGCTCCTCATTATCTCCAAAAATGCTGACTTCGTCTGAAGATCGTGCGCTTATCTTCCATTCCTCGGATTCATCCGATGAATCTGATGAGAATTAATTTTTTCATTTCCTACATGGCAAAGAGGCACTGGATATGTTAGCACTTTGGAGAAAAGGAATTCTTTGATCACATCGATTGAGAAATCATTTGCTATCTGTTGTGCACGATGGTTTATATTTCCAATCTGAAAATATATTCCGATTAAAAGGAAATATGCCCATTTTTTCATTCCACTTAGTTCATTATTGAGTCTGGGGGCTCTTCTGTACGCTTTTCCAAACAAGCTAGAAATATCGCATAATGTAACTACTTTTCTGGTGTTCGTTTTAAGCCGTAGAACAACTTATTCATTGAAATAAGTCATCAGGTGTGAAAATACTACCACTCCAATGGCTGCAACTCATGAGTATAAAGTGGCGGGAAAGCTAGCATTATGATATTCTACTGACTTCTGGCGTTAATATCCATCAAGAAGCAAAAGGACTCTGTTTTCAACTGAACATTGTGTATGGTGTTGAAAATGCTGCGGGCACTGAATTCAGGTGTCAAATTTCATGTAGAAAGGCTCTAGGGTTGTTCAAAGAACCTATGGAAAGACTCTAAAGATTATAGGTTATTGGTAAGTGTCCATAAGGCTTAAGGTTAATTGAAAGGTTTCAGAAAAGGCACAGAGGGGTTATATAAAAATTTGGAAATGCTCAATATACAGTTTAAATAAGATTTAAAAAATGGAAGTTCTTTTGCGACACTAATAAAGTACGAATACATCAAACAACAATTAACATGGCGCAAGAAGTTTATATGAAGGTTTTTAGGTCTTAAATATTGTCAGAAATAAATAATTGCTTTAGAAATTTTCTTGGAACGGTGTAAAATCCTCTAAAATTGATTTAAGTGCTTCTAAACATGTTTTAAGGCATTCGAAAGTTGTAGGAAACCTCTACAAAAGTGTCAGTAGAAATCTAGAAAAGCTTGACTATGTGCTAAAGGTAGGTAGAGTACGGGAACACAGATTACCGTAATTGACTTTGACCCTGATAACCTTTTGACCTGTTCCCTGATAAAGGAGCTCCGTCAACACATTCCCTTAACGTAGATTAGGGAAAGAGTCAATGAACTCTAACTTTAGCCCAGTCAGCAAATTTTGGTGATCTAGATTAAGGAGCGGGCCAATAAACTTTAATAACCTAGATTAAGATTAGAAGCGGACAATACATCTCTAGTAGGTTATGGAACTCCCGATGCAAGACAAGTAAAAATTCCGAGTACCTGTTTATTTTTGGTAGCGGCCATATGACTTTAGCCTCTACAGCTACTTTGACCGCTAAAAACTAGAAGCTCACTAGCACCATCTGTCCATCGCATGCCTAGTACCTACAGTTATTTCTACCGCTAGAAACAACCAACTTACCAGCGCCATCTACCAGCTTCACCACTACTGCTACTTCCACCTTCAGCTCTGACAACCCATTCCTGATAAACTAGCTCCGTCAACACACTCTGATGACCTATATTAAGGAGCGGGTCAACGATATCTTTGATAACTCTATCTTGATCAGCTTGCTCGGTAAATAAACTCTGGTGACCTAGTTTAAGGAGTGGGTCAATAAACTCTAGGAATCTAGATTAAATATAGACCAGACAATATTTCTCTATGACGTTATAAAACTGCCGTTCCAAGACAAAGGAAATCCGAGGTGTATTTGTTTACTCACTATATAAAGCTAAACAACGAATGCATTTGAAAAGGAAGTACATTTTTATAAGGCAGCATCGAGAATCTTAATAAGTTAATTGAAAAAACTAGGCAGCACGCTGTAAAGCAAGTACCGATAACAGAAAATGTAGAGCTGAAACACATGTAGTTTATAGACATGATTAGAAGTCAAAGTATGTCTTGACTTTGCTCAGGATGTATCGTTTTCGTCAGATGTGGAATTAGGCGATTTATAGAATGAATACGTCGTGTTTGATGATAGCGAATGGAAAACATTTTTGAATCAGCAAGGGATAATTACAAACTATTTCTACACTTCAGATTCTGAAGGCAATCTATAAGGTTTGGAACTAGAACTATTCATTTTTTAAGAATCGGTGAGAGAAAGGTAATAAAGACTGGTGCAAGATTCTATAAAACATTTTGTGATAGGAAATTTTAGTGCAGTTATGGAAAGTGGTGTAGATTACAATATTGATCAACTTAAGACAATAAGTTCGCTTCGTGATATAATACAATTGACCTGCAGGGAGCGTTCCAGTGTGTACTCTCCTATAGTTTCTTAATCTAGGCTTGTTTGTATATTTCTACTTATAACTAAACCCTGTGGACTAAATTAATTAAACCTATCTGATAAGTCTGACGGTTTAAATTTCTTTAAAAGTCGCAGTTTATCTAGTTTATTAACTAATTTATTAGGATGCACCTTCACTCGGTCGCAGTATTTCACACTGAATCTTTTAATTTCCTGTTTAACTGTTGGCATGCACAAACCTTTGTGTATAACAAGGTTGGGCACATACCAGTAGGCATTCACTAACACGAAGCACTTTATTCTGGAATCTCTGGATAATTTCGATGTTGCTATTGCTGGCAATTCCCCAGAGCTGAATCCCGTAGGTCCAAATAGGTTTTATAATTACTTTCCAGCGTTAGTTGTGATTTTATTCCGATCATCCAGTAATGACGCCTCAGTGTGATATCAGCTGTTTTAGTTTCATAAATAGATGCTTTTGCCATGTTAGTCTACGATCTATTTGTAGCCCAAGATATTTTGCGTTATCGGAATGCTTCAGTTGTTTCCTATTGCAGTATACTGGTGGACAGTTCTCTCTCTTCGTAGTAAATGTTACATGTACTGACTTTTCTTCATAGGCTTGTACCTTCCACTTTCTTAGCCAACCCTGTATTTCGTCTAGGTTTGTTTGCAAGTTTTTGATGCACTGACTGGGTTTACATGCGAGGCTAATACGGCGGTATTATCCGAGAATGTGGCTACGGTTGTCAATCTGGTCTTTAGGAGGTTAGCTGCAAATATTAAATACAAAACTGGACCAAGTACACATTCCTGTGTAACACTGGATGATATGGATTGTAGGTCCGTGTATACATCTTGATATTTCACAAGAAAGTATCTTTCAGATAGATATGATTTTAATAGTTCATATAGCTGACCCGGTAGCTTTTTTTTAAGTTTATCGTGTCAGACTTTGTCGAAAGCGTGGCGTATATCAAGAAAGGACATCGAACGGTATCTATGTGTGTCTAGATCTTTGCTGTTTCTTTACTACACGATAAATTTGCTCTACTGTTCCAGGCCGTTCCTGAAAGCAAATTGGTGATCAGAGATTAATTTCTTTTCTACCAGTATTGGTTTAATACGTTTTAACAGATTATTTTCAAAACCCTTGGAACGCACTGGTAATAGACTTATGGGTCTGTAAGAAGTTAGCTCTTCTACTTTTTCCGGGTTTAGGTATCATAACTATTTGTTATATTTTCCAAAAAGTGGAAAGTAACTAAGTCTAATTATTGCATTGAATATTTGCAATGTGGCCGTTATTCCTGTTTCTGTTGGTTCGCGTAATATTTTTCCCGTAACTTTTTAACGTTAGTCTCTATTTGGATTGCACATTCGACTTCTCTATACTTAATATGCTATATGGGTAAGTCCATTTGAAAGAGTGCTTCTAGGTGCTGTTTTCTCTCATTCTACTCTTCACGTCATGATTCGGAGGGGAATGGTTTGAAAACATCCGAGAGGTGATCAGCAAATGCGTTTGCCTTTTCGTTGTTCTGACCCAGATCTCGTTCGTTGCTTTGATTGGTGGTATATCCTGTTGTGGTTGTTTGATTCTTTTTGTTGCTTTCCATAATGAATAGTTGTTGCTTCTGAAGTTGATAAGGTACTAATATGTTCTTGAACAGCTTGGTTTTTTAATTCCAGTAATAATGTTTTAAGCTAGCTTGCGGCTTTATTGAACCTTGTTTTATCAGTTCCCAGTCTAGGTAATTGCCATCGTTTCCTTAGTCTTCGTTTTTGTGCTATTTTTGTCGTATAATAAAAGGAGATTCGGATTCCTTCTGCGGGAAGATACTTTCTGTAATAAGGTAACCAGGATGCCGCTTGTATTGTCGTTGTTAGCGCAACAATTCCTTCGTCGATATCTTGCGTAGATTTTAGTGGGATCTTTAAGTTAATGTGTTCATCGGCTTTTTCCAGGTTGTCCTCTAGTTGGTAAGCGCCAGTTGTTTATCTATTAACAGGATTTGAGAGTACATGGTTATAATCATTAGTGAATGGTTAGAGGAAAGATCGAAACACGGTTCAATTTTACATTGCCTAGTGTTGACCCCTTTTGTAACGCAGAAGTCTGGTATTCTTCGTCTGCCAGTAGGCCAGAATGTTGGCTCGCCTGTCTATAAATATTTTAGATTATTTTCGTTCATTGTTTGGAGAAGCTCGCGGCTTTTAGGTGTTGTAACTTTGGACCTCCAATGATAGATGATAGAAAATTGGTGATGCAGAATAGAAAGTATACGATAAAGCATACAGAATGTAGATTAGAGGATGTGTAATGGAACATTATAGTGATTAGATGATAAAGCATAGATGATGGACAGAAGATAAATGATAAAGCTTAGAGAGTACATGACGAACGAACATGGAATGATGATAGAGGATGGTAGATATATGATAAAGCATAGAGTATAGATGATGGATGAGGGATGATAGAGAATTGACGATAGAGAGTAGAGTATATATGATAAAGCACACAGCATTGAGGATAGATGAACATAAATGAGAGTTGATGATAGAGGATCAAAGATATGTGATGAAGCGTAGATGACAGAACTAAAGATGGAGGATAGAAGATAGATGATAAACCATAGGGTATGGCTGATTGATGACGGAACATAGATGATAGAGAATTGGAGATAGAGGATAGAAGACATATGGAAAAGCGTAGAACAGAGATTTGAAGAATAAAGCTATTCAACGGCGGAATTTATGGAGATTAGCCAAGTCTTTGATAAGGTTTGGCATGAAGGACTCCTGTTCAAACTAAAACAAAATATTCCACACACCTTTGTTATTGTCCTTGTTTCCTACCTGACACACAAGTTTTTCCTAGTTAAACATCAATACGAATACACTGACCTGATATCAATCGGATCCGGAGTACCACAATACAGCATTCTGGGGACTATTCTATATCTCATATATACTGCAGATCTCCCGATAACTAAGATAACTGCAACAGCCACGTGCGCAGACGATACTGCAGTTCTAGCAGTACATCCCTATCCAATTACTGCATCACAACACCTCCAAGAAGTTGCAAACCTGGTTAACTACATGGGAAATAAAGGTAAATTAATCTAAATCTGTACATGTAACATTTACATTAAAAAGAGGCACCTTCCCCCCAGTTATACTAAATAGTAACCAGCTGATACAAGCAGATGACACAAAGTACCTTGGAATGTACATGGATAAAAGATTGACATGAAGGAAGCACATATTTCCAAAAAGGAAGCACATATTTCCAAAAAGAAAGCAACTCGGTATAAAACTCCGACAAATGTATTCTTTGATCGGCAGAACATCACAGTTATCACTTGAAAATAAACTGCTATTGTACAAAAGTAGTAATTCAAATCTTGAAATCCTACAGCGCTTTAAGAACAAACTTTTGAGAACACTTGCAGGACTAATATTTCGGCATTGTCCTACAACTGACTCAGTTACCCTTTAAGTTACATAGTGCTTAAACGAACTACAAGAAAGGAGTGAAAATCGAGCTTTTCCATAAGAACCCTTTGGTTAGATGCGACAACACAGCATTCGGCTAGGTTATCTTAAAATATATCAATTACCCCAGTTTTTAGTAACTTTTTTGTTACTGAAAACTAGCAAAATATCAGTACTTCACAGCAGACAATAATAGAAACCTAATGAGTCTTCCCTAATTTATGAAATATGAACGGCCCTTTTCTATTCAGTTTACCTTGTAGAGCTTACTGTGCACTGTAGATCAACCCTTAGTTCCCACCCTCTGATATCGGTTTGAAACCCTTCTAAACGTACTCCCTAAATTACGTTTAATTTGAATATGAAAGATGTCTAAGATGCTTTTCTCAAGGAACCTAGCAATCCTCATTTTATCCCATTCGTCCCCCGTAGCACTTTTCTGAACTGAATTCGTATATTCCATAATGATTTCAATTTTGGTTGTAAAACGATGCTTAGTTTGATACCCATCATGTTTCACAATATTTTGAACGTTCAGGCCCTGAAACTACCCTTGAGGAATGATTAATATCGACTATTTTCCATTCTTGTAATACTCCACACGGTATACTTGGTTCAGAAAGCTTAATTTGCTTCCTTGTTGAACCCTCCCGATTCTACCCGTTGGGAATTTAGGGGAAAAGTCAAAACGCCTATTTCTTTGTTTCGTAAGGAACATCTAAATATCAATTTTGATGTTGCTGGGCTTAACAGCTTTTAAGATATATTCACTGTGTTTGAACAATTCGTTCCCCTATAGGAAGCAGATTTCACTCCCCTGAGGTGAAATTTCAAAAAACGGTGAAACATGGGTCTATTTGATTATTAATGAGAATTGATTCCCTAATTTTTAGATCTCCAACTGCCAAGCGCCAACTTCTCGGGTTTACGAAAATGCCTATTTCTTCAACCCTTCATTTCTACCCCTTAGGGGCTTAGCGTGCGCCTCTGTAGTAAGGGGTGTATGTTACCTAAAGTTGAAATTCCTATGCCTGAGTGAGTCAGTCAGTAAGTGAATGAGGACAAGGCCTTTTATTAATATAGATAATGTTTTTTGAAAAGCAGAAGAAACTTTTCTATGGGGAAAACGTACTATATGTTTCCCATTAAAAAAATCATTTGTATTCCATACGTCAAAACCCTTGCACCGTGTTTCATTTTTATACCCACAATCGTAATCTACGCTAAAAGTTACATAAATAACGTATTTGCATTGATTCTTTATCTTGTCAAATAAGCGAATTATACCAATTTCTAGAAATAAAAGAAAATTGACAACTGAAGGATAGCGAACAAGGGAAAGAAGACAGAAAGCAAATAATAAGTTGCAAAAGGTATTCTTTCAAATCCGACCCATAACGTCTAATCAATTTCGACATTTTTACTTATAAACTTTGTTTGTTCATTATTACGTCTAGCAATTTATTCATATTGTATTATTACACATTTGCCATTTCTGCTGCTACTGTCTTCTTTCCTCGCCTCCCATTATCTGTTTTCTTCTTTTCTATTTTTCTCCCATCCATTTAGCCACCCTCCCCTTCTCCTCCAGTATTTCTTCTACTATGCTGTCACCTTCCCTTAACTCTCTGCATTCTTACAACATATGTTTCATAGTTTCCATCCCCGCATAACCTACAGTTTCTTTCTTGGTCCTTTCTCCAATATTTATTTCCCCGCTCCTCGTTTTCACATCTGAGCCTCGCTATCGTTTTTTTGTTTCCTTTCTCTCTGGTGATATACCCTGGTGTTTCTTTTTCCAGTCCAAATATCCACTTCGAATATTTTTCTTGTAGCCCCTCCACCTCTTTTTATTAGTTTATCTTATGGTAGCTTCCTTTTTCCTAAGTCCATCCCAAAAAATCTTTCTGCCACACTCCACATTTGCCCTATTAATTTATTTCCTTTTCTCACTCTTTGCTATATGTGTTCCCCATCTTCGTTGTCTTGCTTCATCGTGTATCCCAAGTGTGTGAATTCCGTTACCAGCTGCACTTCCTCCTCCCTCCATTCCTACTCCTCCTTTTTCCATCTTCCTCTCCCCTTTCTAAACAGAATTACCTTCGTTTTGTTTATATTTACTTCCAGTATCTTTTTATCGTCTTCATGATCTCCTTTATTTCTTTTTCTTCCTTGGCTTCTAACGTAATATCGTCCACGTAGGCGAGCGTCTACACTTTCATTTTCCGCACCACGAACTTTCCCACTTGCTGGCCCCTCGATGTCTCCTCCAGGTTCCCTGTGTATACTGAGAACAGGCTCGGGTTCAATGGACATCCTTACCTCAGACCCTTCCTGGTTACAAATTCCTCTCTCAGTTCACCATTCACTCTTACCCTGCTTCTTGTTAATACTCTCCTAACAAATTCAACTACCATAATGACAAAAATGCATAACATGCTCACGCGTGCAATGACGTCGAGAAGTAGATACTGATACCAAGGTATGTTAGGTAATGGACTTAGTAAATGAGATGCACCTTTATGCCAGATTACGTACTCAATCTACCGAACAGCTCGATCCAAAGGAGCTATTGGTTGATTTAAAGCTAACTAAGACGTCTCCTTTATTTTTTTGTGATACCTAAAACGTCTACTTGATTACCAAACCCAGTGTTTAGAATAGGACTTACTTTGGATTTGTAATGACTTCCATTATTGTACTCTTAAATGTGTCCTTATCTACAGCGGCAAAAAATCAATTCCCAAACCAAAATCTTTACGTACCATTCTTTCAGTTGATCACCAAAATATGGAAGACCAATCATCGGCACATTTTCATAAATAGCCTCTTCCAATGACTATAAACCTCCCTGCGTTATAAATAGTTTTATGTTAGAATGCTCTAAAATCAAAATTTGCTAGTAAAGTTACGCAATTCATCAATACTCTTTACTTAAGACATCAGTTTGAGGAAACTATTTCGAAATGATAATGTTATCAGATTTATTTGGGAGACCATCAAGTTCAAATTTCCATAATACTAAATACGGTAACTCAGAAAAGGTATCAAGAAACACCTACCTAGTTTTTCGACAAACGTCTTTACTTTTTACGTTAAACCCCAGACTAAAGTAAATTAAGCCTTTATTAGCCGAATCGAGAAGACTCTTTAATTCCTATAAAAATTAGTTAAGTTAAAAATACAGACATGAGGCGTTACCTTTGGTAATGGTCTTGGTGGTACTCGATGAATTCCACCAACTTGAATTACTCCCGGTACCAAAGGACGTGGACGATCAAAGGTTGGGTTTGAGTTGATCAGGAATTTTACCCATTAATTGGTAGGCAGTACCAAACCCTTTTTAGTACGGTGCAATTACATCTATACCTCGACATCAAAAAAAAAATTTCTCTCCAACGCCAAATTATTCTACCCACTCCCCGTAGTATGTAATAACAAGTTACACTACTTTGAGCGACGGGTTAGGGAGGGAGCGGGTTGGATGTGGGTGAACTCGTAGTTTTTCGAAGTTTTCCGCAAATATCTCGAAAACTATACCGTTTAGCGAAAAAATTGTTCTATACAAAAATAATCTACATTAAATTTTAAACAAAAATAATTCCGTTCATAATCACGCTAAAGTAAACGGTTCAGGAGATATAGAGAGATAAAGGTGCCTTTTTTTATGTTTTCCAGATTTGTGCGAAAAACATGGAATTATCACTAAGTAACCCGAAATAAATCAACAGTATCAGAATCAATTATATGTATTTATATAATATGGATGTATATTTGCATCCTTACTTAGAAAAAAATGTACAAAAAAAATCATATTGAAAAATCAAGTAGTCATGTTAAATGCAATCTTAATGTAAAACATGAATCAGGATTCAGTCCTCTCCAAACACCTCACCCTCCTCTTCCACATCCTCGTCAATGATGACCGTGTCTTTGTTAACACATGCCAGGCATGAGCAGTTGCCACACATGCTTAAACAATTCAAACCACTCTTCCTGCACTTACAGTTACGTACGCATTCGTCTTTGTATGCGCACACGATGAGAGAGAGAGAGTAATTCTTGTGGAGCAGCTGGGCGCGCTGTTGCATGTGGTCCGAGGTGTTCTCCGATCTTCTTTCACCCCCACTCAAGCGGATTCTTCTTCTCATTAAGCCACTGCTGCTCCTGGTGGTAAACTCTGAATGAATGCTGCCTGGAAGCTGCTGAAGTGGGGGTAAGTGCAGCCAACTTGAACAACGAATGCACAGGCTGTTTTGCAACTATCTTCAAGTAACAGTGGTAGCGAAGAAAATCTAAATCTTCAGTGTTCTTTGCTCCAAACAGGGCAAGAAGGAAATGCTTCCCAGCATCAGCAATTGCATTCTGGTTAGCTTTGGAATCGTTGAAGACAAGAAGCTTGGTGCGAAGAGCCTTGTTGGCCTGAACTTTTCTAAATGGTACAATTTTCCCCTTGTTGTAGATAGCTGAGACAGTGTCACATCCTGTGAAAGCATTTACCGACAAGAGAACATCTTTCATTTCCCAATGCCTCGCTGGATGTCAGAAATGGAGTACCGTTTTTCCTGTTGACTGCCTGTCTTCGGTACCAGCATTTTCAGTTTGTTATCGGAAGGTGCGTGGACAATCAACAAGACTAATAAGTCTGTGTCATTCTCAACTACGAAAGCTCCAAGTCCTTTCCCTGCTTCACCAATCGCTGTAAGAACTATCATTAAGTCAGCATCACCCAGTGTTTGATGTACTGTGCAACCTGCTCTTTGCAAGTGCACTATGAGGAGAGAAATTAGTACCATTTTGTTTTTAGCATTAGCTAGAAATTCACATTGGCCCATATTTACGTGAATTGAGTCTTCCACTTTCACTTCAACATGAATGGTTGTCCGTGATCTGCGCAAGTGTTCTAAATCTTTTGTGTTTCCTTTCTCATATCCGTCAAAAGCAACAGTACCTTTTCCATAATGAGTAATGATATAATTGATGTATTGCTCACAAATCTGCCTATAGGTAGCTGGCCGCCGCCAGACCACACGATGAAGGAGGTGGCCTCCGTCAATGATGTAGGGCACTTCTCCTGAATCTGAGGTTATCGATGACTCATTTGCTTCCGGTACCAAAACTGATACCATTGAAGATTTGCTTCCCTTCCTCATTAGACCAGATTCGTCGAAGAGGGATGGAGGATAAGCACATAATTCAAATTGGAATATTTCTGCCAGCCTCTCATCACTCCTTACTGTGCACACTATCCGATGTAAAAGGTGTTAGGGTTCACACATACAGTGTCGTTAATTGTCACTGACTTAGTAATAGAGGCTAGAGACTTTACAGCTAACTTTCTCTTCAAGTGTATCTCACTGAATGTTTTTTCCTCGATCCCCTTCAAGGCTAGTACTCCAATTTCAAACGCTTCATCACAATTTACGTTTTGATCTGCCACATCCCTAGTTGATAAGGAAGAGAGTTCACGGTGTTTTTAAAACGGGTTGTGCTCCTCAAACCAAGAAATGAAAGTTTGCAGGTCTTTAGAATTGCTTTTCTGCCTTGGCTTTCGTAGTTCTACGTGCTACTCTGAAGAGATACTGCACACTCCCGCAAATTCTTCCATTGCTTCGACTATCCGAGAACAGGTTGGCGTGGAGTTAATCCAAGCAGCAATAGTTGTTGCTGTGATTCCTCTACCTCCGGTCAAGCCACCAATGCTAGTCAAGCATCGCATCAAAACCTGTTCTAGAGATCAATTCACTCCACACTCCAGACCAAAACTTCTCAGTGCGCCGAATGGTATAGTAACCACGATTAATGAACAAATCGTGTTCTCCAGTGTTCATTGAGGTGTGAAGTTCCAGTGAGTACTGTAGGTAAATGTGCGCAGATTTAGCATAGTTGAGGTGACCAGATGCATGGAAAAAAGGGAGCATTTGTTGGACACAGTACAGGTGGAGGAGGAAGTCCCCGCTCCTCTCTGCTCTAATAAACATTCGAACTAGATTAACTATTTGTAGGAGCTGCATCCCCAGTGTTTGCGTTCGTCCTGAGTGTTGAAGTTGTTTTTCCAAACTTTCCACAAAGTTCTTCACAGCAGTTGACTGCGTAATATCTTCAACAGATGCATTACCACGAATAAAAGATGAATAAATAATTTTCAGCTCGTCTTTATCAACGCTAATACAAGCTCCATTTGTCTTAAAAAATACAGTAATGAGTGCCTCTTGGACTAGAAAGAGAGCACGAACGACCCTGTAGTAAGCTTTTCCATTCATCATTTGTTGAACACTGTTTTTGGCATAGACTGTACTGTACAACTCTTCCAAGCCACTTCCTGTCATGATGAATCCAATCGCTGACAAAAACGACATTAACAAGTGGAAACCTCCCAGTCGAATAAAGAGTGACTTTATACGGCTGTCATCAGGTAATGCAGCTACCATTTCAGGAGCTTTCGTGTACAAAGGCTGATCGAACGTCACCATCGTGATGGTTTGTCCATTGCTGGCACCTTTTTCGGTAGCTTGAAGAAGAGCCGTGTATATTGTTGATGGATTTGACGGAGCCAAGTTGATGAACGAGAGAGGGAGCACAGCGGAAGTTTGGTACTCTTTCGTTGCATACAGTATTTCCATGCAGGCACTCTAACCAGGTTTACCAACCAGGTACCACTCAACCAAAACAAATTCAGTGTTCGGTCATGTTCAGATAACAGTGGTTTTATTTGCAGGGAAGCCATGTTTGTAGTAACTATTTTGGAATAGCCCGATGTACTTGGGGGTATGTATGTTTGTACAGCAAAGAGACCTCGATTTTCAACAGCATGATCAGAAACATTAATCCGGGGAACATTTTCCTCGACCTGAAGAGCAGATTTAAGTGTCAAGCAAGCAATTCCACCCATAACATGAAATGTGTTATGGGCATCCAGAGTGTGCACATTGTAGTCTGCAGTATCAAAAACGAATTGCACATATCCTTTATCAGTTCTTGTGCTCTCTTGGCAAGTGACCGATCTTTCATATTTCAAAACTTCCTTGTAAGACACACAAACGACCATATTGCACAGGACGTTAATCAAGACCCTTGTACCACACCCATCCCAAATTGGACAGGGGACAAAATGATCTTGGACGGGTAGCACTTATTATACTGTGACATATTGTAGTAGTTTTCCTATCAATAATTTGCTTCGTCCTTTTAAATTTCTCAGATGTTTGTCTTTAAGAAGTAGGCTTGATAATTTCAGATACCAAGACCTTGAGCACTTCAGGTACTAGTTCAACTCCTCCAGTGCCAATTTCACCAATTGTTGGAAACTGCGAACCGTCGTAACTTTTGGACTTGATCTCACGGCGAATAATAGCAGCCGCAGATCGGATTACTCTTAGTTCCTCTACAGCTTCGTTTTCCAAGTTACCATATTTACACCAGGTGTCTGACAAAAAAATATTAGAAGTTTCTCCGGAAAAACAGATGACACTTTTTTTCCTGGTAATACTGCAAAATGCAAATCAGTTTTCTTTTCAAATATATGTGAGTGTATGGTTCAATTTCGGGATTCAGTTGAAGGAACATAGTTTGCAATTCTTCAAAAGCGTACAGACATTCATCATTGATTTTAATCACACAACTTTTCAAAAGCGTGTTGTCTGTTTGCATCAGCGCTTGACTGGTTGTTGTGGGTCCTTTTTCAGGCTGAGATGATCCCGGTTCCTGGAATCTCTGGTAGCAGTACTAGTGGTACCTCCCATCAGAACTGACGAGGTCTACGACCTGAGAGAGCCTCACATTTACCTCATCTCCCCACTTGTCATGTCTGTTATTTGCTTAAGTCCGAATGCTATCAATAACTTCAAGTTTCTCTACTAAACTCCACTTTTCTTGTACTGGGTTCCTACATCCACACACTTGCGACCACACATAAAACGTAAGGTTTTAAGATCAAATGACTGACGCGGTATCTTTGCTGGAGGAGCCGCTTCCTGTTTGGGTGGCTTTGGACGTAATCTATATATATATATATATATATATATATATATATATATATATATATATATATATTTCTATTTAGATTTCCACAAGTATTCATGTTTAAATAAGACATTTTTTCTTTAAAACTTGTGTAAATAAACGTACAATTAATTCAACGTTTCGGGAACGTCCTTTGTTCCCTTTGCCAAGAATTTATTTTGACAGTTACAGAAATTGAAATAAGGTAACTATTTTTAACAAGTACAGAATATGAAACAAGGTAACTAATTTAAATTTAATCTGGACGAGTGTGTTTGACTTCGGGTAGTTGGTCGAGTACATGATGTAGAAGGTGCAGAAGTGGGGACGCCAGGAATAGTTGCATTATAAGTGTTTGAAATTTCTGGAGGATTTGGAGTTGGTTGAAATGTAGAATCAACTAGTTTAATGACATTCTTCCAAATTTGTGGCATTCTAGAAGTGTCATCTCGTTTATTGAGGGCGTTTGGTCTTCTTTCAATTTCAACTGCTTCTCTAATAATTCTTTCTTGTAAGGCATATAGAGGTGCAATTAAACGGATATTGTTGGTATTAATTTGGTGTCCTGTATCTAAATGATGTGCAGCTAAAGACGAGGAAGGATTATGCTGCTTAATTGCTAGTTGGTGTTCATCGGCTCTCGCATATAATATTCTGTTAGTTTGTCCTATATAAGTTCTTCGACAGTTGTTGCACGGTATCTCATACACTCCTTGGCTTTTTTTGGCGTTTTTGGGAAATTTCTTTGCTATTCTGTCTGTAATTCCCTTTATATAAGGTAGAATAACAGGAATCTTTCGTTCATTGTTTGACAAGTTATTATTTCTTGGTCTTTTTATTTGGTTGGTAATTTTTAATATTTCTTGATCTTTGTATCCATTTTGAATTAGTATTTTATTAATAGTCTTCATCTCTTCCGTTTTAGAATTTTGGTCAGATAAGTGGTAAGAGCGGTATATTAAGGATTTCATAACGCTACGTAATTGACCAGGATGGTGATGTGAGAGAGAGTTCAAGTATCTATTCGCATGTGCTGGTTTTCGATAAACTTTGTGTGCAAATTTACCATTAGGAAGTCTTGTTATTAGGGTGTCCAAAAAAGGGAGTGAATTATTTTCTTCAACTTCCATAGTAAATTTGATGTTGTCGTGAATGTTGTTAATATGTCCTAGAAAGTGGTTCAAGTTTTCTTTTCCATGGGGCCAAACTACAAATGTGTCGTCAACATAACGAAACCAACATTTAGGTTTTAAATCTGCAGAATTTAAAGCAATGGTTTCAAAATGTTCCATATATGCATTCGCAAAAGTTGGAGAGAGTGGCGAGCCCATAGGTGTTCCTTGAATTTGCTTGTAGAATTGTCCTTTGTATGTAAAATAGGTTGAGTGCATGCAGTGGTTTATCAATTTGAGTATGTCTTGGTTTATTGAGTGTTTTTCTTCTAGAATTTTCATCGTGTCTTCAATAGGTATTTTGGTGAAAAGTGACGTTATGTCGAAGCTAACTAAAATGTCATTTGGAGCCAAGGGTACAATTTTGAGTTTGTGTAGAAAATCATAAGAGTTTTTGATATAGGATACAGCATTTTCACAAATCGGTTGAATAACTTTTGCTAGATAACGAGCAAGGTCATGAGTCGGAGAATTGAATGCACTGACGATAGGGCGTAATGCCCAGTTTTCCTTATGTATTTTTGGGAGTCCGTATATTTTGGGGATTCTTGAACTCTTCTCTCTTTGAATTAGTTTCTGTTTTGTTTCTTTGTCTAATTTTGTAGAATTAATGATAGATATATTATATATATATATATATATATATATATATATATATATGTATTATATATATATATATATATATATATATATATATATATATATATATATATATATTTATATATATATATATATATACAGGGTGTTCCAGTTTTTTGTAGCAGGACTTTAATAGTCGATAGAGCTTTCAAAATTAAGACCAAGGTTCATATAAACATAGGTTGCCAAACGCTTAGTTTTGGAGATACAGGGTTTCAAAGTTTTAATGTTTTTTTCAGTTCTTTTAATTTATCTTCAAAACTATTTCAAATAATAAATCCAAATTTAGTACACATATTACACTCCTTAAACTCAATATTAAGAGTAGTTTAATGTTTATCAATATCTACAAGGTAGTACATTTTCTGGGGTGGTACACCCTTTATCCCCTCCCGAACTTTCTCATGCGACGCCTCTAACTCTTAAAAACGAAAAATTTAGATTGCCATTTCATTCAGGAACTTTTTTGTCTTGTGCTTTTTTTTCGAAAAATGCATAATTTTTGAGATAAATTAGCTGTAATCCATGAACAGGTTCCAAATGGTAAGTAAAGAACGTCTGATGCTCCCGCAAAAAATAGTGTGCCATGAAAAGAACAATAAAAAAAGAATCAAATTATGTCAAATCTCACGTTTTATTTTAAATACGACTAGTGCATAGGAAAAATTGTAATTTGTTTACATAATTTTATTGCAAAAGTGATCTTTTAAAATGCCATTTTTGTTTTCTAATCAAGAAATAGCGGATATCCATTTTATTTATGGCTTTGTAAATGGAAGTTCAGCAGCAGCACCCCGTGAATATAGGCGAAGATTTCCTTTTAGAAGAGCTCCGCATCCTTCAGTATTTGTAAGAGTTCACCAACAAATTATGTCAGGGGTTAAATAATGTATATGGTCGTCAAAATAATAATCATAGACAGGAAAGAAATATTTCACGGCGAATTTTGCGTGAATTCGACAGAGATCCCACAACTAGCATTAGAAGAGTATCCGTAGCTTTAGGTGGAGTCTCAAATACTACTATTCACTGAACATTAAGACGGGATCACCGACATTCTTACCATCTACAACCTATTCAAGGACTACAGCAAGGGGATGTAGAACGTATGGTTGCGTATTGTGGATGGATTCTTGCTGAAAATAATTACAATCCAGGTTTTTTAAATAACGTTCTATAGACCGATGAATCCTGCTTCACTCGACGTGGTGTGGTAAATTTTCACAACCAGCACGTTTGGGCAGATAAAAATCCACATGTAGTTCGCCCGAGACATTTCCAACAAGAATTTAGTATGAACGTTTGAATAGGTATTTACAATAATCACCTTTTTGGGCCCTATCTCTTACCACCTCGGATGAATGCTGCGGCTTTCTTGGAATTCTTAGAGAATGAACATGGAAATATGTGGGAACATATTCCTTTAAATTTACGAAGAACGGCTTGGTTTCAGCTTGATGGTTGTCCAGCTCATTATAGCAGAATCGTTAGAAACTGGCTGGACAACCATTTTCCAGGAAGATGGATCGGTCGTGCAGGTCCAGTTCCCCGCCAAGGTCTCCAGACCTAAATTCCTTAAGATTTTTTTGTGTGGGGGTATTTAAAAGAAAAGGTGTATGCAACTCCTGTGACAACAAGAGATAAACTCATTAATAGGATTAGGGATGCGTGTAATGAAATAAGACAATTTTTAGTTAAAATTCCACGTCGATGTGAATTATGTATTCAACAAAATGGTTCACATTTTGAACAGTTGCTTTAAATTTATTTATTATTACGATAGCGTTTTTGTTTTGTTGTTATAGGTTAAGTTTATTTGTTTTATTTATTTCGTTCGTTTCCTTCTTGTTAAAATCTTAAATAGAAATTCTTTCCAATTTTTTCCCATAAATACGTATTTTTTTAGTATTTATTTTGTTGTTTTACTTTTATTTTCCTTTATTTAATTCAACTGAAAAGTTAGGAAAAAATCAGTGGAGTACTACTTTTTATTAAGAGACAAAAAATACATGAGAATTGACAATCTGATTCTTTTTTTTTATTGTTCTTTTCATGGCACACTATTTTTGCGGGTGCATCAGACGTTCTTTACTTACCATTTGGAAGCTGTTCATGGATTACAGCTAATTTATCTCAAAAACAATGCATTTTTCGAAAAAAAATCAAAAGACAAAAACGTTCCTAAATCAAATGGGCAATCTAAATTTTTGGTTTTTAAGAGTTAGAGGCGTTGCATGAAAAAGTTCGAGGGGGATAAAGGGTGTACCACCACAGAAAATGTACTACCCTGTAGATATTGATAAACGTTAAACTACTCTTAATATTGAGTTTAAGAAGTGTAATATGTGTATAGTCTGTAAAAATAAAGATTTTCTATTTCGGCTTAGCGCTTTATTACTCTGAGACATTGGAAATATACAGCCGTTTCTTTCTCGCGGCAGTGGAAATGTAATCCTATTCCGGAAGTTACGAAACGTTTTCAACGAACTCAGTTCGGTACTGAATTCAATATTCCGGTATCTCAAATACTTTTCCAGATATTAAATTTCGAAATTATCAAATTTTATCTTTTTGATAAGGCCAGATTTTTTTTATACTTTCGTTACGGCGGTATTCGAAGTTCGTTTTTTAAAAAGATTTTGAGGCAATGTATTATTTTGGGGTCTAAATACGCAAATAGCCACCTATTATAATAGATTAAATAATGAGGAATTGATTACCACTTTTTGTTTTGTTTTATTTACAAGAATGTACGTTATGTTCTGCATGTACAATTAATGTCACTATTAGTAAACGATAAAAACTGGTTTATGCATATCAATTCCTTTTTAATTACCAATTAATGATTTCGTTGTTGCACATTTCAAAATAGATGAATTATACTAATTAATAAACCTCTGCATCCACACACAAAAAAAACTTTGCAACATAGTTAAAATTAAAAATCGTTCAAAACGTTTTATAACTTCTGGAATAGAATTAAAATTCCATTGTGTTTACCTCTCGCGAGTGGTCTTAAGTCATTGAGCACGTAATTTAAGCTTTCACTTAAGTCGCGTACGTTTCTATTGAAACCCAAACGTTAGAAAGAAACGGCTGTATATTCCCAATGTCTCAGAGTAATAAAGCGCTAAGCCGAAATACAAAAATCTTTATTTTTACAGACTATACTAAATTTGGATTTATTATTTTAAATAGTTTTGAAGATAAATTAAAAGAACTGAAAAAACATTAAAAGTTTGAAACCCTGTATCTCCAAAACTAAGCATTTGGCAACCTATGTTTATATGAACTTTTGTCTTAATTTTGAAACTTATCGACTTTAAATTTATATGTTAACTTACTGAGACATATTGTGTATATATATATATATATATATATATATATATATATATATATATATATATATATATATAATATATATATATATATATATATATATATATATATATATATATATATATATATATATATATATATATATATACATATATAGAATATGTCTCAGTAAGTTGAACCATATGGGAAACTTTTATTATTAATTTTACGAAAAAAGTTATTCTTTATAAAAAGTTCTGCATGTTCCAAAATGTCAGATATCAAATTTTTCTAGTGGTATACAAGGTTTGTCAAAAAATATGAATTTTACTCAAGAGTAAACTACCTTTAAAATTGACAATATCGAAAAATATTAATAAAAAAAGTTGATCAAAACTAAAAACTACGTTCAAATATGTAATTATATCCATTTACATTGCAAAATTTATTCATTTTTGAAATGTATTTCTAGGTACAATAACAATGTAAATTTTATTGTAGTTACGTGTAATCTAGGATGCACTGACAAACTAATAAATGTTTGATACCAACAAATGTTTGACAGTTACAGTCAAAACGCGTTAGAATTTAATCAATAAATATGGTAGTTATTAAGTAGTGAAGAGGAAATAGAAATCGTCTTGATTGTGGAAGAAAATTATAAAACCCATAGAGAAGCCGCAATTATTTTTAATAATAGACATCCCAATAAAAATATTACCCATTCAACTGTTACGAAAATAATGAACAAATTCAAAAATACTGGAAGTATTAAGAATAGGTTTGACGTAGAACGCCGACAATTGGTTGCCGATGATAATACGCAGTTTGAAGTAATGCTGTCTGTTGTAGCCAATCCAAAAATGTCATTACGCAAAAGGAAATCGTTGATGCAAAAGAATTTAAGTAAAGATACAGTAGCAAGAATTTTAAAACTGAATAAACACAGAGCATTCAAACCAAAAATAGTGCACACATTGAAAGAAGGAGACTATGATAACCGCTTTGATTTTTGCTGTCTCATCCAAGGAGAGTTAGAAGATGACCCTTTTTTTATGAGACGTATTATTTTTTCTCATGAGGTAACATTCTCGTCTAATGGAACTGTCGCGTCACAACATTGTCGCTGGTAGTCTGAAGAAAATCCCAATTCTGTAATAAAATCTCATGACCAATATTCCTTCAAGACTAACGTGTGGTGTGGCATTTATAAAAACAGATTAATAAGACCTTCTTTTTTTCGCCAAACCATGAATTCCGAAAGTTATTTACAGTTATTACAAACTCACATTTATGACTTCATAGACGAACTACCCTTACAAGAACGACAATGTATTTGGTACGAACAAGACGGTGCCTTATGTCACAGTACATTGAATGTTAGGGAATATCTTGAACATATGTTCCATGGAAACGTTATCCGCAGATATTCTGATCTTTTTGGACTGCTAGATCCCTGACCTTACCCCCTTGATTACTTCCTATGGGGCTACTTGAAACAAACAGTTTACCAGGAAGGGCCAATTCAAGATGTTGACCATTTAGAAAGAATAATTTTAGAAAAATGCCAGGAAATTTCTTCAGAAATGATTACGTGAATTTGTCAATAGAACGAATACATGCATTGAACGAGACGGTGGGTATGTGGAGGCATTAGTGGAATGAGTGAAAATTAAGTTTCTATTTATTTCTAGAATTAATATTACGTTAGTTGACCAACTTATTATTTTTATGTATTTTTATTTTAAATTAAATTAAATAAATGCGTATGCATTCATTACGTGTTTAAATTGCAAAATTGTTTGAAAACATTAAGATTCGAAAAGGTTATCATGACTTTTACAATCACAAGAGATAAATGTTCATTCAAAATAGAAACAATATTAAACAAGCAGAAAACCTACTTTTCAATGTAAATGGATATGACTGCATGTTTGATCAACTTTTTAATAACATTTTTCGATATTGTCAATTTTAAAGGTACTTTACTCTTGAGTAAAATTCATATTTTGACAAACCTCGTATACGACTAAAAAATTTGATATTTGATGATCGTATTTACATTTTGGAACATGCAGAACTTTTTATAAAGAATAACTTTTCCTAAAATTAATAATAAAAAGTTTCCCATATGGTTCTAACTTACTGAGACATATTGTATATGTCAGGAAATGCCCTATATACATATATATATATATATATATATATATATATATATATATATATATATATATATATATATATATATATATATATATATATATATATATACATTAAAAAGTATGGAAACATCGATGTACCTCGAAAACCGTAAGCATTAGCGGATGAAACCTTCGGAAGGTATATTAGACATATTTGTGGACATTTTTATTCTTCATAAATTTTTGATTGGATGCTCCAGTTACGAGTAAATGGTATTAACTTTTGATTTTTAAATGGCATCATAACCATCTGACCGATATTTTGAATTCAGCAGGAAATTCTGAACACAACGGTTAAAGAAAAAGGACTTAATTTAATTAATTAATTAAATAATGCTACTATAAAACGCTCGAATTTATGAAACTTCTGTAAGTATCTCATGTCAATCATTTATCTGCTTGTAGCGACCTTCAGTCGATCAACCAACCACAAACCAGTTTCTAAATTGGGATTGTACTTATGAATTTCGTCGTAAAAGCAGTGGCGGTGTAGGCTTTTTCTTAAATGGTTTAAAAATGGCTATTGGTTATAAAAATTTTTATTTCGAGTATTAAAAATTATACATACATAAATAAAAACTAATATGTATTATTTCACTAATTAAAGAAAGTTCGAAATAAGTACCTAATAAATGTTCTTTTATTGACAGAAAGGGATTTTTTTGTCATTAAATCTCCTCAACGTACTAATGCGCATAATGACAAGTTAATTACGTTGAAAAATCCCTAACTATCTGCCAAAAGAATATTTATAATGTACTTATTTTGAACTTTCTCTAATTAGTGAAATAATATTTAAAGCAAATGTTTGTTTATTATGTTATCTATTCTGCCTTAACGTTTGGGGTGATATTGTTTCGAAGTTTTGTAGCAGTTGTTATCATTTTATAAAATGGAGCTCACTAAAGGAGACCGGATCGAGATTTTGATTATTTTGGGTTACAGTGATCGAAAAATAACCTATCAAGCTGCCAGCGACATTTTCAATACCAATCATCCAGAAAGGGCTGTACCAATTACAAAATCAGTTGTTTTTAAAACTCATTCAAGGTGGTTTCAATACAGAAGTGTAACAGATACTAGACGAAGTGGAAGACCTAAAAGTGCCACAAATATGGAATAAAAAAACTGAAGTAATCCAGAGCATTGTTGAACAACCAAAAACTTCAATAAAGCAATTGGCACTGGATCACGACATATCTGATTCTTCAGTACAAAGAATTTTAGAAACCTCCAAGGGAAAGCCCTACAAAATTCAGTTGCACCAAGAACTGGACGCCGAAGTCTACAACAGACTACTGGAATTCTGTGAATCCTTTGAGGAGTTCCAGGATCGTGGAGACCTCTTACCAAACAGAATATGTTTCAGCGACGAAGCGACATTTTGTTTGAATAAGCAGGTCAACAAAGTTTTAGATATTGATCGTTAGATAACCCGCACTGCATGGAACAATGCCATACTCATTACCCACAAAACCTAAACGTTTGGGCGGGCATCATCAACGACAGAATAGTTGGACCATTATTTATTGAAGGTAATCTAAATAGTGAGAAATATTTAGATTTGTTGCAAAACCAAATTGTGCCCGCCTTACATCAAATTTTTGGCCAACAAAACAACATTTGGTTCCAGCAAGATGGAGCTCCAGCACATTATGGTCGACAAATAAGAGGATTTTTAAACCAAGTGTTTCCTAATAGATGGCTAGTGCTAGGAGGTCCCATCGAGTAGCCACCTAGATCGCCAGATCTTACTCCACTGGATTTTTTCCTGTGGAGATACTTAAAAAACAAAGTGTATGTAAATCGGCCGAATAATTTAGATGAACTTCGGCAAAAAATCATACAAGAATGTGAGGCAATTCCTGTGGAAATGATTCGACGATGTGTTGAAGAATTTTCTCATCGCTTACGATATTGTGAAAAAGCAAACGAGGAACATTTCGAACATTTGCTGTAAATAATTTCGTCAATTAGACGTTTTAGTTTATATTTATAATTTTTAATAAATGTCGAAATAAAAATTTTATAACCAATTGTAATAGCCATTTTAAACCATTTAAGAAAAAGCCTACACGTCACTGCAACTACAACCACAATTTAGAAAGTGGTTTGGTTGGTTGGTCGACTGAAGGTCGCTGCAAGCAGATAAATGATTGACATGAGATACTTAACAAAATTTCATAAATTTGAGCGTTTTATAGTAGCATTATTTAATTAATTAATTAAATTAAGTTATTTTTCTTTAACCGTTGTATTCAGAATTTCCTGCTGAATTCAAAATATCGGTCAGGTGGTTATGATGCCATTTAAAAATCAAAAGTTAATATCATTTATTCGTAACTGGAGCATCCAATCAAAAATTTATGAAGAATAAAAATGTCTGCAAATATGTCTAATATACCTTCGAAGGTTTCATCCCGCTAATGCTTACGGTTTTCGAGCTACATCGATGTTTCCATACTTTTAATGACCCTGTGTATGTATATATATATATATATATATATATATATATACAGGGTTGGGCAAATGTGTGAAACCTCTTATTCTGGCTAAAATATTGATTGTATCAAAAAGACTTTCACAAAAGTTAATGTAAATTTTATGATCTATTCAGTGGCGTACTAGGATTTGCAGCAGCTACGCCAATGTTCGAGATATGACGTCATCGATGGTTTTTTTAAATGGGTGACCCTGTATATTTTCGCATTTTCAGATATACTTCTCCAATTATAATGATATATGGTTTGGTAGGTATGCGACTTGTCGTTTTTTAAATACTAAATAAAATAATAAAATAAGAGACCGCTGTACTATCTAATCAAAAATATTGTTCTTTTTGTTGTTGCCATGGTTATTTCTGTAACATAGGTCAAATATTTTGTATTATTGTCAGTTACTGTTAATTCCGTCAGATAATTTCGGTGTAAAGTATTAGTATTGTTTTCTAATCATGGTTGAATTAAGTGAACGTGAGCGTATTTCGTTGTTAATGATGGTTGGATTTGGAGACAGGCAGAGATCTTTAAAAGATGCATGTGCTATTTTTAATGCAACATTTCCGAGAGAAATCTCACATTTTCAAATCAACGGTTTCGAAGATTGTGCGGAAATTTCACTAAACTGGAAGTGTTAGAAATCGGCCAAAATCAGGTCGAAGTAAATCGGCTACAAATGAAGATATGGCACTTGATATTATTCTTAATGTGCAAGTAGAACCGATAACTTCAGTAACAAAACTGGCCTTACATCATGATATTAGCGGTAGATCAGTAAGAAGGATATTGTCCACAAATCATCTCCATCCGTATAAAATGCATTTAATACAAGAACTTAATGAAGATGATCCTGATAGAAGAATGCAGTTTTGCCAGTCAATGATGGATCACATTGAAATGAATGGCAATTTCTCAATAATATTGTCTTTTCGGATGAAGCAACATTTCAACTGAATGGTTTTGTTAATCGACATAACTGTCGCTGTTGGTCTGACCACAATCCTCACTGGATGGAAGAAGGTCACACCCAATATCCTCAAAAATTAAATGTATGGGCGGGTAAAATCAGAGGACACATAATTGGACCATTCTTTTTGAGAGAAAATTTAAATGCTAATCGGTATTTACAATTATTGCAGGAGCAAATTGTTCCAGCATTAGTTCGTTTATTTCGAACCAGGAGAATCCTGAACGACCCTCAAATGAAATTTGGTACCAACAGGATGGAGCTCCGCCTTATTATAGAGTTGACGTGCGTCAATATCTTAATGAAATATTTCCGGGGAGATGGATAGGTCGAAGAGGACATATTGAGTGGCCACCGTGTTCGCCAGATTTAAGTCCTCTAGACTATTTTCTATGGGGTCATTTAGAATGTATTGTGTATAAGATCAAACCTCAGTCGTTAGAAGAACTGGAAGACCGGATTAGGTGGCTGTGCAAGAAATCTCACAGCAAGCCATTCAAAACTCCGTAAGAGCCTTTGCTGACCGAATAGGACACTGTCAAGGTGCTGAAAGTCTCCAACTTGAGCATTTTCTATGAATATTTTCTCAATATGAAGCGCTCAATTTGTGTTGTAAATCAAAGTTCATTAAAATTACTAAATAATATGTATCTTCTTCATTGTATTATTTTAGTTAATATTTAAAAACGACAAGTCGCATACCTACCAAACCATATATCATTATAATTGGAGAAAAACGGTATATCTGAAAATGCGAAAATATACAGGGTCACCCATTTAAAAACCATCGATGACGTCATATCTCGCACATTGAGTAGCTGCTGCAAATCATAGTACGCCACTGAATAGATCATAAAATTTACATTTTATATATATATATATATATATATATATATATATATATAATATATATATATATATATATATATATATATATATATATATATATATATATATATATATTTATATATATATAGTGTGTCCAAGATAAGGATCCTCACCATGGGAATCTCAGTACTTGTTGGAGATACAGCTTAGGTTAAATTAGGAAAAGTTGTGTTCTTTGAAGCTTATTTACATGCCGTTTAGAAACTTGAAAATTTTCATGCCCTGCTGAGATATTTGGAAAAACGGGAATTTGACAATATCGATTTTATTTTTTCTGACTTTATTTGCAGAAATATCAAAAACTAACAACACTTTCTCATTGGCACTTTTAAGGTGCTACATGATGGTATTTTAGATTTTATATCCGACGTTTCGTTTTCAAGAAACCATCATCAACTTTATTTTTTATATGGCCCGAAAAATGTACACCCTGTATCTAATTCCATTTTTATTACAAATTCAACGATGTATCACATGCCATATTTTATTTAGTTAAAAGGAAAATTAATTGCATTTTTTCTATTTCTTATAGGTATTTTTAAGTAGGCGAGTAATGAAATTTTTTTTAAGTAACGAAAACAAAGAAATTAACGCATTTTATATTTAATTCAAAGCAGGTGTTCAAACAGGTTTCCGTTATTTTCAAAGCATAAGTATGATCTTCTAACTGTAGAGCTTAAAACATCTCTGGTGTAATACTGTTAAATGCGGCCGTTACACATTCTCGTAACTGCTGTTCAGATTCAAAAGAATATTGGAAAACTCGGTTTTTAACAAAACCCCATATGAAGAAGTCCAGAGGGGTTAAGTCCGGGGATCGCGCTGGCCAAGACACTTCACTAGAGGTTCCAATCCACTTTCCAGGAAATCGCCGCGAGAGATACTCTCGAACTTGCCTAGAATTATGTGCAGGAGCACCGTCTTGTTGAAACCAACAGCTATTGACCTGTGCCAGAGGTAAATTATCTAAACAATCTTCTAAATCATTTTGCAATAAATGAAGGTATCGTTCTCCGGTTAATGAATTATGGTAAAAAAAATGGACCTAGGATTTTAGTTCCTAAAATTCCACACCACATATTAAACCCAAAACGTTCTTGATGTCTCGATATTTTCTTAACACGCGGATTTTGTTGAGCCCAGTAATGCGTATTGCGGCGGTTGAAGATACCATTATTAGTGACCATGCTTTCGTCGGACCATATTATTTTGAAGGAAATTTAAATTTTCTTCACACGCGCGTGTATACCACTCGCAAAATGCCGGCGCTGTTCGAAATCCCTGGTTTAAGTCCTTGGCAAATCCTAAATTTATAGGGTGATATCTATTTTTACGCAAAATAAATTGAGCTGTGGATTTGGCAACTCCTACATTATCTTTGATTTGCCTAGTTGATATTTCAGGGTTCTCAACAACTGCTTGTAAAACATTATTTTGGGTTTCTTCTAAAGACTCCTTTTTTCGAGTTAAAATAGGCTTTTTAAATGAACCATATTCTTTAAATTTCGAGCCAGCTTTAAGAAAATGGACTTACATGGCTGCCTTCTTTCTGAATATGTATTAAGATACATTGCTGCCGAATTTACATCATTTTTGTGGCACAAAATGTAGCACGTTAGCATATCAAACTTTTCTTCATGGCTATAATGCTCACCCGGCATATTCGACGATAAATGCACAATATTAACTATTCAACAATAAACCACAATAACGACAACAGTAAAAATAACGACAATTACTCTAAAAACAACAACTCGGCAAACAGGGTAACAACAAGGATAATTACAATTTTATCATAATATTAAGTGACAGAATCGGTGACAGGTAATGACGACAAAGCATTTTTTGCAACGCCTTCTTAAAATACTTATAAGAAATAGAAAAATGCAATTAATTTTCCTTTTAACTAAATAAAATATGGCATGTGATACATCGTTGAATTTGTAATAAAAATGGAATTAGATACAGGGTGTACATTTTTTCGGGCCATATAAAAATAAAGTTGATGATGGTTTCTTGAAAACGAAACGTCGGATATAAAATCTAAAAATACCATCATGTAGTACCTTAAAAGTGCCAATGAGAAAGTGTTGTTAGTTTTTTGATATTTCTGCAAATAAAGTCAGAAAAAAATAAAATCGATATTGTCAAATTCCCGTTTTTTCCAAATATCTCAGCAGGGCATGAAATTTTTCAAGTTTCTAAACGGCATGTAAATAAGCTTCAAAGAACACAACTTTTTCCTAATTTAACCTAAGCTGTATCTCCAACAAGTACTGAGATTCCCATGGTGAGGATCCTTATCTTGGACAAACTGTATATATATATATATATATATATATATATATATATATATATATATATATATATATATATATATATATATATATATATATATATATATATATATATATATATATATATATATATATATATATATACACATATGTTTGTCGACACTTACTGTGTACTTGGAGTGAGGCATCATAAATGAGCTTTTCCTTCACTCCATCTTTACGGATTTCACTGCACAGTATTATGTTGTCCACCGCCTTTCTAGTCAGAGTAATTAGTTCACCTCTCTTCTCCCTGCAAGGTTTCAACACACTCCGCCATAATTTACACACTATAAAATGACTATCACATGTAGTATAATTATAATAGTTAATATAATAGTTCACGCAGTTTTCTAATCTCGAACCATGAAAAAATAACAGTAGAAGCTCACGAAGAATCACATTTACAAACGCACTCAACGGGTCTTCCACTGCAACTGGCGGAGGGAAACGTAACGCGTGTACAGCGAAAGGTGGGAGAGAGGGTGGGAAGGCGACAGGAATGGACACGCAAGGTGGTTGACCGGCTCTTCTCCCTAAATAAGCTACTAAAGTGTACGTAAACAAATAATAAAGCAATTCTTCACATAAATATAAATATGAATAAATATTAAATATATTCTTAATGAATTATTTACAAAAATTTGAAACAAACTCGAATAATTAGATAATTGATTATATAAACCCTTTCCTCCATAACATTCAGATCATCCATAATCCACATATTTATAATAAAATCCAGATAACTTTAACGAATAATAATTTATACCATAAGTTGATAATGTAGTTAAAGTTCATAAAGAAAAATAAAAATTTCATACAGCCAATTTTTTTTTAATAAACTCTTAAATTGGACATTTTATATCCAAATAAAACACCTATAAAAATTATGATTAAAGTTATAATTTTCATATAAAAGGTATTCAAGTAAAATATATTGACAGAAACATTAATCAAATTAGAGTTCTCCCCCACTTCCGCCAACCACATTGCTCTTCAATATGATTTTTTTTGCACATTTCCAGGTTTTTTGCTAAGTAGGAATGCAATATACATCCATATTATATAAACACATATAATTGATTCTGATATTGTTGATTTATGCAGTTTACTTAGTGATAATTCCATGTTTTTCACACAAATCTGGAAAACTTGAAACAAAAGTCACCTTTACCTCTCTATTTTTTCTGAACCGTTCACTTTACCGTGATTATAAACGAGATCATTTTGGTTTCTAATTTAATGTAGATTATTTTTGTATACAGCGTGTTCAGCGAGGAATGGGACAGTGCAATATCTCGAGAGCGGATGAAGATTTTTAAATTATGAAAATATTTTTGTAAATATCTTCCAAGGGCGCACATTTGTTGGCACAAAGATTTGAATCAACGCCCATCACCGCCAGGTGGCGCTATCTCACTTCAATTTTTTAAATACAATGCCCTATTTTTTATTTCATTTTTGGATTCTATGACATATTTGTGATGACTTTTATTAAGACCACTACCAACCTATCTTTTGTAGTTTCTGAGAAAAAAATAATCCTTGGAATTTTAGCACAAAAACGTAATTTCAGGAAGTGCTCATAACATTTGAGTGATACAGACAAAATAGCAAATTTTATACCAAATGAAAGATAAAAGATTGTTCTTCCACAAAAATAATGCAGATAACGCCGAAATAATGGGATACGCTGTACACTAAATTGTAAGGGGGACCAACTTATCACAGTCGTTGATTAAGAATCATGTGAAACATTTATCATGCCATGAAAACAAACGCGTAATGAAGTGTCTGTCAAGTTTTTGTCAGTTTACAGTTTCAGTTTTGAAAATCGTCTGTGCATCTTCAAATTCCATAATTATGTTTACGTTTTCTAACGAGGAATATTTTGATATGGTAATAATTTATGGTGAATGTAGAAAAAAATGCAAGGGCTGCACAAGTATTGTATGCTGCCAGGTTTTCCGATCGACGGCATCCCGGAAAAAATACATTTGTTCGTGTAGCAAATATTTTGAGGGGAACCGGTCATTTTCCTCACCGTAAGTGCGAGAATCGCACAAAGACAGCAACAGATGAAGCACACACCGTCGGTGTATTAGCATGTGTAGCTTATAATCCTCATGTGTCTGTGAGATCTATTTCTGAAGAGTGTACCGTATCAGTTGGTTCTGTCCATAAAATATTAAAATCTAATAAATACAAACCATTTAAAATTCATTTGGTACATGGACTGCATGCAGAAGATCAAGATCCCAGACTTAATTTTATCACCGGAGTTTTATGGAACATTATGCGCAAGACCCTAATTTTCTAGGTCGTATCGTGGTCTGATGAAAGTAATTTTTCAGACAATGGAATCGTTAATCGCCACAATTCCCATTACTGGTCGTCAGAAAATCCTCATTGGGCAAGAGCAACCAATTTCCAAGTGAGATGGAACATAAATGTATGGTGAGGAATGATAGATGACAAATTGATTGGCCCATATTTTTTAATGGTACCTTAACAGGTCAACGCTATTTGGATTTTCTTGAAAATCAACTGCCTCCTTTGCTTGAAGATGTAAATGTAAATCTGCGGCAAGTGATGTACTTTCAACAGGATGGCGCACCGGCGCACAATAGTGAGAAATGATCTGAGTAGAGTATTTCCGCAACGATGGATAGGTACAAATGGTCCCATTATGTGGCCAGCTTCCTGACCTTAGTCTCTTAGACTACTTTCTTTGGGGACATTTAAAGAGTGTAGTGTATGAAACACCTTCTAGAGATGTAGAGAAGTTACAAAACAAAATTATAATTACTTGTGCAAACATACCACGAGAAACTTTAAGAGCGGCAACTAGTGTTACATTAATTAGGCGTTATCAAACGTGTGTAGAAAATGATGGAGAAACATTTGAAAATTTAATTTAATTTGTATGCTTTCAATTAATAAAATTCCAAAAATTATTTTTTTTCTCAGAAACTACAAAAGATAGGTTGGTAGGAGTCTTAATAAAAGTCATCACAAATATGTCATAGAATCCAAAAATAAAATAAAAAATAGGGCATTGCATTTAAAAAATTGAAGTGAGATAGCGCCACCTGGCGGTGATGGGCGTTGATTCAAATCTTTGTGCCAACAAATGTGCGCCCTTGGAAGATATTTACAAAAATATTTTCATAATTTAAAAATCTTCATCCGCTCTCGAGATATTGCACTGTCCCATTCCTCGCTGAACACGCTGTAGAATAATGTTTGCGCTAAACCATATAGTTTTCGAGATATTTGTGGAAAACTTCGAAAAACTACCAGTTCACCCACTTCCCACCACCTCCCACCCTAACCCGACGCTCAAATTAGTGTAACTTGTTATTACATACTACGGGGAGTGTATTGAACAATTTGGCGCTGGAGGGGAACTTTTTTTTCTGGGTGTTGGGGTTTGCCCGTTTTTGGGGGTAATTGCACAGTACTATTTCCAAAGTAATTTTCTATTCCTGCATTAAATTCTTTATTAGAATATGATGAAAGCAGTTCCATAAATACAGTGTAAAATACTGAAATTATGCACTGCAATAGCGTCTCAGTCTTATCAAAAGGTAGTGAGAAGTCTGGGTATAAAATTGGATGAGTTGGAACTCCAATTATACTATTGATAATTTCCATTGAAGCTAAGGAAGCAAGTCCAATCAGAGAACAATCAAAATGTTTGGCAAAACCAACTCGTGGTGGTAGTAAATGTTCTAGTAGAAATACATCAAATTTATGATTGGGGTCGTTTATTAACTTCTGCGAAAAGCAGTATAGATTTCACTATATTCGTAGAGGAATTAACTATAATCATAATATTTTTGTTCATCCCATCATAACTAAAATGTGTCTCAATTTCAATCAAGTTTATACGGTAGTTTATTGGCAAACTACAGTTAGTTGATGTCCTCGTAAAGACAATTCTCTCCAAAGAGGTTGGAACACTACTTGGTGACTAAATGATGGTGTGGGCACGTACCTCAAAATTCGAGCACCACTAGAAATGGCGATTGCGCCAGTCAAAATTGTTATCAGAAACATAACTATTTCACCTGAATGAATTAGTAATACTAAAGCGTTTATTAATATTCCTTATCCTCATGGGTTTACATACTAATAAGATAAGCACGTGATATATACTTTTATTGTTAAAGTAAAAATTAGGCAAAAAATCAGGTCTTGAGACCAGTTTGAAGCACCTTAAACACACCGGTATAAATAAATTAACAGAATGGTCTATACAAGATCTTGTTAAGTTCCTTGCAAAAAAAAATAATAAACAACAAAATATCTTGCTTGGTCCAGTGGCGTAGCATGGGATTCTGCGCCCAAGGCGAAGACGAAATTCGTCGACACCTTATTTAGGTATTTAAATCTAAAATTTACAGAAATTCTAAAGAATACATGTGTTAATACAGAGAATCATATATCTAGAAACGCTGCCCCCCGTTCCGCCAAGACATTTATTTTATTGTAAAATTTTGCGACCCCCTAAAAGTGCCGCCCGGGGCAGGGCGCGTTCCCCTCCCGCCTCCCATTAGGTGACATTTATTTTTTATTGTAGCAATAGCCGCCTGAAGTCTCGGAGGATTTGTATAGTAGCACGTGTTTTTACGTAAAATTCTCTATAAAACTTATACGGCGGACTTCAGTACTGCCTAAACAATACTGACACTTAGGTGTGCGGACGTACATGATCAATAGACGTAAACCGCTAAAAAAAGTTTTTACGGTGGGAGAAGCTGGACTATATTCCTGTCATGTAAGGCGGTATGATCGTCTCTGAATCACTTGTAATTGAAGTTTTAATTACAACACAATAACAAATCTGGTGTGGAACAACACACGACCTTCCAACCTACAAAGCGAAAATCAAAAGAAATGAAATAATTTTAATAACAATTTTTTAGGATAATTATGCATTACCTTTCCTAACACGTACGTAACGAGAATAGGCAACATTGTAAAAACAAAAACAATAATCTATGCCAAAGGGGCGTTTAAAACTTTACCAGTTAAACGTTAATAGACGTACAGGGTGTACGGAAATTCATATGCCAAACTTCAGACAGTGATTATAACAAAAAATAAGGAAAAACTTCATATTAACGTAGATTAACATAGATCCGGAAATGTTTCAATAAAGAGCTATGGCGCTTTAAAGATGATGACCAAAAGATGGTTTTTGTAATTTAACTACTATTCATACAAGAATTTTCTTACGGTATCACTCGACAAAGTTCCCTGCCAGGCGCACTTGAAACACTTTATTTGCATTATTTTTGATTTCCTCAACTTTTTTATAACCATTTCCAATGGTTTTAGCTTTTTCAGTTAGTTTTTCTTCAAAAAGGTATTTTGCCAGATTAACCGTTCTGAAGAAAAACCGATTTGAAAATGTTTACACAATTGTCATCCTGAAGTTGCCCCCTTTAACTAATTTCCTGGGTTAATTTATTCTTTTAAATAAAAAAATTGCATAAATTTGTAAAGATCCAGAAATCTGTACAAAACATCCGGGAATTAATTATTTATTTTGTTAAATTCTGTTGCAGAAAAATGCTCCGATGTAATTAAAATAATAATTAAGTTTTGTCCCTTCTTTCGTAATCAAGAAATCGATTTCAACGCAAGAACTCCCACTCGAATTAAGTCAATATCCAATCACGTCAGACCGTGGACTACATAACTAAAGCCGCGACGCGAGATGTTTATCTTTCCGCTGCCGTCCTTAACAAACCATCTAATCATCTTTCCGCTGCCGTCCTGAAGCAATCATCTTTCCGATGACGTCCTGAACAAACCATCTAATTATCTTTCCGCTGCCGTCCTGAAGCAATCATCTTTCCGCTATTCTCCTGAAGAAACCATCTACATATCTTTCCGCTGCCGTGAACAAATCATCCAATTATCTAACCGCTGCCGTCCTGAAGTAATCATCCGCCTATCTAATCGCTTCCATCCTGAGGTCCCCTGCGACCTACTGAACCGCTTCGTTTATTTCTGCCATTACCTGCCAGTATATCTGAGTAAGTTATAATTTGTTTTATCGTAATAATCCGACCAGTTGGAAAGATTTCTTTTCTGCCTTTGGTAGATTATAAATCAATCTTGTCTGTAAATGCATACACAACACTGACACTTCCTTGGGAGCGTAGGCCCGCGGAAAACAAACGTCCCTTACACAAATCCTCCTTCTTGCTTTTAGGAGTATTCCTGAAAAGTACTGAGGTTCCCTAAGAGAATTATCCCCTAAGGCGTAGGATTTTAGAGGTGGTTCTTGTACCGGTGCTTGTTCAAAAGGCGTATGTCTGTTCGATCTAGCATTCCTTCTATCTAACCCATGGATCGTATGGCCCGTTGAGTTAGATATCTCTTCCTAAAAACACCTTATTACACTAACACGACCGACCCGCGGGCATAAGATCAGATTATATAATCATCCCAATCCATGTTTAAGTCAGATTTGTTCTGTAGAACCACCAGAAACCCCGTCCTAAAATACGGACATTCAAATGTCTGTATCACGAAATTAATGCCGTCCGACCCCCGCTTCCAGAAAGAAAGTAAATTTTCTTTAAATAATATCAACTTTAGTAAACGTAAAAATAGAAAACTCCAACTTAATTCTCTTAAAAAGAATATCTGTTTAAATCCGATTTAATAGAGCACGTAAAAACCCTTGTGTATAACATTTTTAGTTAAATTTTCATATTTCTTAAACATTTTAAACCAGCATCGTATACACCTTGAAAGCTTATCTGCCCTGTTACCTCTATTGTATAAACAAACATATTTCTAATGAACTCTGAAATCAAACCAGGAATAAATCAATGCAGAATTTGGTAAATAAATTTTTAAAGCTAGACAGCAATGACACTCACGGCACAGTGACCTACTTAGAGAATTGTTGTCCCTTTTAACCGCATATCGTTATCAGGCCATTGTGTACAAAATTCTAGGTAAAATAATAAAATCAAATACCCTTCACATTTACGAGCGTTTGGATTTCTATATATTGAAAGAAATGATTATAACACTAACAGTATTGAGATTCTTGAATAATTGATTTGCGGACAGAGAAGTTTTAATATCATCGCATAAAAAGTTGCACCTGCAATCCAGGCTTGTATTTTAAATTGTTTGATTTACAGGAGTCACCCTGCTACCTGGATGGAAGCGATGCTACCTGACGAACCTAATATTGCTTTCAAGTGTAATAGCATTTTATGTTATATATTTTCTTAATATTAAGTGTAAAACATTTTAGATTAAGTTACATATTTTAGAAATCGTGTGTGCGTGTGTACGTTTGTGCGTGTGTACGTGTGTGCGTGTGTGCGTGTGTATGTGTGTGTGTACGTGTGTCGTGTGCGCGTGTGTGCGTGTGTGCGTGTGTGTGTGTACGTGTGTGCGTGTGTGCTGTGTGCGTGTGTGCGTGTGTGCGCCTGTGCGAGTGTGCGCGTGTGCGTGTGTCGCGTGTGCATGTGTACGCGTGTCGCGTCTGCATGTGCGTGTGTGCTGTGTGCTGTGCGTGTGCATGTGTGCATGTACGTGTGTGCGTGTCTGCTTGTGTGTGCGTGTGTGCGGATGTGCGTGTGCGTGTGGCGGTGTGGTGTGTGCATTTGTGCATGTGTGTGTGCATGTATGCGTGTATGCGTGTGTGGGTGTGTGCGTGTGTACGTGTGTGCGTCTGGGCGTGTGTGTGTGTGTGTGTGCGTGTGTGCGTGTGTGCGCCTGTGCGTGTGTGGTGTGTGCGTGTGTGGTGTGTGTGTGTGCGTGTGTGCTGTGTGCGTGTGTGCGGTGTGTGTGTGTGTGTGTGTGCGTGTGTGTGTGTGCGTGTGTGCTGTGTGTGCATGTATGCGTGTGTGCGTGTGTGGGTGTGTGTGTGTGCGTGTGTGTGTGCGTGTGTGTGTGCGTGTGTGTGTGACATTCAACTGCGGCGAGGGCGGTTTATTAGGAGATGTTTTTATTTTTATTAAATATTTCTGAGACATATTTCAAAAATTTAAAAATACCAATATATAGACCTTAGTCATATAAATTAATTATTTTCCATGCAACTTTTTGATACTACGCGTAATTTAGCGGTAAAAAATTCGGAAGGTAGAATTTAATTGCTTTCAGTATCTAAATAATGAGTAATTTTATAAGACATTTTCTAAAAAAAATTTGGTTTTACATACAATTACAATATGATCCAAAATTATCGATATTTTTATAGAAACGGGCGGGTTTGGTTTGGTTTTTATAACTTAGCATCTCTATCTGACATATAGTTTTAAACGTCTGTTTGATATAGATTATTGTTTTTCTTTTTACAATATAAAAAGATTGTTATTATTATTATTTCATTTCTTTTAATTTCCATTTGGTAGGTTGGAAGGTCGTGTGGTGTTCCACACCAGATATTTTAACTTACGCATTTGAATATCTATTTGACACTATCATCGCCCTTTAGTGGATAGGCGTCTAACACTACTCCAAGTGTTTGTGTTGAAAAGTGTAATAGCACAATAACACAACTGATATAATCCCCGCAAGTAATTCAGTTTTATTCATCTAGATAGTTGTTTAATCCTTCTAGTGTCATATTCTTTTAATAATACCTATTGCTTAACATATTAATATAATCATACCTACATGCAAAATACAAAATTTTAATTATTTGGTGCATTAGACACTGCGAAATGTAAATGAAAGCAATAAATTACGCAACAGTAAGATTATGTTATAATTATTTTAGTTTTTATGTATATTTGTTTTGATTAAAGTTACTTCTAAAGGAATTAAGATGAAAAGGAGAAGAAATAGCGATAATAAACTTTCCACAGCTGATGGTGAGGACAGATTATTGTTCGCTTTTTTTTGTAGTTTGTCAGTTGCACCATATCGACAGTGTATAGCTTATAATTATAAAATACTCTAATACCAATCATGATAAAAACAAAGTAAATCTCTGGTCATTAAGCCAAGAATTAAAGCCTAAAATCAGGAGTACCCGTGCAAGTAAAAGGATAAAAGCTAAGAAAAGCAACTTGTTGTCAAAAAAATCCACCCAATAGGAAAGAATACAAAATTAAAAAGGAGCTCGGGTGTTGAAGCAGAAAACTGCATTATAATAGGGAAATGAGTGCATGTAGCTTTTAAGGTAACCTCCCTACAGTACCCAACCAATCACCCTAAAGACATGGAAAGAAAGGGCATGGAAGAATACAAAACGCGACCAACGTAAATCCTACCTCAATCGTACTCAAATTTAATATTTAAGGCAGGTTTAAGTCTGAGGATTACCAGACGGTTGAGAAGTGAGACCGGGCTTCAGAAGCTTTCAATGTCATTCGCCAAGAGTATTACTCTTTTTATCCGTGTTTAGAAAATATCAGTCACTACCAAGATCCCTTTTGGAAAACGTAGTAAAGTACCTACCGCAAGTGTGCATAATACTTACCAATACCTTATAACTGTAACGGAAGGAGCCTTAAATACCTTTTGCTCAACTTTTTAAAAGAGAAATTAACGTAACGTCCAATATATTTTGTTATATCCACAAAATCCCAAGCCAATAATTATGAGTATAAATCCTAGCGTTTGTTTTTGTAACGCCTTCGTGCCCAGATCTGGGTAAATCACTATTTTCTTTAAAATCAGAAGACTTGATTTTTGGGGACCATTAACTTCCAAGAATTAAAATCGTCAGAATTTAAGCAGGACAAGGATTGTACAGTGCCTTCCCTATGAGGTAGACCATCGCACATATAAAGGAGGACACTATTTTACATACCATATGTCCGCGATCGAAGTGCTAATAGAAGCCAAACGATTGTCTCCAGTACTTACTAAATTAATTTTGGTAACGAACGTGAAAGCATGTCTATAAGCGTTTCTTCTCCGGACGATGAATGATATAAAACTTGTACTGCCGTGACCTAATATACCATCTGGATAAGCGACTGGAAGAGCTCAAGCCATATTCAAAGGTCCATTATAGCGGTACATCTAAAACCTATACAAGGGCAAAGCTGCTCAACAGCAAAAAGCACTGCCAAACACTCCTTTCCAGTTGTAGAGTAAGTAGCCCTTTTAAAATTACTTAAGGCACAGCTGATATAGCCTATTACCTTCTCACCCTCAGAAAATTGTTGACTAAGGACAGCTCTTAAACCAGTCTGACAGATCCGTTTGAATAGTAATAGTGAGACAAAAATTATGACAAGAAAGTACGGTTGCGGTAACTAGATTTTTTAGTAATAAACACTTTTAGGAAACAGCAGACCAAGTAAAAGTAGGTATTTTGTAAGTAACACTGCAGAGGTGTGATGACTGACAAGAATTTTTATAAATCTACGATATAGCTTACCATTCCTACGAATCGGCGAATTATGTAACTGAAGTAGAAGTCAGAATATTAAGAATAACTGATATCTTATAAGGATGTCGGGATGTCGGCTGGGGTCTGCAGAAATGACATTTGCGTTCCCTGCATCAAATAATCTACTTAATACGTGTTCTAATACTTCTAAATGTTTCTCGAAATCCAAATCCAAATATACGAAACAATATGGTTCAATATCTGGAGTTATGTATGCCTAATGGCATGTGGTTAAATTGAAACAATCCACAGTCCGGAACCATAAAAGTGGTTATGGGCTTAGGATCATCGTATAACGGTATTTGCCAGTGCACTGTCTGTAAGTTTAAACTTGGCAGATAACGAGCATTGCGTAACCGATCTAAAATAGATGAGACGAAGGGAAATCACAGGCATCTCTCTTTGTTACTTGGTTTACCTTGAGAAAGACTACATAAAACCGATAAGTGAGATACTTTTCTTTCAACGGCAAAATTGGAGTAGCCCAAGGACCTCATAAACGTTCTACAAATACAAGCTTAATCATTTCATCTAATTATAAAACGTTTTATAAGGCAGAAATAACAGATAGTACAGCCGTTTTGTGAACCCCGCAGTGGTATGTACTTTGTGAGTGACGGCATTAGTGCAACACAGGTTGTTGCTGGAAACAGCGATCAAATAACGCGTATAAGTTAACTTATTAATCAGGAGATAAATCATCAATCGAATGAAATGTTCTGTATTTGGGATAGTAATAATACATACTTCTGAAGAAATAAAAATCCATTGCTCTGTACGGAAAGTACACCCTTACATTTCTAAAAGTCAATACCTAAAATGATTTACTGAGGTACTTCAGGAATAACCAAAGTTTCTACAAGTTAACTACGGGTTTTCAAGGTAATAGATATAATCACAATACCCAGAACCCAACATCCTTCGCCATTCGTTAAGAAACAATCGGTAAAAATTAGACGTTAGAAACCGTAACGTTGTAAAGTATCCCAACCCGGACCAACGATAATAGTACGTAATGCACCGGAATCTAAAAAAACCTTAAATACTTTATTTAGTATCCTAATATTCAACTAAGGTCACTAAGTGGTGGTTGTTTAGGGACAGTAGGCGCTACCGCAGGATTTCCTAAAACCAAAGACAAATAAGAAGAAATCAAAGAAAGTTGTCATGGCCAAGTATGGTCATAAGCCAGGTCAGATTCTAAAAGTTGTGACCATTTAGTTGGTGGTAATTTGTGCTAAAGTCTAGACACGGCTCAGATAATCGATTAATTAAACCTTACATAGCGCCTAAGTGCAATTCTATGGACCCCGACTGTCCCATAGTATGGAGCATAATTTGGTCACATTAGAGCTGGAGGACCCAAGGTCATTTTCAAGGACCGGTTCAACATGTGTAGAATGCGTTACAGTATTGGCTAGCCAAGAAGGTAAATTTCAATCAGTGAGCATTCGTTAGAACTGTTTTTCAGCTCGCATTAAAATCTGACCGTAAATTTGCTAAATCTGGCATAAACGTTTGTTTTATATTCTTTCGTGCATTTAATTAATATGAAGCCACACCAATCTAATCTGCTTAAATGTATTTAAAGAAAAGTTGCCATCAAAGTTTCCAATAGCGGAGCCCAGTTCACCTAAGACTTTTGAATAGCCGTCTCATCGTCAACAATCATAAGAAATAGGAGCAAGAGATTTATCATACTCTAGCTTAAGTACACTTAAGAATTACGTAATTGATAAATGTCCACGTTACGAGTAAAACCTTCACACGTCACTTCGTTAAGGTTGTTTTTCCTGCAACACATATGAACATATAATTTCCAAACGACAGTCATCGCCAGATCAAACAGTAAAGGTATGTGGCACAATAACTCTATCTCGCGGTTGTTAACAAATACTATGTTATTTATGACGTATGTTATATCCAAATACCCACAGAAACAAGAAATAACCGGCTGGCGGCGTCGTTTCACTATTTATTTAGTATTAGAAAGAGAAACTACGTTAACCATACCGTCTTATTTAATCTTTGACATAAGACGTTGTCATACTTCTCCGTCTTTATATAAAGTAGGTGTGCGGCATTACATTAATTCTACACCGTTCTCAACAAGGTTTTTCGGTTCATTCACGCCTAATTAATAATAACACAATTATAATAAATAAATAAATCTATACGTAGTGGTAATATCTTAATATCCTAAGATATTACCGCTACTGAGGATGATAACTGTAATTGTTATCGAACAGCGTAGATTTATGTTAAATATAAAAATAGCTAAGTATTTGAAATATACTGTAATTGTCTACTTCAACAAGAAAAAGTTAACATGTAATCTTATTCATTCTGTTATAATAAACCCTTTTGCCGCTGATTTTATCACTCAGTGCACAAAATAATTTACCGTGATGAGTTCCATTCGATTAATTAATATGTGTATATCTTGTTAATAGGACATTGTGTTAACGTATATAGTTACAGTTGCTACGTGTAATTTGTCACACTGCCCGCGTATCGTAACTGACTGTATACTAATAAATTATCTATTACTGTTCGGTCGTGCGTGTAACCTCAGCGATACCCGGGCTACATGACAAATTACGCATAGATAGTAAGTTAACTATGCAAATAATACAATATCTTGTTAACAAAATATTAAATGTTAAGTTTCAATTCAATGGAATTCATAACCCTTGCATCTCATTTGGTAGTGTACTCGTCTAGACAGTGTGTGTGTGTGTGGGGGGGGTTCCTATCCCATTCGGTACAATCTTCTTACATACATTTTCAGTTTCATGTTATATTTCAGTAATACCACTTGTGTTTCGCACCCACCAGACGACCTACGCAAATGTATGGTTGGTTGCCCACCCAAATTAGGTATTTGCAAACATGACTTAACTTAACTTAATCTTCACGCCACATTTCCTTGCGGGGTAAGCAAAACAATCCCTGTCGCTTATTTATTTTTCATTCACAATCTTTCTCCATGCTTTCCTATCTCCGTATAACTCCCTAGCTTCCGCAAGATTCATACAATTCCTTATCTTTCTTTCCTTTATCATACATTCTACTACATTCAGCCGTTTTACGCGGCCTACCAGGCACGGCCTTACCTCTAAGCTCGTCCACGTATGTTTGCTTCGTTAATCTTCCGTTGCCCATTCTCTCAATGTGACCAAACCAACGTAATGTACTACTTTTATATCTATCCATCATCGTCTTTTCCTCGCCGACGTTTAGTAGTAGGTATTGATACCAAGATATATCAAGTATTGGATTTCGTAAATGAGATGCTCCTTTGTGTCTAATAACGTACTCAATCCAACAAATAGCTCGATCCAAAGGATCTAAGGCTAACTGTGATATTTCCTTTATTTTATTGCGATATCTAAAAGATACGTTTAGTTACTAAACCAAATTTTCAATAATATAGCTTACTTTTGTAGCGTTACAGGTCTACAAAACAAATTTCTGGTAGCCCTTGAGTCTGGGACATTAAGAATCGGGATCAAACGACCTCACTATTTTGTGGATGATTAACTACTATGAAACTCATCGGTTATAAACACTTTTATTGTGCAGATTAATATAAAATAAATAAAATCCCATGTGATAAATGAAATAAACTTAAAATATCTTGGATAAATAACAACACAATAAATAATAAAAAATAAAAAGTAATTCAGATTGATCCTATTTTTATTGTTGCTAGGGACGCCACTGGCAACTTCTCTTCGCGTTCTTCTCGTCCTCTATGAGTGGAGCTCTAAATTTCTGATTAACTAAATGTTGCTTTTTTACCTGAAATTAAATCTTTAAAAAATGTTAATTAAAACAGTATCTCGAGTGGTATCGCGGGGGATATACAGGGGTAATGGAATATCGCTTGTAATTATGATGATGCTGAGGTGGGGTGGATAATTTAGTACTGAGTGGATGTGAGAGGGTGTATTTAAGAATGAGAATTACTGACAGGCAGGACCTTCGTCGAAATAACTACGTCGTTCATAATAATTCAGAAGCCCACCTCGGTGCAGTTACAGCCAAGATGTTGGTCTGAATTATACGTCTCTCTTTTGAGGAGGATGGTTGTATCCACTTGTATGTAGTTTCTGGGGGTCGCAATAATTAGTAATACGGGGCGGTGCCTCCGGCAAACTAAGTACGGCATACATTTGACACGTTTATATACCGGACTCGGTGCTAACAGCAGCCAAGAGCGTTTTATGTAAACGTGGCTCCGAAAACGGTTGTTATAGGAATATGTGATTACTGAATGTAAATGGTAGATGATGGTGGTGTAAAAAACGTAGATTATGGCACGGCAGGTAAATCAAATTTTTGGGTACTAAAAGGATGCTAGTTTGGAATGAGTACGAAATGTGAATAATGGTGAGCAAGTGTGGTATTAAAATAAAAGTCGGAGTAAAAGTTAAAAGTGCAAAGTGAAAAAGTATGTGTGTGTGTGTGTGTGTGTGTGTGTGTGTGTGTGTGTGTGTGTGTGCGTGTGTGCTGTGTGTGCTGTGTGCGTGTGTGCGTGTGTGTGTGCGTGTGTGTCGTGTGTGTGCGTGTGTGTGTGTGTGTGTGTGTGCGTGTGTGTGTGTGTGTGTGTGCGTGTGTGCGTGTGCGTGTGTGCGTGTCGTGTGTCGTGTCGTGTTGTGTGCGTGTGTGCGTGTGTGCGTGTGTATTGTGTGTGTGTGTGCGTGTGTGTATGTGCGTGTGTGCTGTGTTTGTCGTGTGTGCGTGTGTGCGTGTGCGCGTGTGCGTGTGTGTGTGCTGTGTGCTGCTTAGTTTTTGTGCGTGTGCGCGTGTTGTGCGCGTGTGCGTGTGCGCGTTGTGCGCGTGTGCGCGTGTGCGCGTGTGCGCGTGTGCTGCGTGTGCGCGTGTGCGTGTGCGCTGTATTGTGCGCGTGTGCGTTCGTGTGCGCGTGCTATAATTTATGCGCGTGTGCCGCTAACGTTGTGCGCTGATAGTTGATTTACATGCGTTGTGCGCGTTGTGCTGTGTGATTTTTTGTAGTTTGAATGCTGTTCATCTTATGTAAATTTAGAGTGGGAATAGGAATGGAAACTGGTAACCTTTATGAACAATGATAATACAGTTGTGGAAATAATTAGGTAATAAGGTTTAATAGGACTATGTACTAGGATAGGAAATTTTGTGTAAAGGATTTTCAGGATCATTACACTTTGAATTTGTAATCACTTCCATTATTCTACTCTCAAATGTCCCCTTTTCTGCAGTAGCAAAATCAATTGATAAACCAAAACCTTTACGTACCATTCTTTCAACATTATCATGTTGATCAGCAAAATATGGAATAACAATCATAGGGACATTTTAATGAATAGATTCTTCCATTGACTGCAAACCTCCCTGCGTTATAAATAATTTTATGTTAGGATACTCTAAAAACAAAATCGATTAGTACGTTTATGCAGTTTACCGAAACCCTTTACTTCAGTTGAGTTTGAGAAACCATTTCGAAATGATGATGTTATCATATTTATTTGGTAGATCATCAAGCTCAAATTTTCGCAATACTAGAAAAGGGAACTTCGAAAGGGTATCAAGAAACACCTGCCAGGTTTTTTGGAATATATCTTTATTTTTTACGTTAGACTCCAGGTTAAAGTAAATATAACAATATTTATCTTTTTGGGTTTTTAATGGTGTATTTAAATTTCAATCTAAACGTTTCTTAACACTTACAGTTATCTTCTTCAGTAGTAATATCTACTTAAATTGTTAAACATGTTTAAAACAATTTTAATAAATATTACTACTGATGAAGAACAACTATAATATCAAACTTTGATTATAATTAAATACCATTAAAAAACAAAAGCAGTAATATTATGATATGGTGAAAGTTTACATTTTCATAAATAGAGCCTTCATTAGCCGAATCGCCTTTTAATTCCTACAAAATAGCTTAACAGAAGAATACAAAATGAAGAGTTACCTTTGGTAGTGGTTTTGGTCGTACTCGATGAATTCTTCCATCTCAAATTACTCTTGGTACCATGGAACATGGACGATCAAGATTTGAATTTGAGTCATGAATACATTATATTAGCTATTAATTCATCAACAGTACCAAATCCTTTCCAAAGTACTTTTCTATTCTACATTGTATGCGGGTTGGTAATATAACCATATTAAATTCACACAAATGAATTAGGATACAGAAGTTATTAGCAGCAGCCTTATCAAAGGTAGTAAGACATCTTATAAAATTGGATGAGTTGGAACTCAGATTATGTGATTGGTGGTTTCCATTCCTGCTAGAGAAGAAAGTCTAATTAAGGGATAATCAAAATGTTTAGCAAAACCAACTTGTGGTGTATTGCTGTGTTGAAATACATCAAATTCATAATTGGGGCTATCTATCAACTTTTGTACTTCTGGATGGTTCAGTAGCTCACGATATGTTATAATATAATTCTAAGGAAGACAATATAGTCTGAAATACATACTTAGAGCAATTTACTATCGATTTTCATTTCCGTGAGACCAAAGATATGTTGTGTATATTGACCATCGTACTTGAAGCGACATTTATAAGGTGGTTGGCATGTATACTCCATGCCAGCCGGGAGGTACCACCACCTTTACCATGGGCTCCTTAATATTGGGTCTCCGATTTTCTGAGCTCGGTAAGGGCTGGTTACCTTTTCCTTCATCCTTAATCTATTCTCATCCTTATTCTTCCTTCTCGCCCTCACTGTCTTCCTATCGGATTAAAAGTCCCAAATTAAAAATAAGATGGCTGTGGTTTCTAGGGTAATAAATTCCGGACGTAAAATCCTGCCCCATTCGGATGTCCGGGAGGGCAGGGCCCAAGCGACCTCGGTCATCGAAAGTATCAACTTTCTGATTCACTACTGCAACATCCGCGGTATCAGGTCTAATCTTAATGCTATTCACCAACATCTTGAACAATTACAACCTGATATTTTGTTTCTATCTGAAACACAAGTCTCCTCTGAAAGCTCCGAGTCACCCGACTTGCAATTTCCTCAATACCATCTTCACTCTAACTTTCGATATAAAGGAGGAGTATGTGCCTACATCAAGGACAGAATTGCTTGCAAGAGGGTTTCTTCCTTAGAAAATAAAAATTTTGACGTGATTTGGTCTAAACATTCAGGTCCTAATCTTGTGAAATTCTACTGTTGCATTTATAGGTCTTCTAATGACAGTAACTTTCAAGA
>JARFJB010002276.1:3045000-3057500 GCA_036346205.1 Vesta saturnalis
AACTGTGACCTCTAAAGAAAATCTGAGTACGCCATTGGATTCTACGTAAAAATCTACAAATATCAGTTTTACTTTTAATATGTCTGACAATAACAGAGTTACAGGGATGACTGAAAATGCAATTTTCCAAAATCACCCTGTAGCACACAGACTAAGATGGCTATGGCAAATTTGATTAGTGCATCTTTGGTTTCATTAAAATAGCACGGTGTCGCGAAAACCAAGGTTCTAACCTAAAAATAAGCGATATACCCGTAAAACATACGAAAATGGGACAACCTGTACATCAGTCTACCAAATTCTTGTAAAAACATTCCAATACTTTTAAAAGACGTGAATATTATCTAATTGACAAAACTATGAATTATTTTTTTTATTATGCAATAGTTTTCCATTTTTATATTTTCATATTTAGGTCTATACTCACCTGTGTTATAAACATCAATTATATAATTTTGGGTTTTATTTCACGGTTAGTTGATGTTATATAACAGTTTCTCTTTATAGCAGGTTAAGTGGAAGACCAGAGCCAAATGACTCGTTATATGGCAACTGAATTTTTCTATGTATATATATATATATATATATATATATATATATATATATATATATATATATATATATAGGTGAATATCTAATCATATAATTAAAGGGTCTAGAACTCATCATTCAAAAAAAAAGTTCATATGTACATGGGTCTGGAAATGCTTCGTTTCCGAGATACAGGGTGTCAAAAGTTGAAAAAGAAATCGCGTTTTCTTCAATATCTTTCGACTGTTTCGAAATAACATGAAATTTCGTATGTGGAGGTTTTTGGGATGACAAATTTAAGTTTCTGGTCCATTTAGTTGTGGTTTCTGCCAGCATAAATATTTCGACCCTTTAAATCGTCAATTTTTTGTGCTACAATGTATACCATTTTGACTAGAAAAATCGATCTTCCTATCTTTTCTGCTAAAAAGGTATATCTTAGTGAAGTCGCTACAACTTTCCAAGAAAAACGCATTTAAAGCTCATGATGCATACAAATTTTCGGAGGGTATTCTTTTGACAGGTTTAATATGATTCTTACTTGTTTACTTATGTGCTCTAGCAACTTCACTTTTTAGCAGAAAGATTTGAATTTATCATAAAAAATATAAAATTTCATGATGTTTGAAACAATAGATGTGAATTTCGATTTTTCTATATCTCAAACATTCATATGAACTTTTTGAAACAGTTCTAATGAAAGATTGTTATATATATATATATATATATTGAGATGTTTAGAAAGAGGTAAAGGAAGGATCGTACAATTTGAACGACACGATGGTTAAAATGGATGTGTTGTGTATAAATTAGTTTGAATATTATTTACATAGTTTGGTTTCATCATAAAAGCATTGTGCTACCAACAAAGATGTCAAGAATGTTAAATACACCTATTTTCGTAAAGTCAATTTAGCATTTCATTTTTTTTCAATAAAACTCAATTTTTGTAGGGTATTTTGGCAAGTGAACACTTTACAGGTGTTTAAACATAAATTGTATAGTTAGGATTATGTTAAGGATATTGTATAATTAGTTTTCAAAGCAGGAAATGTAGAAATTTAATAAAAGGGTTATCATATAGACATATTAGACAATTTTCAAATATTTCTGAAAGCAATTAAGTGACGAACATTGTGATTTAAGTTTAACAGCAAGAACAATGCTTAAAACAACTTAGCATAAAGATATACATTTTTATAATAAAAATTTCAATAAGTATGTTAGACGAAGAGACTTTTTTAATGCAACAATATATGACTATGCACTAGAAATATATAGTGAAAATAATAAAGACAAGCATTACAAACCTCGAACATGACATTTTGTGTTGAAAACATTTTTAAGTATGTGTTATTTACAATTTTAGATTTAAGTTTGGTTAGGTTATAATTTCTAGGTTTTTCCATAATTTTATAGTTTTTCATATTATTAGGCTTTAATTTTGCTCTTAAAGCAATTAATAAGCGTTCTTTCACAGTATCTCACTGTTTTATAAGGATACTTTGCTTTTTACCGCAAAATTGTGTGAAATTTTAGGTAAATCTAGAATATATATATATATATATATATATATATATATATATATATATATATATTACTATATGATTGTGTATGTAATTTAATAAAAAAACGTTTTATAGATAAAAATTGTGACAAAAAAAATAAGAGAAGGTTGTATGAGGTTATGTAATCCAATGTTGTATAAATTCCTAGCTCGTAAAGGAACGCGGTTTAGAAATTATGTTCGCCCCTTTCTCAAAATTTTAATATATACATTTATGGCGATTACAATATTATTCTATTTTACGTTTACGTCCGAATACTAGCACCTTTCTAATAAATTTCAATACCAATTTAGCAACTAGCATAATGACAAAAATGCATAACATGATGACAACGCTCAAGCATGCAATGACGTCTAGAAGTAGACACTGATACCAAGGTATATCAGGTAGAATATTTTTACATAAACTCAAAATTCTTTTAAATTCAATATTTCTAACACTAAAAAGTATGTTTTCTTATGTAAAATTTCAGAATTCCGTTTATGTTATTAGATTAATGTAGCTTGTAAGTTTAAATAGTTATAAGCATATTCAGCTTAGAGTAAGTAAGTTCGTAAATTAATTTTAGGAACCATAGCATTAGGTGTCTTTTTGTTCGAAATTTTATTTAGTTTTCATTTTTGTTGTTAGTTTTAGATTCGTTAAAGTATAAAGAAAGTTATGTAAATTTCCATTTTAGTCTAAATTTGTAAATGTTTCGACAATAGCCTTAGTTACTTAGGTAATATGGTGAAAAAAAATTAAATTTTACTAACAACCAAAAAGGTATAAAAGGAATTGTCCTGGAATCCTAAATTCTCTAGTTTTGTTAAAATTTAAAATAAGGTTAAACAGTGTTATGCATTTGTGAAAAAAAAAGTAAGTTTCATAACCTGATTAAACCATCGTAAAAAGTTACGTTTCGAATAAAATAATTGAAGCAATTGTTTTTATACCGGCGGTTAAATAAAAATAGTTCGGTCTCCGATACCTGCTGATTTTCGTAAAAATAATTATACGAGTTGATTTGTGTTACGTTTTGTTTTGTTAAGAAATTTTCGTGTTATCGTATTTAATTTAATTTCGTTTCTACCAAATTAAAAGCATATTTATTTGTTACTGGTGTTTTATTTCTACGTACAATTCCTTTTTAATAAAATAAATTTGATCCGGTACCTAAAATAAAAGTGATTACAACAAAAGTTTGGATAATACTTAAACATTTCTTTTAAACTCGATAACAATCATTAAGTTTTATTCTATTTAAATAAAAATTACCAAATTAAAATAAGTGACTGGAGTAGCCGATTTGGAAGGAAATCATCATTTGCCGTTGGAAGCTGTTGTCTTCGACAATCAATTACCTGCATCAATTTGGAACTATTTGAAGACATCCACCTGCATTGAGGACTGTATATGTGAGTCACATTTTTGTATAACCCTATTTTATTGAGGACATTCATTTGATAAATTTCTTGCAATTCATTATTCTTTAGATATATGTATTGGTATATTATTTCAAACAATTACTTGTGTAAACACTTGTAAGGTATTCAAAATTTTTAAATTAATTTCATTGTTGAACGTAAACGGTAAATTTTTAAATTATTTGACAATTTTGACATCATTAAATTCATTCAATCACATTACAACGCATGTGTTGAATTAAATTATACAGATAAATTTTATACAGTTGTAGAAATTTTTATAAAGTGTAAATCTTATACACAAATTCAAATCTAAAGTTAATTTTCCAAACTAAATACCTTTGATCCCTATCCTTAATTTTAAACCTCATAATTTTAATTCCCTCATCTTTATAAATTTATTATAAGCCAACATTACAATATATATATATATATATATATATATATATATATATATATATATTACTATATGATTGTGTATGTAATTTAATAAAAAACGTTTTATAGATAAAAATTGTGACAAAAAAAAATAAGAGAAGGTTGTATGAGGTTATGTAATCCAATGTTGTATAAATTCCTAGCTCGTAAAGGAACGCGGTTTAGAAATTATGTTCGCCCCTTTCTCAAAATTTTAATATATACATTTATGGCGATTACAATATTATTCTATTTTACGTTTACGTCCGAATACTAGCACCTTTCTAATAAATTTCAATACCAATTTAGCAACTAGCATAATGACAAAAATGCATAACATGATGACAACGCTCAAGCATGCAATGACGTCTAGAAGTAGACACTGATACCAAGGTATATCAAGTAGTGGACTTCTTAAATGAGATGCTCCTTTGTGTCTGATCACGTATTCAATCCACCAAACAGCTCGATCCAAAGGAGTCATTGGTTGATCTAACGCCAACTGAGATATCTTCTTTATTCTATTCCGATATCTAAAACGTAGGCTTGGTTATCAAACGAAGGTTTTAATAATAGAGTTTACCTTGGATTTGTAATAACTTCCATTACCGCACTCTTAAATGTCTCCTTTTCTACAGTAGCAACATCAATTGATAAACCAAAACCTTTACGTACCATTCTTTCAACATTACCATGTTGATCAGCAAAATATGGAATACCAATCATAGGTACACTTTCATAAATAGCCTCTTCCATTGACTGCAAACCTCCCTGCGTTATAAATAATTTTATATTAGGATGCTCTAAAAACAAAATCGATCAGTACGTTTACACAGTTTACCAAAACCCTTACTTAAGATATCAGTTTGAGGAAACCATTTCGAAATGATTATGTTATCAGATTTATTTGGTAGATCATCAAGCTCAAATTTCCATAATACTGTATATGGTATCTCAGAAAATGTATCAAGAAACACCTGCCTGGTTTTTTGGGATATATCTTTACTTTTTACGTTAGACCCCAAGCTAAAGTAAATAAAGCCTTTATTAGCTGAATCGAGAAGGCTTTTTAAATCCTACAAAAATTGGTTAAGATAACAATACAAAAGTGAGGCTTTACCTTTGGTAGTGGTTTTGGTGGTACTCGATGAATTCCTCCAACTTGAATGACTCCTGGTACCATAGGACGTGGGCGATCGAGATTTTGGTTTGAGTTGGTCAAAAATAAGCTTACATTAGCCATCAATTTATCGATAGTACCGATTCCCTTTCCAAAGTACTTTTCTATTGCTGCATTGTATTCGTGTTGGTGATATAAAAATAATAATTTCACATAAACGAAGTAAGATACTGAAATTATGCGCTGCGTGAGTGTTTCAGCTTTTTCAAACGGTAGTAAGACGTCTGGGTATAAAATTGGATGAGTTGGAACTCCGATTATGTTATTGATGCTTTCCATTGCTTCTAGAGAAGAAAGTCCAATTAAAGGGCAATTAAAATGTTTAGCAAAACCAATTTGTGGTGGTATTAAAAGTTCTAGTATAAATACATCAAATTTATGATTGGGATCATTTATTAATTTTTGTACTTCCGGATGTTCCATTTGTTCACATGATATATTATGAAATAATTCTGAGAAAAGCATCATAGATTTCACTATATTCGTAGAGGAATTAATTATAGTCATAATATTTTTGTTCATCACATCATAACTAAAATGAGTATCAATTTCAGTCAAGTTTATTAAGCTAGGATCGTTTATTGGATTTGTAGTAACTACAGTTACTTGATGTCCTCGTAAAGACAATTCTCTCCAAAGGGGTTGGAACACTACTTGGTGACTAAATGACGGTGTTGGCACGTACACCAAAATTCGCGCACCATTGGAAATGGCAATTACGCCAATCAAAATTGTTATCAGAAACATAACTTATTCACTGAAACTGATTAGTAGCACTAAAACGTTTGTCTACTGTTGTCTATTACTTTTGTCAGTTTACATATTGATAAGATAATAATATACTGATTGATTAGAAAAATAATGATTCTAATTTTGAATCATGAAACAAATAACCTTTAACTAGAGAAATGTAATTTTTAGTTTCGATAATTGTATTCCCTTTATCTCCGATGCAAATTAATGTTGATTTCATTACTTCTATTTCTACTAGGTATAAATAAACTTGGTATGTTCTGCAACTGAGAATCGTTAGCTACCTTCTCATTCAATAAAGTGGAAGAATAACAAGTAATTTCTGCACATTAGATAGAAACTCTTAATGAATACCAAACAAAATTTTCGTACTAAAACAATAACATCCAGAAACCTCTTTAACAACGATTATATCGGTATTTTATTGGTTAGACTAATTGCAATTGGGTAAAGCTCTGGAGAAGACAGATTTGCAATACAAAACTGTAAAACATGAACATTAATATCTACTACATAAATATTACAACGTGTATTGGTGATTGCATGCCAATCTTGCAATTAACTCCAAATGCCACAAAAATTAAGAATTAATGGAAGATATTAAATTAATATTATGAAAGTTTATTACAGTTTATACACGGTTGTGCTTGATTTGTCCTGATGAGGACGGATTTCCTCGTTACAGGTAAATTACTCGAAATCAATTGTTCGAAATCAATTATTCGAAAATCAATTTTTCGAATGAGCAATTATTCGAAAATCAATTGTTCGAAATCAAATATCTGGAATATAATAAATTTATTTAAATTTAAGGGGACACCGAATTTCAATTAATAATTCTTTACTGTTATTATTACAAAAAACCTCCACAAGATCTCATAACGTTGTGGTTCGTTAAATTTTAGTATAAATGTAAGAAACGAATATTTAAAAGTTATGTTAAATTTAAAAGGATACTTTAGCTATTATATTTAGTAACCGATACAATTAAAAAAATTATATTGCTTCACTTTAAATAAAAAAGAACTTTCCTTCACACTTACAGGCTTAGCACTGTCAGCGTAGAGCTGGCGTGTTTAGAAGTTTTGTTTAATGTTTTGTGTTTTTCTTTTGTTTCTTTTTTTGTGTTTTCGTTAATTTTTTTTTTCTTTTTATTTTTTTGTGTTTTTTTGTTTCTTTTTTTGTGTTTTTGTTTCTTTTTTGATTATTTGTTTGCAATTATGAGCTGTTCCTTTAAGATAATATTAGAACATTTAACAACGTTAAAAACATAATAAAAACTTACTTTAAAGTTAATATATCTATTTTTGTATTCTATTCGGAATATTTTCTTACCAACTATGATTTTTTGAGACATTTCAACATATTTCGAACAATTGATTTTCGAACAATTGATTTTCGAACAATTGAATTTCGAACAATTGAAATTTTCGAACTATTGAATTTCGAACAATCGATTTTCGAATAATTGATTTCGAAGAACTGACTTTCGAAAGGGGCTGCTCAAGTGCTGCCACTCGAAGCGTAATATGTTGTTCACGTCTAAAGGTTGTCTCCTGGTCACCCTTAAATCACTTGGATTCCCGACGTGAAACTTAGTAACCTCAGTAGAGTAACTCTTGAGGGGGCATGAAGGATAACACAAAAGTTATAATTATTTCCCTAACAAACACGGTTAGTTATCAATGGTATGACAATGAATAAAATATTAGGAGTACAAATGCACGTTCTCGTTCAATAAAGCAAAACACAATATTCATATCAATCGGAAACAGTACGGTACTCCCTGTTATTAACTGAAGAGAAAAGAAAAAATAAATTAGACACCTTTATATTGATCCGTTTGAAGTTGATGAAATAAGCAGCCCAAATTGTAGAATCGTTGACACAGTGGGAATGTAAATGTTAGTTCATACAGATAGACTATATAATTTTTATGAATAAAGTGTCAATTAGGTTAGTGTAATTGTGGAATGAATTTAGAGCTTCAATAGTGAAAATGGCTTTAAGAATGTATTTATATAAAACACTTGAATTTTTTTTATATGTATTTATTTATTATTCTTTATGTTTATGTACTAATACAGTTAGTTTCTTTTGGATTTTTCTTTATGAAAAAAAAATTTTGTAAACGAATTTTTTTCCACCAGGAAGGGAGATGATCTACCCTTAATTAGAATTAGATATCGTAATAGTATTTATTGCATTTCAATTATTAAGCAGTATGTAGTAAACATTAAATGGTGTCACCTAGCTACGTTATGAACAAAGGTAAATGCAAGCAAGCAACCTGTAGTAACGAAATAAGTAGGTAACATACATTCAAAAGATATAAAGGAGTGTTACATTATTAATCAATAGTAGTACATCAAGCTAAACATAATGTTAACCAATAACGTTAGTTCTTTATGAATTATTTAATTCATTATACATCAACTTCCAAGTGCAACCCAACAGGACCAAGGTCATCATTCGCACTTTTATATTCCGAAGGATTTACAAATGTAAACTTAGTTTCTCTAACCTATTACGTTACAAAAAAAACAAAAGGGAGGTGGTGAGCATGGCTAAGAACTCAGCCGAACGGTCGAAGGACCGCAGAGCACTTTGTTGGCGTAGGTGGTTTTGGCGCAGTGATTAAACACAGCTAATAAGGTTAGGTTGGGGAGAAAACCACGAAGAAATATTATTACTAAAAGCGATGAGGAGAAGTAACGTTGAGCGCCACCAGCATTGAAGGAAAAGCAAACAGAAAGGAAATTATTATTTCCGGAGAGAGGCCCTGTAAAGCCGGATCCAAGGAGAAGCACAGAAAAAATCAGTAAATTAATAAACACTAGTTCCCCAGAATAATCTTATTTGATTGAATATTTTTGTTTTTCCCAAAGCAACAATGAGAATTCAACATGCATTTAACTATCACATAGAGCGATTAGTTGCTCTTAATTATCCCCTAAGTTTATATTAATACGAACAATTGGATTTCACCAAATTTAACTTACTACTAGTATACTTTATTTTTATAGTGTCTACTTTCTTTACCCCTCTTTTCTCTTCTCCCATTAACTGTCTTCTTCTGTTCTATGTTTCTTGCATCCGCTCCGCTCCCCTTTCTCCCACTTCTAGTATCTATTCCACCTTCCTCTCCTCCTCCTTTTATTCCGTTCATTCTTGCAACATGTGCTTAATCCAATCTATCTCTTCTCCGCACAGCCTTCATTTTCTCTCTTCGTCCCTTCTCCAGTACCCGTTTCCCCTCTCTTCGTTTCCACATCTAAATCTCGCTATCATCCCTCCACCCTTCCCCATTCAAATATCTTGGTATCCCTTCTCCCTTAATGTTCCTATAGTTTACATTGTATTTTCGTTCTTTCACTTTCGACCATCTTTCCTGCTTTTGCACACCTTTTCTTTTGCATATCTGTGTCTTTCGTAATATTCCTTCCTGGCTTCTTGTAGAGTTTTACACTCCGTTCTTCTACTTATTTTCTCCTCATACTTTACTACTCTATTTCCCGCCTCCACCCTTATTTTCTTTACGTGTACCTCCTCTCTAATGATGTATCCGGGTGTTCCTCTTTCCACTTCTAGTATCCAACTCCAGTATTCTTCTCAGCCTCTATCTCTTTGTATTTTTCCACCCTACACTTCCACCCAGTACATTACCACCACACTTTTGATCAGTTTCTCAAATAATAATTTTCTTTTCCTTATGTCCATTCCAAACACTCCACACTTGTCCTATTAGCTTACTCCTTTTCTCACTCGCTCTTTACATGTTCCCCATCTTTATTGTCTTGTCTCATTTCGTATCCCAGGTATGTCAATTCCTTTACTTGCTGCATCTCCTCATCCCTCCATTTCCATTCCTCCTTTTCCTCCCCTTTTCTCCATACCATTACCTTAGTTTTACTCATTGGCTTCCATATCTTTTCTTTTCAAATATCTGTCCAACTTTTAACATCCCTTTCATTTCTTTTCCTCCTTGCTAATAACACTAACATCATCCGCGGATGTCAGCGTCCACGCTTTCATGTTCCCCACCACCAGACCTCCTGTTTTTTCCCTTTAATGTCTCCTCCAGGTCTGCAGTATCAGGCTTGGGCTCAGGGGCATCCTTGTCTCAGTCCTTCCTTGTTACAAATCCTTCACTCAGTTCCCCATTTGCTCTCACCCTGTTCCTCGTTTCTTCGTATATTTCTTCTATCCTTTATATTACCCTTTCGCTTATCTTTTTTTTCCTCATGAACTCCCACAACTGTTGCCTGTTCACACTATCGAATGCCGCAGTTATGTCTACGAATACCGCTTCCATTTTACCTCTTTTCTTTCCTAATTACTTGTTTGCCATGTTCTTCAAGTGTGTACGTTATCATCGCTCTTCTTCCTTTACTGAATGCTGCCTGTACATCTGATAACAGCATCTTTTCCTCCACCTCCTTCTTTAACCTTTCTTCCAGAATGTTCGCGTACATTTTGTAGGTCGTGTTTAGCAATGTAATTCCCCTGTAATTTGGCATCCGATTTTTGTCCCCTTTTTTGTACACTGGGCAAATATGTCCTTCCCTCCACCTCTCCGGGAGTTCTTTTTCTCTTCATATTTTGTTTATTATTTCCGTCATCCTTTGTGTCATCTTTTCTCCTCCGTACACCCTCTCCTCACCTTGTATCTCATCATCTCTTACCGCTTTCCCTTTTTTTCCTTCTTTATTGCCTCTTCTTCTTTTTCTCCTATCTTACTTTGTCTTCCTTCTACGTTCTGTATTTCTCCCTCCAGAGCATTTCTGAAATACCTCCCCCATTCTTTTATTTGTATTCCCGTTTGTGTCCTCCGATTTCCTTTCTTTACAAATTTCCATACTTCTTCTATTTTTATCTCCTTAATCTGCCCTTCCTGTTTCTTTTTGCTTTCTTCTTGTTAGCGTTCTTCTTACCTTCCTCTTGGTCTTCTTACATACTCTATCCCACCATCCTTCCCTTACAATTTTCTCCCCCTTCCATTTTCTAAAATTGACTTTTTCCGTTGCTTCCTCCATTCTTGTCTCATTTCTTCTACACTTTCTTGCACTCCACTACCTTCCCATCTTATTTTTCCCATTTTTTATTTGTACCTCTTTATACTTTATTCTGGCCAGATCTTCTTAATTATATATTCCTCTTCTTCTCTGCGCTCTTCTCTTTCTCCTACTTCCATTATCATTTCCAGGGATTGGTGGTCCGATTCAACCTTCTCCCTACCCTAAATATCTTCATCTTTTCCTCAGCCTCAGCATTCGTATTCGATTATTGATTCTCCCCTTGCTGCTATATACATGTACTCCCCTCTCTCTTTCTTCTCTATTTCCATTCATTTTTTTCCACCCTCTCTCGTTGCACATTTCTAACAGTTCTTTTACAACCGTATTCAACACTTTATCCTTTGTGTGTCTGTTTCTCGTAATGTAATTGTAATCCCCCTCTTCCCTTATTCTCGCGTTAAAATCCCATCCTATTATTGTTATACCTTCCCCCCTCTCTTCTATCATCTCCTCTAAATTTTCCCTCATCTCTTTCATCTTTCTACTGTATACCGTGACTATTTTTATTTTTTCTTTACCCCACTGTATGCTTTTTTCTATGATACCTCTTCTTTGTTGCACTTTCTTTTCTTCTTCTTTTCCAACCATTTTCTTTTTATTCCTACTACTATTCACCCTTTGCTCTTCCTTTTGTATTGTTCCTTTCCGCGCGCTGAACCATCCTTGAGAATTCACTTAGCATTTCCTTTTCCCACCACGCCCATTCTTTTTCTTCTAGCCATGTCTCTTGTAATCCCACCACGTTCTGCTCCCTGACATACTCCCAATACTCTTGATGTTTATTCTTTATTCCCGCCACATTCCGGAAGAGTATCTTTAGTTCGTCCATCCCTTCATGTAGTTTTCCCTTACTTTCCCTTCATTCCCTTTAAAATTTAACGTCTCACTAGAGAATATACTACTTTAGTACGCACATGTATAGTTGTGTATATACATCAATCACAAATTGAATATCACAGATTTCGAATGCAATCGGACGAAGGCAAGTTACCACACATAAAACGTGTTCACGACAAACAAACAAACAAATTAACTTTATTTACATTGACCGTAACCCTATCAGGTTGGTGAAAGGTCTTTCTGTAATTACCTGAAAAGGACAGGGTAAAGATCTATTAAAATCCGAAACTTGCCATTGTTTCACAACATTAATTCTCCCCACAATTACATTTACAAGAATATATTCCTGAAGCTAAAATATGCATTTAACAAAACCCTTACATTATCCCGCTCTAATATTTCGAAATACTCTATATATTTACTTTTACAAAACACAACCGGTATGACATAATATAATGCTACTGCGCAAATAAAAAAAACGTCAACGCACGCATTAAATAAGTAGCCACGCAAAGATAATGGCCGCCTAACGGAATTGCTGCCCTGGATTTGCCGAGGAGTTACGATTAATACCCTGCACGATACATTTGGAATGAACCAGGTGGTACAATGTCCGGTAAACTTTCCACTTGCCAACATACGGGTTCGGGCTATCCTCGCCATAACGATCATTCCTACAACGATTCAGGAATAGAAATATTGACAGACAAAAGCACACAAACGCAGC
>JARFJB010002276.1:3070000-3087500 GCA_036346205.1 Vesta saturnalis
CTGTGTCTGTGTCTGTGTCTGTGTCTGTGTCTGTGTCTGTGTCTGTGTCTGTGTCTGTGTCTGTGTCTGTGTCTGTGTCTGTGTCTGTGTCTGTGTCTGTGTCTGTGTCTGTGTCTGTGTCTGTGTGTCTGTGTCTGGTCTGTGTCTGTGTCTGTGTCTGTATCTGTGTCTGTGTCTGTGTCTGTGCCTGTGACCTGTGTCTCTGTCTGTGTTTGTGTTTGTGTTTGTGTTTTGTTTGTGTTTGTGTTTGTGTTTGTGTTTGTGTTTGTGTTTGTGTTTGTGTTTGTGTTTGTGTGTCTGTGTCTGTGTTTCTGTGTCTGTGTTCTGTGTCTGTGTCTGTCTGTGTCTGTGTCTGTGTCTGTCTTGTCTGTGTCTGCTTGTCTGTGTCTGTGTCTGTGTCTGTGTCTGTGTCTGTGTCTGTGTCTGTGTCTGTGTCTGTGTCTGTGTCTGTGTCTGTGTCTGTGTCTGTGTCTGTGTCTGTGTCGTGTCTGTGTCTGTGTCTGTGTCTGTGTCTGTCTTGTCTGTGCCTGTGTCTGTGTCTGTGTCTGTGCTGTGTCTGTGTCTGTGTCTGTCTGTGTCTGTGTCTGTGTCTGTGTCTGTGTCTGTGTCTGTGTCTGTGTCTGTCTTGTGTCTGTGTCTGTGTCTGTGTCTGTGTCTGTGTCTGTGTCTGTGTCTGTGTCTGTGTCTGTGTCTGTTGTGTCTGTGTCTGTGTCTGTGTCTGTGTTGTCTGTGTCTGTGTCTGTGTCTGTGTGTGTCTGTGTCTGTGTCTTGTCTGTGTCTGTGTCTGTGTCTGTGTCTTGTCTGTGTCTGTGTCTGTTCTGTGTCTGTCTTGTCTGTGCTGTGCTGTGTCTGTGTCTGTGTCTGTGTCTGTGTCTGTGTCTGTCTTGTCTGTGTCTGTGTCTGTGTCTGTGTCTGTGTCTGTGTCTGTGTCTGTGTCTGTGTCTGTGTCTGTGTCTGTGTCTGTGTCTGTGTCTGTGTCTGCGTCTGTGTCTGTGTCTGTGTCTGTGTCTGTTCTGTGTCTGTGTCTGTGTCTGTGTCTGTGTCTGTGTCTGTGTCTGTGTCTTGTGTCTGTGTTGTGTCTGTGTCTGTGTCTGTGTCTGTGTTGTGTGTCTGTGTCTGTGTTTGTGTTTGTGTCTTGTCTGTGTCTGTGTCTGTGTCTGTGTCTGTGTCTGTGTTTTCTGTGTCTGTGTTGTCTGTTCTGTGTCTGTGTCTGTCTGTGTCTGTGTCTGGTCTGGTCTGTGTCTGTGTCTGTGTCTGTGTCTGTGTCTGTGTCTGTGTCTGTGTCTGTCGTGTCTGTGTCTGTGTGTCTGTGTCTGTGTCGTGTCTGTGTCTGTGTCTGTGTGTGTCTGTGTCTGTGTCTGTGTCTGTGCTGTGTCTGTGTCTGTGTCTGTGTTCTCTGTTTGTCTGTGTCTGTGTCTGTGTCTGTGTCTGTGTCTTGTCTGTGTCTGTGTCTGTGTCTGTGTCTGTGTCTGTGTCTGTGTCTGTGTCTGTGTCTGTGTCTGTGTCTGTCTCTGTGTCTGTCTATGTCTGTGCTGTGCGTGCTGTGTCTGTGTCTGTGTCTGTGTCTGTGCTGTGTCTGTGTCTGTGTCGTGTGTGTCTGTCGTGTCTGTCTGTGTCTGTGTCTGTGTCTGTTGTCTGTGTCTGTGTCTGTGTCTGTCGTCTGTGTCTGTGTCTGCGCCTGCGTCTGTGTCTGTGTCTGTGTCTGTGTCGGTGTCTGTGTCTGTGTCTGTGTCTGTGTCTGTGTCTGTGTCTGTGTCTGTGTCTGTCTCTGTGTCTGTCTGTGTCTGTGTGTTTGTGTCTGTGTCTGTGTCTGTGTCTGTGTGTCTGTGTGTATCTGTGTCTTGTCGTGTCTGTCCTGTGCCTGTCTGTGTCTCTGTCTGTGTTTGTTTTGTGTTTGTGTTTGTGTTTTTTTGTTGTTGTTTGTGTTTTGTTGTGTTTGTGTTGTTTGTGTGTGTGTGTGTGTGTGTGTTTTTTTGTTGTGTGTTGTGTTTTTTTGTGTTGTGTGTTGTGTGTGTGTGTGTCTGTGTCTGTGTCTGTGTCTGTGTCTGTGTCTGTGTCTGTGTCTGTGTCTGTGTCTGGTCTGTGTCTGTGTTGTGTCTGTGTCTGTGTCTGTCTGTGTCTGTGTCTGCGTGCTGTGTCTGTGTCGTCTGTGTCTGTGTCTGTGTCTGTGTCTGTCTGTCTGTGTCTGTGTCTGTGTCTGTGTCTGTGTCTGTGTCTGTCTGTTTGTCTGTGTCTGTTCGTGTCTGTCTTGTCGGTCTGTGTCTGTGTCTGTGTCTGTGTCTGTGTCTGTGTCTGTGTCTGTGTCTGTGTCTGTGTCTGTGTCTGTGTCTGTGTCTGTGTCTGTGTCTGTGTCTGTGTCTGTGTCTGCGTCTGTGTCTGTCTGTGTCTGTGTCTGTGTCTGACTGTGTCTGTGCTGTGTCTGTGTTTGTCTGTGTCTGTGTTTGTGTCTTGTTTTGTGTCTGTGTTTGTGTCTGTGTTTGTGTTTGTGTCTTTGTGTTCTGTGTTTGTGTTTGTGTTTGTGTTTGTGTTGTGTTTGTTGTGTGTTTGTGTTTGTTTGTGTTGTGTCTGTCTGTGTCTGTGTCTGTGTCTGTCTGTGTCTGTGTCTGTGTCTGTGTCTGTGTCTGTGTCTGTGTCTGTGTCTGTGTCTGTGTCTGTGTCTGTGTCTGTGTCTGTGTCTGTGTCTGTGTCTGTGTCTGTGTCTGTGTCTGTGTCTGTGTCTGTGTCTGTGCTGTGTCTGTGTCTGTGTCTGTGTCTGTGTCTGTGCCTGTGTCTGTGTCTGTGTCTTTGTGTTGTGTCTGTGTCTGTCTGTGTCTGTGTCTGTGTCTGTGTCTGTGTCTGTGTCTGTGTCTGTGTCTGTGTCTGTGTCTGTGTCTGTGTCTGTGTCTGTGTCTGTGTCTGTGTCTGTGTCTGTCTCTGTGTCTGTGTCTGTGTCTGTGTCTGTGTCTGTGTCTGTGTCTGTGTCTGTGTCTGTGTCTGTGTCTGTTGTTCTGTGTCTGTGTCTGTTTGTGTCTGTGTCTTGTGTTCTGTGTTTTGTTTGTGTTTGTGTTTGTGTTCTGTGTCTGTGTTATGTCTGTGTCTGTGTCTGTGTTTGTGTTTGTGTTTGTGTTTGTGTTGTGTTTGTGTCTTGTGTTCTGTGTCTGTGTGTGTCATGTCTGTGTCTGTGTTGTGTCTGTGTCTGTGTCTGTGTCTGTGTCTGTGTCTGTGTCTGTGTCTGTGTCTGTGTCTGTGTCTGTTGTCTGTGTCTGTGTCTGTGTCTGTGCTGTGTCTGTGTCTGTGTCTGTGTCTGTGTCTGTGTCTGTGTCTGTGTCTGTGTCTGTGTCTGTGTCTGTGTCTGTGTCTGTGTCTGTGTCTGTGTCTGTGTCTGTGTCTGTGTCTGTGTCTGTGTCTGTGTCTGTGTCTGTGTCTGTGTCTGTGTCTGTGTCTGTGTCTGTGTGTCTGTGTCTGTCGTGTCTGTGTCTGTGTCTGTGTCTGTGTCTGTCTGTGTCTGTGTCTGTGTCTGTGTCTGTGTCTGTGTCTGTGTCCTGTGTCTGTGTCTGTGTCTGTGTCTGTGTTCTGTGTCTGTGTCTGTGTCTGTGTCTTGCGTGTCTGTGTCTGGTCTGCTGTCTGTGTCTGTGTCTGTGTCTGTGTCTGTGTCTGTTGTCTGTGTCTGTGTTTGTGTCTGTGTTTGTTGTCTTGTGTTTCTGTGTCTGTTCTGTGTCTGTTTTTTTGTCTGTGTCTGTGTCTGTGTCTGTGTCTGTGTCTGTGTCTGTGTCTGTTCTGTGTCTGTTGTCTGTTCTGTTCTGTGTCTGTGTCTGTGTCTGTTCTGTTCTGTGTCTGTGTCTGTGTCTGTGTCTGTGTCTGTGTCTGTGTCTGTGTCTGTGTCTGTGTCTGTGTCTGTTCTGTTCTGTGTCTGTGTCTGTGTCTGTGTCTGCCTGTCTGTGTTCTGTCTGTCTGTGTCTGTGTCTTGTGTTCTGTGTTCTGTTCTGTTCTGTTCTGTTCTGTGTTTGTGTTTGTTTCTGTGTTCTTGTCTGTTTGTCTGTTTGTGTTCTGTGTTCTGTGTCTTTTGTTTGTGTTTGTGTTTGTGTTTCTGTGTTCTGTGTCTGTTGTCTGTGTTCTGTGTTCTGTGTTTCTGTTTTGTGTTCTGTGTTCTGTGTTCTGTTTCTGTTCTGTCTGTTTCTGTTCTGTGTTCTGTTGTCTGTGTTGCTGTTCTGTGTTCTGTGTTCTGTTGTTCTGTGTTCTGTGTCTGTTCTGTCTGTCTGTGTCTGTTGTCTGTCGTCTGTTCTGTTGTCTGTGTCTGTGTCTGTTCTGTGTCTGTTGTCTGTGTCTGTTGTCTGTGTCTGTGTCTGTGTCTGTGTCTGTGTCTGTGTCTGTGTCTGTGTCTGTGTCTGTGTCTGTGTCTGTGTCTGTGTCTGTGTCTGTGTCTTGTTTGTTCTGTGTTTGTGTTTGTGTTTGTGTTGTGTTTGTGTTTGTGTTTGTGTTTGTGTTTGTGTTCTGTGTCTGTGTCTGTGTTTCTGTTTTGTGTTGTGTTTGTGTTTGTGTTTGTGTTTGTGTTTTGTTTGTGTTTGTGTTTGTTTGTGTCTGTCTGTGTCTGTTCTGTGTCTGTGTCTGTTCTGTGTCTGTGTCTGTGTCTGTGTCTGTGTCAGTGTCTGTGTCTGTGTCTGTGTCTGTGTCTGTGTCTGTGTCTGTGTCTGTGCCTGTGCCTGTGTCTGTGTCTGTGTCTGTGTCTTTGTCTGTGTCTGTGTCTGTGTCTGTATGTGTCTGTGTCTGAGTCTGTGTCTGTGTCTGTGTCTGTGTCTGTGTCTGTGTCTGTGTCTGTGTCTGTGTCTGTGTCTGTGTCTGTGTGTTGTTGTCTGTGTCTGTGTCTGTCTGTGTCTGTGTCTGTGACTGTGTCTGTGTCAGTGTCTGTGTCTGTGTCTGTGTGTCTGTGTCTGTGTCTGTCAGTGTCTGTGTCTGTGTCTGTGTCTGTGTCTGTGTCTGTGTCTGTGTCTGTGTCTGTGTCTGTGTCTGTGTCTGTGTCTGTGTCTGTGTCTATCTATGTTGTCCGTGCTGTGCCTGTGTCTGTGTCTGGGGCTGAATTGTGTCTGTTTCTGTTTCTGTTTCTGTTCCTATTTCTGTTTCTGTTTCTGTTTCTGTTTCTGTTTCTGTTTCTGTTTCTGTTTCTGTTTCTGTTTCTGTTTCTGTTTCTGTTTCTGTTTCTGTTTCTGTTTCTGTTTCTGTTTCTGTTTCTGTTTCTGTTTCTGTTTCTGTTTCTGTTTCTGTTTCTGTTTCTGTTTCTGTTTCTGTTTCTGTTTCTGTTTCTGTTTCTGTTTCTGTTTCTGTTTCTGTTTCTGTTTCTGTTTCTGTTTCTGTTTCTGTTTCTGTTTCTGTTTCTGTTTCTGTTTCTGTTTCTGTTTCTGTTTCTGTTTCTGTTTCTGTTTCTGTTTCTGTTTCTGTTTCTGTTTCTGTTTCTGTTTCTGTTTCTGTTTCTGTTTCTGTTTCTGTTTCTGTTTCTGTTTCTGTTTCTGTTCGTTCCTGTTCCTGTTCCTGTTCCTGTTCCTGTTCCTGTTCCTGTTCCTGTTCCTGTTCCTGTTCCTGTTCCTGTTCCTGTTCCTGTTCCTGTTCCTGTTCCTGTTCCTCTTCCTGTTCCTGTTCCTGTTCCTGTTCCTGTTCTGTTTCTGTTTCTGTTTCTGTTTCTGTTTCTGTTTCTGTTTCTGTTTCTGTTTCTGTTCTGTTTCTGTTTCTGTTTCTGTTTCTGTTTCTGTTTCTGTTTCTGTTTCTGTTTCTGTTTCTGTTTCTGTTTCTGTTTCTGTTTCTGTTTCTGTTTCTGTTTCTGTTTCTGTTTCTGTTTCTGTTTCTGTTTCTGTTTCTGTTTCTGTTTCTGTTTCTGTTTCTGTTTCTGTTTCTGTTTCTGTTTCTGTTTCTGTTTCTGTTTCTGTTTCTGTTTCTGTTTCTGTTTCTGTTTCTGTTTCTGTTTCTGTTCTGTCTGTTTCTGTTTCTGTTTCTGTTTCTGTTTCTGTTCTGTTTCTGTTTCTGTTTCTGTTTCTGTTTCTGTTTCTGTTTCTGTTTCTGTTTCTGTTTCTGTTTGTTTCTGTTTGTTTCTGTTTCTGTTTCTGTTTCTGTTTCTGTTTCTGTTTCTGTTTCTGTTTCTGTTTCTGTTTCTGTTTCTGTTTCTGTTTCTGTTTCTGTTTCTGTTTCTGTTTCTGTTTCTGTTTCTGTTTCTGTTCTGTTTCTGTTTCTGTTTCTGTTTCTGTTTATGTTTCTGTTTCTGTTGTTGTGTCTGTATCTGTCTCTCTGTGGGTGTGTGTGAGTGTGTATGTGTGTTGTGTGTGTGTGTGTGTGTGTGTGTGTGTGTGTGTGTGTGTGTGTGTGTGTGTGTGTTGTGTGTGGGTGTGTGTTTGTGTGTGTGTGTGTGATTGTTGTGTGTGTGTTTTGCGTGCTAGTGTGTGTGCGTGTGACTGAGTGTGTGTGTGTGTGTGTGTGTGTGTGTGTTGTGTGTGTATGTGTGTGATTGTGTGTGTCTGTGTGTTTTGTGTGTGTATATGTGTGTGTATGGGTGGGTGTTTGTGTATGTGTGTTTGTGTGTATGTGTGTGTGTGTGTGATTAGTAAGGCTATGTTTATCCTGGACCAGAAAGTGACGTCACGCCAATCAGCGCCGAGTGGGATCACTTACTCCCCAACCGCTTCACAAGATAACGATGACAGACTAATAAAAGACGAGAGTTTGGCCTCGCTCCAGTGTCGTCGGACCATTGAGAGACGAGTATGGGTCCCTCCGCTGATAAGATTGTCAAGGGTTTGCCTATCTGCTAACTAATGAGCAATGATGGTCGTGGCGGCCATCTTGAAAAGATTATCAAGGGGCTGGCCCATCTGTTGACCGATGAATGCTATCTTGGACGTATATTTCAATCTCTGGTAGTTTCTTTGGCAGAGGTTCTCGATGTCTTCTTCTGATTCCTCCTCGATCACTTCCTATGTGTATGTTGTATCCTGCGGGGCCATGAAGCTGGGTTCTTCGCCGCCGCCAAAGAAGGGCTAATTTTGATTCGTCGTTGTTGCAGAGGAAGATACCTTTGTTCTTTCTGTTCGTTGCTGAAGGGCGTTAATGCGTTGTAGGAATATATACCCTGAAGGAATTATTTGCTCATCGCGGTAGCGAACTGCAGATAGCTAGCATGGTGAATGTACATTTCCTCTAATACATAGAGCTGGATATATATATATATATATATATATATATATATATATATATATATATATATATATATATATATATATATATGCAGACGTGACACAGCGCATAGAAACATATACGTATGTATATAATAGTGAAGAAGTAATTGTATAATCAGTAAATAGAATTTATGGGCAAGCATTCTGGTGGTAAATAAAGAGTTTGCTAATAAAGAGTACCCGTTATGATTTAAATACCAACGCGGTATAATTTTTATAAGCAAGTATAAAATATGGAGGAAAATTGTTTCCGTTGTGTAAGGTTTTGTTATATTTTTGACCAGGTATTGATAAATAATAGCATGATTAGCTAAATGACTGGTGAGATCTTGCCTACAATAGTAGCTTCCCTTCACAGTATTTGTACAATAGCTAGGTAATCTTGGTTATTAACTATATTAGCCAAATATTCGTATTGGTAAATAGTTGTTATAAATGGCGAAGGTCAAGTAAACAATACTATAAAATTTAAACGTTGTGGTTTATGTCTGCATTATTGCTTTTAAAAATTAGTAGTAAATAAATATTACGATTTATGAGACGATGGAAGAGCGAGAAAGTATTCGTCGTCAATATATTCTTATTCGTAGCTATTTTAAAATAATGAATTAGGAGGAAGTGCGAGATTATTATCCGATGACAGAGTGAGAAGGTATGCGGAGGAACGAAAATACACTCTACGCATGGCCAAATTAAACACCGTAAAATTAGAAGTATAGGATATAAAAATTAGAGAAAATAATATGAATTTAAAAGAAATATATCTGTTTTAAATACAATAATGTAGAAAATGCTAAATCTATATAAATGTTTATATTGACGCCATATATAGAAAATGTGAATAGAAAAAGTGCGAGATTATGAGTCTATGAAAGAGTGCGAAAGTATTCGGCGGGAAGAGGATGCACTCTACGCGCTACCGATACATTCTTGTTACAGATGTGAAAAATAAAACGCATATTATGTAAAACAGTATTTTATAATAATAAAGAATAATACTAATAACAATGCAATTCACTATACAACTTTATCCAGCATCATAAGTTTTGTTAAGAAATTATACAATTTATTTGCACAATGAATATTAAACATGGAAATATCAACTTTCCCTGATTGCATCACATAGACAGTAAACTCGTTATATTTGTAAAATTGGTTCCTATCGATAAAGAATATATATCTGAATATTGTTATTTTCGATGATAGACGTATCCGTACGCAGTAAATGTGCTCTTGGTCGTTGAAGACATTCATGATATTCAATAGATACCATTTGTAAGCTAGGAAATTGTGCATGATAAATATATCCATCGCTGAAGAAGGCGATATCAGTGTTAGGCTTCTGATATACTGCATTAAAGCACTTAAACGTACTTGGAAGGAAGGGTCACTATTTGAGCAAGTTCTTACCTGGCCCGATATATGTACTATTTAAAGCATATATCCAAATCCAATTGTCGTAGAGCATATACAATCGCTTGTTTAGAATCAAATGGTGTTCAATGTCGATATTGCATAAGTCTGCAGCAGGTAAAGCAATCGTCTTAGCAGAGGTAGTATCTAAGTAGATGTAGTATCGTTAGTGGGGTATAATGATTGGATCCCCATAATATCATCCGATGCTAAATCACGAAAATGTTTCACATGACGGAATTTCCATCATGCGAATGTTTTAAGCCTAAACCATGACCAATCTCAAGTAGTATTACAGTAAAGTAGCTGATTTGGTCCTCAGGGGATCGTGTGAGTCTCAAAGATACCATCGCTCATCCCAGTCCATATGTATTTCAACTTTACTTTGATACTTCTTCGGGAAGTTTGAATCTCCTAGGATATTGCCAGGTTCATCAAACGAATATTCGCAGTGTTTACCTCCATCTAGAATGATTATATCGTTGAAACGATACTAATATACCGTAATTGTTAGCATTATATCTAAGTTTTAAGTTTGAACATTTTGTCCAAACTTTAAACTTGTTAGTTATTAATGTTAATATGCGCATGTCGCTACTCTCTGCACTATAACGTAGGATATGATTTTACCAATTATATAGATGTGATACGTATGCGTTGGTAGCATCTTGGTTGGCACATCTCGGAGTGGTTTCATCATTTACACATTCGTTAACTGTGAACGCATTAATCCTGATAAATTTTTGATCCAGCAAAAATGAAATTTAACAACTTCAACATCATCTTTAGTTGTCCTAAGTCTCGAAACGCCATCATCTATTTTACTTCCAATTTCAAAATTCTGCTGAATCATTAATAAATTAACATGTTGTTTCTTATCTTCACATAAATAGACGGGTACTGTGTTATATGTAGTTAAGTCTTTTCTAATTAGAGCATACACGTTTATGGATAAATTTGGATTTTGTTATAAAAATTGATGGATTGGCTTAGGTCATCGGAAACTGTATATCTTCAAAATTTAGGATTTTGGCAAGGATAGGATGATTAACGATCAGTTATTAGGAGTGGGAAAGAGAGGTGATGCTAAAGCCCACCCAAAACAGGCCTGTTTCTTACATTAAGGACGCACTTCCTATTTTTTATTTCTAGGGGTAAAGGAATAAAGGACGATACTCTTATTGGAGTTATACTGTTTGCGTTTACAGTTAACGAAATAATTTTTGATAAGGCCCAACCACTATCCTGTTCTTCAAATTGAAGCAATCGCTCCATCAATTAGTCTACTGCATTACTATTAAATACATTTTTTAAATTTTTATATTCTAGATTAGATCTTAAAATGTTAAAATTTTTGGTTGTAGAACTAAATCCCCTATACGTTAAATTATCATCATCATTATTTAAAGCTGGTTTGAGGAATTCCGCACAGAATTCTAAATTAAATTTTAAAATATTATTATATAAGGCTATAGTCAAATCCCTCCAATCGACCGTGCCTTTGATTGCGTGGGACCTTCCTACATCCGGTTTGCTCAACTGCTTGACTAGTATCCTGTACCGCTCCAATTTCCCTGCAACGCTCGCTAGATGTCTTTTATTGCCAATATTCAATGATGTCTTAACCAGCCTTACATTTGCGTCAATGATGTTGGTTATTTTGTAGATTTTATTCTCATGAGTATTGGAATGGTTATAAAAATGTTTAATCCTTTTTTTCCAGAAAAGTTCATTTTCTCAATTAAAGCCATTTCTAAAAAATAAATCACTAAAATGTATTAGTATAAATGGCAAGTATTATACCTTTAATATCTAGCGAACGAACTGCGACAGGAAGTAATATAATCGGGTTGAATTTATCGAACCTGTAATTTGTCGATATAATTAATGCTTCAAATATAAATATATAACTTACCTAGAGTGTTACAAGTAATTAAAATAGCAGTCAAGCGGTGAGCACATTGTAGGTAATTTAAATCTAAAAAAATTCATTTAAATAATTAGTGCTTTAGGCAAAATGAATGAAACATACCTGAATATATCCGTCGAACGAAACGCAGCAGATACACAACAAGTAAAAGTATAATAATGGTTAGGAAACCTGAAATTTATTAATACTCGTAATTAATTATTAGTTTTAAAATGTAATATTGAAACTCACCTGATGAAAGCGTGATAACGACTGATAAAGAACCATATGTTACAGTGCGCCGGATGTTTATCAACAATATTATTTTCTATTTATTGCTAAATGCATTAAGTATTTATTCAATTTTAACAAACGATTATATTTAGAATTTGCGCCTCTATTACTTCAAAAAAATAATAAAATATGTACTTTAATTGCAAAATGTAAGTACATATAGTATACATTAGTAATTATTTTTCTAGAATGCGCGCCGGATGTTGTTTCCAACTCAACTTCTCGAATACGTTCTCTTTCTCACGGCAGCCAAAATTGAAAAGCTACTCATCATTTAGTGTAACATGAGCTTAAATATTTAGTATCTAATATAATCACACATTTATTAACAATTAGTTTTAGAATGCGCGCGAGATGTTTCCATTTCAACTTCTCGAATACGTTCTCTTTCTAACGTCAACCATAATTGAAAAGCTACTCTTAATTCATTGTGACGTGAGCTTAAATATTTATGTAAATACTGAGGATGTTATTTCTAGTTAAACTTTACATCGAAATGTAATGTTTATTTAAAGATACAAATCTTATTTTATTACTTTAATAGTAATTAAGTTAGAAAACTAATTATATATATTTATTGTTATCAAATGCAGTAATTAGATATTTATCAACATTATTTTCTACTATTTTTTCCAGTTTATTACTTTATTAGATTCCTTTAGCATTGATGAGAAATTTTTTAAAACAGGATGCATCCGTGGTTTGTACCGCTGATAACCTCATTGTAATGGCTTTTAACATTGGAATGCATACATTCGCATTTATAATCATATTGCGAACTTTCAATATAATTTTTATATATGATTTATTTACAAATGCATAACATCAAAGTCTTTTTTCTAATTTATCAATAACATTATTTTCAGCTATTTTATTACTTCAAAAGCAAAAGTAAAATCTGTATTTTAATGTAAGTGTATATAGTGCACATTAGCAATTACCTTTTTAGAATACGCGCCGGATGTTGATTCTCAATGCTCTCTCTTTCTAACGTCAACCAAAATTGAAAAGCTACTCATCATTCATTGTGACGGCAGCTTAAATATTTACGTTTATATCACACATTTTACGTTTCATATCTGCAACCGTGATAGCTCAGTTGGTTACATGGATATACATATATTGATAACTTAACTTACTCGAGTTGGAATCCCGGTGCAGACAATTTTTTCAGGCATTATACTACGAGCGGACGTTCCTCTTCAACAGCGACAAACAAGATGTCTACAAGGCCCCGCAGATTACGACATCTCAACAAGGTGGCGCCGGTAACCGACACACCAGAAGCTGCTGAAGGCTTCTAAAGCTCTCAGAAGCCGCCGAAGACAACCTCGAAGAACGTACCGGAAGCCCCTGAAGACATCCAAAGAAGCTGAAGACTCCAGAGGCTGCTGCACGTCTCTCATTGGACAGCTAATGGGCCATCCCCTTCTTGAACTCAACAAGGGGTGGGGCTCATCCTCGTATCTCATTGGCTTGACGTCATTGCTCTTTCCGGTAGGAGGAGCCACGCCCTCTGCTCCCATTGGTCCTCCAACGACAAACTTCCAGTGCGGGCGGGGCTTAAGTGCTCGCTCACGTCGCCGATTGGTCTGACGTCACTTCCTGAGCCAGAATGAACATAACCCTACTACTATCCATTACTGTTACAAATATTGTAATTAAAAGTCACCCTTTGTTCAAGGTTCAACAGTTTTAATATGGTGCAGTAACAGTCACTTTTTTCTTAAAAATGGATGTATCTTGAAATAACTGAATTTAGGGATAGACAACTTTACACAAAGTTGACCTAAAATTCAACATAGAATCCAAAACTGCAAAAATATACAGGATGTTCCATTTAAAATAAGCAAGTTGGTGTCGACCTCCGGTTATACCGGAAGTTCCAGAAAGTGAAAATATGTTGAAAAGGTAGGCCCCACTGACCTTTGTAATCAACCAAATTTTCATAATCGCCCTATACGTACTTTTCTATAAATCGATTGCGGCCCTTCCCTATGCATCCGTACCCTGTATATATATATATATATATATATATATATATATATATATATATATATATATATATATATATATATATATATATATATATATATTTCTTACTATATGATTGTGTACGTAATTTAATAAACGACGTTATTTTTATAAAAAATTATGTTCAATTATTTGACAAATTAATATTTTAATATTTTTTGTGGAATGATGTTTTAAGAATTATGTTCGGCCCTTGTTCGACATTTTGATATATACATTTATTGCAATTTCAATATTATTCTAATTTACGTTTAACTCGGAATACTAACACTTTCGTAATAAATTTCAATACAAATCTAGAAACAACCATAATGACAAAAACGCATAACGTGATGACAGCGCTAAAGCATGCAATGACGTCTAGAAGTAGATACTGATACCAAGGTATATCAGGTAGTGGACTTCGTAAATGAGATGCTCCTTTGTGTCTGATTACGTATTCAATCCACCAAACAGCTCGATCCAAAGGAGTCATTGGTTGATCTAAAGCCAACTGAGATATTTCCTTCATTTTATTCCGATATCTAAAACGTAGGCTTGGTTATCAAACCAAAGTTTTAATGATAGACCTTACTTTGGATTCGTAATAACTTCCATTACCGCACTCTTAAATGTCTCCTTTTCAACAGTAGCAGAATCAATTGATAAACCAAAACCTTTACGTACCATTCTTTCAACATTAGCATATTGATCAGCAAAATATGGAATACCAATCATAGGTACACTTTCACAAATAGCCTCTTCCATTGACTGCAAACCTCCCTGCGTTATAAATAATTTTATGTTAGGATGCTCTAAAAACAAAATCGATCAGTACGTTTACACAGTTTACCAAAACCCTTACTTAAGATGTCAGTTTGAGGAAACCATTTCGAAATGATCATATTATCAGACTTATTTGCTAAATCATCGAGCTCAAATTTCCATAATAACGTATAAGGTAACTCAGAAAATGTGTCAAGAAACACCTGCCTAGTTTTTTGGGATATATCTTTACTTTTTACGTTAGACCCCAGGCTAAAGTAAATAAAGCCTTCATTAGCCGAATCGAGAAGGTTTTTTAATTCCTACAAAAATTGGTTAAGATAACAATACAAAAGTGAGGCATTACCTTTGGTAGTGGTTTTGGTGGTACTCGATGAATTCCTCCAACTTGAATGACTCCTGGTACCATAGGACGTGGAGGATCAAGGTTTGGATTTGAGTTAGTTAGTATTAAGGTTACATTAGCCATTAATTCATTGAGTGTACCTAGTCCTTCTCCAAAGTACTTTTCTATTGCTGCATTGTATGCGGGTTGGTAATATAACCATATTAATTTTATATAAACGAAATAAGATACTGAAGTTATTCGCTGTAGTAATGTTTCAGCCTTAACAAAAGGTAGTAAGACATCTGGGTATAAAATTGGATGAGTTGGAACTCCGCTTATGTAATTGATGTATTCCATTGGTGCTAGGGAAAAAAGTCCAATCAAAGGACAATCAAAATGTTTGCCAAAACCAACTTGCGGTGGTTGTAAAAACTCTAGTAGGACTACATCGAATTTACAATTGGGGTCGTTTATTAACTTTTGTACTTCCGGGTGTTCCATTTGTTCACATGCTATATTATAAAATAATTCTGAGAGGAGCACTATAATAGGTTTCAGTATATTCATAGAGGAATCAACTACATTCATAATATTTTTGTTCATCACATCATAACTAAAATGTGTATCAATTTCAGTCAAGTTTATTAAGCTGGGATCGTTTATTGGATTTGTAGTAACTACAGTTACTTGATGTCCTCGTAAAGACAATTCTCTCCAAAGGGGTTGGAACACTACTTGGTGACTAAATGACGGTGTTGGCACGTATCCCAAAATTCGAGCACCATTACAAATGGCGATTACGCCAATCAAAATTGTTATCAGAAACATAACTATTTCACTGAAATGATTTCATACACTAAAATGTGTCTACTGTTGTATATTACTTTTATCGATCTACATATTGATAAGATAATAGTATACTGATTGATTAGAAAAACAATTATTCGTGATTTTTAAATATGAATGACAAATAGCTTTTAACTTGAAAAATGTAATTTTAAGTTTGCAAAATTGTATTCCCTTTATCTCCGATGCAAATTAATGTTGATTTCATTACTTCTATTTCTACTAGGTATAAATAAACATAGTATGTTCTGCAACTGAGAAGCGGTAGCTACCTCCTCATTCAATAAAGTGGAAGAATAACAAATAATTTGTGCACCCTAGGTAAAACCCTTAATAAATACAAAACAATGCTTTAGTACTAAAAGAATAACATCCAGAAAGAAGTTTGCCTCTCTTACCTCTTTTATAACGATTATAATGGTACTTGATAGGTTATACTAATTGCAATTGGGTAAAGCTCTTGACAAGACAGATTTGCAATAAACAACTGTAAAACATGAACAGAACTACATAAATTTAAATTTCATGAATTTTCCCGCCCTCTTGCTTTTTTACAACGTTGACATTTGATATACATAACCTGAAAAATCAGTAGTGTTCACGACGGTAATAACAAAAGGGTACGTTCGATTTGCTAAGCACTTCGCGTTTCATCTCAAGAAAGATGCTGCTAAAGCTACTGAGATGATTTGTTCCGCATATGGAGAGAATACTGTAAGTCATGCTACGTATAAAAGATGGCATATCAAATTTGACCAGATGAACCACGTGCTGCACGTCCTCAAAAGATTGAAACGGACGAACTGCAAGCATTATTGGATATGAACTCTGCACAAACTGAAAAGGAGCTTGCAAAGCACCTTAATTTTCGATTATGGTGTATTCTGACTTAATTCAATTAAAATAATTAGCGGTATTTTATTTATTAACTAATACGGTGTATTTGGTATAAAAAAATGTTATACTGTTCGTTTAAAATTTAATTCAGTATTTTAAGTACTTTTATTGTTTTGTAATTTCAAAAACTAGTTAGTACTTTGTACGCGCGTAAAGTGTTTATAAAACTTTTAAATGCGTTATTAGCGGTAAAATGTTCTGTAGCTTAAGCAGACAAAGTTACCTTTAGCTAAACGTGCTCTAGTTAATATAATAAGAATTAATTTTTAAGCTTTAGTTGAACTACAAACATTGGCAGACATTACAAAAATTCATGTTTACAGTGAGTTTTTAAATTATTTCTAAACAAAGAACAATGGTATATTAAAAACAAGTTTCACATGACACGTGTCTATCCACGAGTCCAAGCTTAGAAAACAAACCGCGTAGCTTTCTGAAGTAGGGAAGCAAGAATGTCATAGGAAACAAGATTTTTATCATATTGTTCTCAATTTCGCGTATTTTAATGCAAAACAAATTCAATTAAAATTGTAATAAAGTTTAGAAAACTTTTGATTGAGGGGATTACCTGTTTGATAACATCGCTGTGGTTATTAGTAAATGTGAGTATCCATCAAACACAACAAACATGAACATACGTTAGCAACATAAAGAATTTGGGTCTCATAATATACTAGTAGAATACTAACACCTTTAACCTTGGGGATTACCAAGGTCGCCCACGTGGCTGACCTCGGTTTGACCTTGACGCTGACGTGGAGGACGCAATTTGACCTTGAGACTGACCTCGAGTTGAACTAGCGGCTGACCCCGGGGTTGACCTCGAATCAGGCCTTGGAGCTGGTTTTGGACCTGGCCTTGTGCAGGAAATTTGAATTTTTCTAATGTTAGCTTGTAAGACAGGTATAGGAACTTGTTCTCGGGCGTGAGCTTCAGATCTGAATCTGTATTCTAATAAGAGACCCTAGTCTCGTAAGGCGTATTATTGATATTTTAAAGAAGCCATCAGTCTTGGATTTTTTAAATTAAGTTAACAAGTATCTATTTATGTCTATTAAAATTATTACAGGTAGCGTGAGACTAAATATTTAATATGAATGAAATGATTAAACCGTATTATTGATAGAAGCAGATGGCTTTGTTATTTTTTAAAGCTCACACAGTGTTTATGTCTATCTAACATGAATATTAAATATCATTCTGCCAGGGATAACTGTTTTTGTCTTTACAATGTGGTTTAATCTTCGTAACGAGTTTATTACTGTAAATGGGATTGCATAATTGTTATTAAAATTATTATATTGCTCCTAAGTTCCATTTGTAGGTTGCGACCTTGCCTATATATGAATTTACAGCATGAATTAAAAATAAAATAAAAATAAAAAACCAGCCAACCTTCAATGGTCATACAAAATTACTTCTAAATGATTTGAGCCTTGAGGCAGTAGAATGTTACCTATATGATAAACTATTTAATGAAATGCAATTATTATTATTAAACAGTTATACAACTTCATTACTATGAATTGGAAGGTAGCAATCACCCATTGGCATCGAAGTGTGTACGTACGTGCGTCCGTACGTGCGTGGGTGTTGGTGTGTATGTATATGTGTGTGTGTGTGTGTGTGTGTGTGTGTGTGTGTGTGTGTGTGTGTGTGTGTGTGTGTGTATGAGTTTTGCTACTGTGTGTTTGCGTGTTTTAGTGTTTGGGCGATTTAGCGTTTGCGTGTTTTCATGTTCCAATGTTTTCGTATTTTCGCGTTTGCGTGTTTGTGTGTTTGTCTGTTTTCTTTGTTGCGTGTTTTGCACGTGTGTCTGTG
>JARFJB010002276.1:3092500-3110000 GCA_036346205.1 Vesta saturnalis
CACAATGATGGATTTCCAACATGCATACATACGTTAGGTATATATGCATGGTGTGGTTAAGGATAGCTGCGGTCAAGATAGGATCGGAAAGAACAAAGAAAGTAAGGTTACTATCCTAGCGTTCGCCTAAATAGCCGTACATGATGTGCGTATACGCAGTGATCATACAACTGTTTGTGTATAAGGAAAGCCCTCTGAAAAAACCTCATACAAGGTAGTCTGTAATGAGAATCGAATCCATTACCTCCCGATGCTAAGCAGATCGTGTTACCACTGACTCACTAACTGGGTCTTGCTCGTGGTTTGTTACTGTACTGCACGCAGCGCTCTTTGGTTTTAATTTCAAGTATTTGTAATGTTTATGGTTGAACTCTTTAATGAGAATTTTGTGCGATAATGAAGTTAATACATCAACATAATGTAGTTCATTCATAACTCATAAGTTCTAAAAGGTCCATAAGCCCAGAAGGGTGATCTCTAAAATGTTCTACTTCTATAAATTTTCACATTAGAAGACTGTAATGTACAACTAGTTTGGTAAACAAATGTTCAGATTTAAAAAACCGCAGAAAAACTTTTAATCATTAAATTCAAACAAAGTTTCAAACTAAGTAAAACAGAAAAAACAAAGCTTTCTACTGCCAAACTCTATTGTAAAACTAATTATTCGTAATTTATTTAGCAGTTTACTTTTCTGGCACCTTAAAGATGCCCAACTCCATAGAATTTTATATAAATCGTTAAAAGATTAGATTAAAAAAATTTAAGACGGATTAAACTTATTTCTACATTAATCACAGTTACATAACTTAATTTTTATACCTTGAAGGTTCATCTTGATAAAAAGAAAATTAGCTGTCATCCTTATTAAAATCAAATTGAATGATGGATTGTTTAAGCTAAGAAAACGTTTTATTAAATTCCTGAGATGAACGATCGATTAACGCAGAAAAGGTTTCTGATTTTGTGGCTAGAGTTTAAGGTTGAAACTGGAGTACAACTTTAACGCAGTCGCTACGTTGCCGTAGATGTCGCCATAAGTGCAACATATTCCATTGATATTGATTACCTTTTGTATTCAAAATAAGTTAATTTGTTTTGAAATTTCTACGATAAAAATTTATATCAAATCAAAAACTCATTGTTGATCTCGCTTTTATTTTGATATCATCAGTCAATAAATTCAAGGCGGCTAGAGTGTCATTATCATGCAACAAGTGGTTCGATTAGTTAAGTTTGATACATTATGTAATAAACAATAATTTGTAGAATAAATAAAAAGAATTCTATAATTAATAGCACTAAGGTATAAATCCACAATGTTTTATATAAATATTGATTTCTCAATGGGTTTTATATAAGTAAAATAATAGCATGTAAGAACACTAACTTGATGTAAATTTTAAGTCTACATTTAAATATGTTGACGGTGAGTATATAAGATCAACCTGTTTGTTCATTAATGATAACCTCTATTTATGCTTGTAAATTTCGAATGTTTCCAAAACATATAATTTGTCTTTTTTATTGCAAAAATGTAAAAATTTAATGTAATTTGTAAAGTCATATGCTATTAAATGTTCGGCTTTAATTTGTCTATGTGTTTATATTTGTAACATCTTGTATCTCAAATGGGAGTTCCTAAGTGTCAGTCTAATATAAACAACTACAGGATGTGCAGTACAATTTATAAATACTCGATTTCAAAATGTCGTTAGCTGAATCTTTGGTATTAAATAAAGAGTATTGGTATTAGTTTTGAAAACTACTTTGTACTACTTGTTCTTTTGTAGTATGTGAGCTACTTTTTCTCGTATTTTTCCAAAATATGAAATTGGTGTTGTAAATGACTTTGCTTTACAATAATTAAAATGGTGTATTTTAATTCACCTCGGTCTAGATCAAATCGGGTCTTTTCTTAACAAGATGGGGGTGGTTCGTATTTTGGTGCTTAACACTGTACACTTTGAATAATTACAACAAAAATGTTTTAAACGTATATTACCTATTTCTTCTATAAAACTAAATAATCATGTACTAAACTAAAGGAAATAAATTAACAACAAGAAAATCTTATTTCAGGTTACCCAGGATGTCCTTCCTGGTAACGCCCGTTTCGGTTGGTCCCCCGCGGACGGTAATGGTAATTATTGGCTCCTGAGACGTTTTTGTGGAAATATAAATTATTGTGGTTCAATTGCTAGTGTGGTATGACCCAAAAATCCAAATAATGACGATTTAATTTGATTTATTACGATCGTTCAGGCCGGCCCTGTAAACGGTGGCGTTGTGTAATATTCTACGTATTACATAAGCAGGGGTCAACGATCGCGTTGGTGTTTGTAAGCAGGTCAAAGAGAAAATTAATAATTTAAAGTAAGCTTGGTGCGCATGACTATTCTCATATGTGATTTGGCTTTCAGACTGACTGGTTGTGAACTCAGTGCTTGGAATGCTTCACAAAGGACAGGTTAATGTTTACACGTTTCTAATGCAAATTGTGCGTACGCGATTAATTATTTACTCTAATTAATCAGAATGGTCCCAGGATTTCTTAATTGATTGAGAACGTATTTACAGTAATGAATATCTAACATTTAATTATGCCCGGCAATAAGACGCATTAAGTCTTTATTATTAGAAACGTCTGTTGTTGTTAAACGCGTATAACTTTCTTATAAGCGAAACTTATTCTACCTATTAAATACAGGGAAGACGGAGTTTATCACGATCGTTAGTTATTATTAAAAATTGCTTCTCTTATTAATTGTTGTAAACGAATTAATCTGTGGCGAATTTGCACGACTTTTAGGACTGCGTGAGCTAAATTAAACAATTCTGAGAATTGTTTCCGACGGAATGCAGGTGTCTTAAGTACACGATTATTCTCGGGATTAAGATGAGAGAATTTACATGTAATTTATTCTGAGGCTGGTAAATTAGTCAGGCCTTCGGGAACCAAATAGTGGAGAGTTTTTCCGTTCCGTGAAAATATACTCGCGATACAGGAATGTTTATCTTACCGGATTTCCTTTATTAAGAAATATTATTACAAGAATATCCAACAAATTTATATGCGATTTGCTAGACGCTGGAGCACGTCTGATGCAATTTATTACGTAAACGCACCATGGGTTCGTCTTTATTTAACTGGGGGATCACGCGGGTGATCTCTAAGAATACGGCTTCTGGTTCCAGGTTAAGGCGTCGCTTGTTTGTATTGCTAATTTTCCTCAGGGTCTGGTCGGTGTATTGTATGTGTAATATATGTTTAATGGAGTGCCCTTTATAAGATTCTGGGTCCAACCCGTCGACTGCTGTATAAAGGGATCTCCTGGGGAGCGGTAGAATTAGAGCGAGTACCCTTCTTGCCGCTGGAGTAAATGGAAGATGACTACAGGGCGTTAGCCCGTCATAACAACGTCCTGGTTTGTGTGTATGCTGGCAGAAGGTGACTTCAGGCTTTACAGTCTGTTGTGACTTCTAATGGGTGTACTGGAACGGTGAGATAACTTCCGGGCTCTGCAGCCTGTCGTTTCTCTAGGTGTCTGGTGTAATCTTTAAGAAAAGTGGTACATTAAAACTTACGTGCGGTTAACCTTAGCGTATCTCAACCAGCAGTTTGATTGTATAACGCTGATTTACCGGTGACGGCGGCGAAGTAACGCGACTAAAGATACACGACGGTTCAGGATGAACGGATGTGGCAATCGACAGATCGGCGACGTACACAATGCAACCAACTACGGCAGACGCGCGCGGTCTGGATCTCGGTTCTAGATTCTAGATGCTGGAGACGAGCGAGTAGCAGAGTAGCGGAGCGCGCAGAGAGTTGTCGGGAGTAGCCGGGAGTAGAATTTCTTCCGGTAGCGCCGCGGTGTTTATAGCTAATTCGCGGTGGGGTGGATCCAGCTTCTATGCAGGGGTCCTCTGGCTGTGATTGGCTGAGGGTTCTCGGACGTAAGAGCATTTTATGCTTTTTAATATCTACGTCGGAGGGATTAAAATTAATTATTCTTGATGCAATATCGCGCAATCTTTTGTAGTGGGTTTTAATTTTATGCAACTTTATCTATCTTGATTACTGTAGGGGAATTAAAAAATATTTAATTACAAAATTTTGGTAAAGTTAAGCTGGATCTTTACAGTGTAAGTATTTATTTTCTGTCTGTTCTGTGTTAACTGGGTAAATGTTTTGATAGATAATATATAATAAAAATAAAAATTTATTTGGTTTAATAGTAATGACAGTGCTTTATGTACAAATGATCTGTGCAGCTAACTTACGCATTTTATGGGGACATGAATCGTTTGGAATCGTAATGTCTGTATGTGTAGGATTTCTGTAAATGGAGAAACCAAACTTGTTTTATATATTAACTGTTACGTTTAAATCTAGAAAATTAATGGCTCCATTTGGTACTCTCTCTGGTGTAAACTTTATGTTAGGATGTAAATTGTTAATATTAGTTAAGAACTCATCAATAAAATCTCACGAAACATGCTAAAATGTCATCAACACAAGGAAACCAAAATACAATATTATCAGTTACAGTTAATTCAAAAAGTTAATCTTCTAACGTATCCATAAAGATATTTATTAAGATTGGCGAAATTAGATTGCCCATAGGTAAACCATTCCTTTGTAGATCAACCTTATTGAATGTGAAATAAATTTCATTAACACAGAGTTCAAATACAGTACAACTTCGATAGTCCGGGCAGATATCGTTCCGGCATATGTCCGAACCATCGAGGTGTCCGGATTACTGGAGTTCTTGAGCTTTGAGACTTTTTTTTGAAATTGAAAACGAGCCAGAATGTTCAAAACTGTAATTCATTATAAACTTGAAAAAACAAACAAAAAATGTGTATCTATTCTGATAAAATAGAACGAAAATACTAATATATATATATATATATATATATATATATATATATATATATATATATATATACATATATATATATATATATATATATATATATATTATTTTATTTAAAATTAACTTTTGAAGTACATACAGTAAAAGATCAACTCGAGTGGGACTTGAACCCACGACCTCCACTTTGCTAGAGTGGGGCTCTTCCATCTGGGCTATCGAGGAGGCAAGTCACAATCGATTCAAACTTGAACTGTATGTACTTCCCTAGTTACGATATATTATAATTATTATACACAGAATGAAGGATCACAGTCAACAATTAATGATTATTAAATTGAACTTCTGTTCGTTGACTAAACCCATTTCTATATATATATATATATATATATATATATATATATATATATATATATATATATATATATATATATATATATATATTGTATCAGTATGTACATATATATGTAGTTATGTATGTACCTAATCAGAGAAGAACTCATTTTTATCTAAAATATGTTTCTATTTTGGTTTGAACTTTTTTTGATGCAGCCATATTACTTACTTTCTGTTTGAGCCTTTTCAGGAGAAATACATCTTCTATGGGAAGATTGTTCTCTTCAGCCCACCTGATGGTCAATGAGAAGGCGTGAACAGCATCTATATGTGTCACTTTCATTACATTTACATCATCCTCTGATTCACAAGAGTCTTCTACATTTTCAACACTGCTCGCTAATGCACCTTCTTCAGTTAAATCGATGACAAATTCTTTTTCTCCCACAGCCAATTCAGTAATGTTCTGACTGGTCAATTTATTTTCTGGATCAATAACTCTTAAGGATTCGATTATTTTTTTCAAATCTTCCTGTCTTATTGGACGAGTAAGCTCTGAGAGCGAAATATTTTCGTCATCTGGTTCCTTTGATTCCGTAGTTTCAGGCTACAGTCGTGTCTAACTTTTTCTAATATTTCTTATGGTTATGATTTTCCAAGATTGATCTAGATTGTTCACTGCGTCTTTTAAATTAAACTGCTTTAAAATAGTTGGAATTTTCTCACCTTCATGTAAAATGATATGGTTAAGAAGGCGTTTTCTATACGACACCTTTATATTTTGAATTAAATTATGATCCATTGGCTGTAAAACAGCGGTACAGTTCGGTGGCAAAAACATAATCCTGAAGATTGGATCCATATTTACTTCTCTAGAGATGGATGCGCTAGTACGTCGTCTATTAACACTAGTTAAAAACTTTTTGACCTCAGGTATGAAACATCTTTTGAACCAATCTTTAAATAATGGTCTCGTCATTCAACCTTTAGTAGACGCTTTATATACGACTGGTAGTGAACTTTCATTTTTAAATGTTCATGGATTCACCGCTTTCCCAAAGACCAATAGTGGTAATTTATGTGATCCCGCCGCTGCACGGCATAAATGTTAAGCGGTCTTTTGAAATGTTTCGACCTGGTGCTGATTTATCATCTTGATGAACCCAAGTGGTGTCAGGTAGAGTTCTCCAAAAAATTGCTGACTCAGCATTATGCACTTGTTCATTGCTAAATTTCATCTCTTCAACAACAGATCGAAATTTTTCCTGAAACGGTATTACAGCGGAAACATGACTCGAAAGTTTTTCGCCACACACTTTCAAGAAACGAATTCCGTGCCTTAGCTTAAATTTATCTAGCCATCCCGAAATTGCTAAAAAAATATTTTTGCCCGTTATTCGTTCATAAAACTGTTTAGCTTTTGCCCGCAAAATTTCAGATGAAATGGGCACATGCGCGCTGCGTTGTTGTAGAAACCAGTTATACAATGTCACTTCAACTTCAGGATGCTCTGCTTTTCTAATAACTTTTCTTTTGTTTACCAAAATTGATCAAATAATGTAAATTCATAAAACGACTGGTATTTCTACCTGTCCCTGGAAAGAAATTTATGTAAAAGTCCTTATTTTGTACTTGTTCTTCTTTGTGTCGAAAACTGTAGATTTTGGAACACGAAACTTCTCTGCAATTTGACGTGTGCTTTTCCTCTCATCGATTTTTCTGCGAGTGTAATTGTTTTATGTTGTCTTTTGTTTGAAGTCATAGTGTACATACGTCCAACACGCTTGATAATATACTCAAATACACAATGACAAACGCCACTCACCTCCAGAATGCTTAACAACCAAACACAGAATAGTAAACTCGCAGTGCTCGTAAACGATTTCTGCCGGTTCAGACAGAAAATTTTTCGTTTTGCTTTGTTTGTAGTTGTAATATTTTCATTTCCCGGATTAAAGAGTGAAATCCTTCAAAATGCCTGAATATTAAGAGTGTCCGGATTACTGGAGTGCCCGGGCTACTGAGTGTCCGAACTATCAAAGCTACACTGTAATTATGTTAAATATGTGTATGTGTGTGTATGTGTATGTGTATGTGTATGTGTATGTGTATGTGTATGTGTATGTGTACGTGTACGTGTACGTGTACGTGTACGTGTACGTGTACGTGTACGTGTACGTGTACGTGTACGTGTACGTGTACGTGTACGTGTACGTGTACGTGTACGTGTACGTGTACGTGTACGTGTACGTGTACGTGTACGTGTACGTGTACGTGTACGTGTACGTGTACGTGTACGTGTACGTGTACGTGTACGTGTATGTCTATGTAAACTCGTAAGCGTATCCGTACGGGTATGCGTATGTGTGCGTGTGCGCATGCGTATACGTATATATGTGTGAGTATGAGTATGTATGCGTGTGGATATACGTATGCGTATCCGCATGCGTATGAGTAAGCATATGCGTATGTAAGCACGTATGAGTATGCGTATGCGTATGCGTATGCGTATGTATATGAGTATCCGTATGCGTATGAATATGTGTGTGTAAGTGAGCATGCTTATGCGAGTGCGTGTAAATGTAAGTGTGAGTAACAAACCAAATACACGCACGTACCACAAAACTTAAAAATTTAAAACTCCAAACGCGTTTCAATAGCTACGCTATCATCATCAGCGCTGAACTAGGACAAACTAATGAAAATTTCAAATATATACACCATCAGCGAGTAATGCTTCGAGGCTTATCCGGTGAATGTTATGGAAGTTTAATGAGTTCTGAGTAGTCTAAAGGTCCTTGATCGTCATTATTCATTAGAATCTGTGTTTTGAAGATTTCTAAGGTTTTATAACAAACACGTTCGTCTTTATTACTAACATGTTTGGTCCAACACGCTTGATAATATACTCAAATACACAATGGCAAACTCCACTCACGTCCAGAATGCTTAACTACCAAACACAGAATAGTAAACTCGCAGTGCTCGTAAACGATTTCTGCCGGTTCAGACAGAAAATTTTTCGTTTTGCTTTGTTTGTAGTTGTAATATTTTCATTTCCCGGATTAAAGAGTGAAATCCTTCAAAATGCCTGAATATTAAGAGTGTCCGGATTACTGGAGTGCCCGGCTACTGAGTGTCCGAACTATCAAAGCTACACTGTAATTGTGTTAAATATGTGTGTGTGTGTGTATGTGTATGTGTATGTGTATGTGTGTGATGTGTATGTGTATGTGTATGTATGTGTATGTGTATGTGTATGTGTGTATGTGTATGTGTATGTGTATGTGTATGTATGTGTATGTGTATGTGTATGTGTAGTGTACGTGTACGTGTACGTGTACGTGTACGTGTACGTGTACGTGTACGTGTACGTGTACGTGTACGTGTACGTGTACGTGTACGTGTACGTGTACGTGTACGTGTATGTGTGCGTGTACGTGTACGTGTACGTGTACGTGTATGTCTATGTAAACTCGTAAGCGTATCCGTACGGGTATGCGTATGTGTGCGTGTGCGCATGCGTATACGTATATATGTGTGAGTATGAGTATGTATGCGTGTGGATATACGTATGCGTATCCGCATGCGTATGAGTAAGCATATGGGTATGTAAGCACGTATGAGTATGCGTATGTATATGAGTATCCGTATGCGTACGCGTATGTGTGTGTAAGTGAGCATGCTTATGCGAGTGCGTGTAAATGTAAGTGTGAGTAACAAACCAAATACACGCACGTACCACACAAACTTAAAAAATTAAAAAACACCAAACGCGTTTCAATAGCTACGCTATCATCATCAGCGGTGAACTAGGACAAACTAATGAAAATTTCGAATATATACACCATCAGCGAGTAATGCTTCGAGGCTTATCCGGTGAATGTTACGGAAGTTTAATGAGTTCTGAGTAGCCTAAAGGTCCTTGATCGTCATTATTCATTAGAATCTGTGTTTTTGAAGATTTCTAAGGTTTTATAACAATCACGTTCGTCTTTATTACTAACATGTTTGGTTAAGGATGCCTTATCTACTACACGATTTTTATCAAACCTATGTAGGGCTACGGAGGACTTGTCCCAACGTTGGTATTTTGTGAGGTACGTGCGTGTATTTGGTTTGTTACAAGCGTATGCGTATGTGTATGCGTATTCGTATGCGTATGGCTATGCGTGTGCGAATCCGTAGCCGTACTCGTATGCGCATGCGCATGAGTATGCCTATGAGTATATGTATGCGTACGCGTATGAATATGCGTATGCGTTTGCGTATGAAGTGTAACAATATTTAATTTATTACAGATCTAGTTATTCTTTACTAAAGTTGTAATCTATAGTTGGCTTTATACATTTATGAAACTGATAGATTAATAGCAGGCTTATGTTTGTATTTTCAATTTTCAAATTTCACAAAGTCGTTTCAACACCTTTAACAATTGTAATAGATAATATTAGTACTGACGAAAGTAACTGTAAGTGTTATCGAAACGTTTAGATTGCGTAATTTACATATGCAAATGCACCATTAAAAAACAAGAAAAGATAAGTATTTTAATATGATTTAAGTATTTGTTTGTTTAAAATTAATAGGAAACTGTGTAGACGAGTTTTTTTTAAGGATAATTCAATTTTACATAATCGTTCTTTCTAACATTTCTTGATACGAAACCAACTAAGCCTTAAAAATTATTGAAATATGATTTAAAATCCGTAAACTGTATTTTCGATGTTTATGCTACGCCATCAGCTAAATGTCTATTTTGGCGACGTTGCCAATTATCATTACGAATTTGTTGAGAACGTTGCACAATTTTATTAATTATCCTAACAAGGTTTTATTATTTCATTTCCGTTAATTTCCACCTTGTAGATCGGAAGGTCACGTGTTAGAAAGAACGGCCAAGAATCTCAAAATTTCTGTAGCGCTTATGCGAACCTACTTAATGTATGTAGGTATGTAAGACTGATTTTTGTTGTGCGATTTGACTGGATGGGTAGGTTACAAGGAGAACATGCGGAACACAAGAATTATTGAATTTATAGTTTGAGATGAGGGTAGAAGAAACCTCGTTACAGGTATAAAAGTAATGCGCGGATTGGGGCGTGAAACAAATCACTTTTTGGTTGTTTCTAGAGTGTGTTTAGTGCAAAATAGCATATATAGAGAGAATATGAACGTTGCTTAAACATGCGTATTGTGAGAATGAGAAGGTCTAGCCGAAAATTTGAATATGAACCATATAACATGGAACGAATAAATGAGGAACGGAGACGTTGAAAATGCGTGCATGCTCTGATTTTTACATTATAAGTATTATTTAACAAAAAGAAGGACGCGCACATGTCAATGATTCCTGCAAAAAGTGAGACTAAAGAAGCTTATATGAAGTGTACAGTGCATCCCATTTTGGTTGAGACAGCCAAGTATCTCGGTCGTTGTTGAAGATAGAACCTTGCGGTTTTCGCGGTCCTGTGCCACTTTTTTGTGAAACTCAAGATGTCCTGAACAGATTTTTCCTAACTTCTTTCGTTCATAAGTTACAGGGCGTTTTTGAAAATTTACACTTTTTGGACCCCCTCCATATCTACGAAGATTCTCAGCGATAATGTCAAATTGAAAACTTATCCATAGAGAATTTTATTTAGAATTCAGTGGCGCACTCAATTTTTTTTTTCGGGGTTTGGTTATAGAGATAAGACTCAAACTTATGATTTTTTTCAATGCAACACCCTGTATTTTATTATCTCATTAAATTAAGGTTCTATCTTCCACAACAACCGAGATACTTGGCTGTCTCAACCAAAATGGAATGCACTGTACAGATTGATAACGAAGGAAGCACAATTGAGGGCAGAAAAGATTTAAAACGATTTTGAGAGAAATAAGAAACTTTTCGAGAAGTGCGTAAGAAATTCGAAAAGTGGGTTAAATCAGGATACAATAGGAGTGCTGACTAGTATAAGAGAGATAGTAGGGATGAATACCGAATCTGACGATAATATTGGATAGACCCAGATTAAAATACGTACAAGAGTTGAAGAATAGGAAATCTACTGGTGAAATGCTGAAATATATACCGATTGATTAGAAAAGTGCTATTATTATTTACTTGTATAAAAGTTGGATTCAGGTCAGGAAGAGAATGCGGGGATCAGATGTTTGTTCTGCAGCAGTTCATGAAAAGTGTTTAAATGAAAAGGAAAAACTGTTCTATGTACTTTTAGACTTAGAGAAAGCGTATAGCTGAGTAAATAGCGAAAATCTCAGGAACATTTTCAGTAAGGAGTAAGTAGATGTCTAGTAAATGAAATAAACGTAATATATGATGGTAGCCATGCATAGATCACGGTGAGAGTGAGCTTTATAATTATATTCTTTATAATAGGACAGGGAATTAGACAAGGCTGCGTAATGTCACCGTAGCTGTTTAATGGATAAGTGTATTGGGCAAGTTTGTACTGCTGCAAATGCTTTAATGGTTAATAACCCGAATGTCGAGTTATAATTACGCCGATGGACTAGGTTTACTAAGCTTACATAATCCTTTGTTGCGGGCCAAACATTCACTAGAGCATCAGGCCGTAAAGTTAATGTGCGGGCGTCGGGCATATCCCAATATTGTAAGCGGAGCTCCTGCCTAATACTGCAAAAGGGCACTCGTCACAACTCATTAACGTCAAAGTCGGGAAAAATATCATAAAGGCGCCACCTGTTAAATACATTTATAGCTGGAAAAATTCATGAACTAGATCTTATAATGGCCTAACAGGAAACAATAATGTTCACTCAAAATAAAACACTCACCGCTACCTAAAAATTCTGCTCCAAAAATGCTACGCTAGGTTTACCAAAACTTCAATAAAATCCTAAGCTTCATCTACAATCCGCCATATGATGATAATAAAACTTACATTCACTAACCACAACGTAAAATTATTGGCCCAAATAGGCAAAAATAACTAGTCAAGACGGTAATCAATTATTCAACTTAGAACGAAAAATACGTCACAACAAAATAAACGAACACGATCAAATATCAATATAGTCCTAAAATTTAATAAACGTCAATATAGGGGTCGTAATGTCTAATGCGAAAATGCACAGCAACAAATTTTCTTACCTTATGACAAATCCAGGTACAACGGTGACTAAAATCGGTAAGTTGATTCCTATAAAAACTTCAAAAATAATTTGCGAATGCTCGCAAAACAATTCCTGCCACGCAAATATGCCAGATGTTCGGTCAACGACCTATTGGCTTTATGATTACGTTACGGTATATCTTTTAAAACCTATTTTCAAATGTAGTTATATCAACCAAATAAAACGACTAAATATCTCTTAAAGAATCCGTTCTCAAATTATTATTACGTTAAGCATAAATTAAAACATTGAAAAGCAGTCGATCGTCGTTACTGCACAAATGGCATAAAGCAACAATAGATTCTCAAAAAATAAACAAACAATAAACAAATTTGGATTGAACATAATAAATGTCGCAGTAGAAAGAAATGGGATGACAACTCCTTCGTGTACTGTACAGAAAAGTAATGCCCAGTTAACTAACAATATGTATATATTATAATCAATTAAACATTAACATACAATGAGATATTACAAATGTTTAAAAAGGACCATTAATTTCGTAAAATCTATTGCACGAGTGGGATTAACACTAGCTAGCTCAATTTTTCCCCAAGACTTATTCTAACTTAACTTAAACAAAACACCAATCATGATTATTGAAAACGTCGAACATTCAAATTTAACAAGTTTAAAAATACACAAATCAATTTTAGCAAAGTCCGCATAAACAGATATAACACACAGCAGGAATGAAATAAATCTCGGGTGGATACGCTTTAAAACCAAAATGATCGACTATTAGGTAAACTTTAAACAAAAACATAATAAAATACTTATTTGTTTTGGGTTTTTTAATGGTGTATGTTAAATTATACAATCTAAACGTTTCTATAACACTTACAGTTATCTTCGTCAGTAGTAATATTATCTATTAAAAATTGTTTCGACATCTCTAACAATTCTAATAGATAATGTTACTACTGACGAAGAAGTGAAGAAGTGTTATCGAAACGTTTAGATTGTATAATTTAACATACACCATTTATGACGTGTTTAGTTTACTATAGATTTCCTGCAATTGTATCATCCATAACTTTCGTAACTGCTCCTATAGATGTCCTTACTATAATATAATTCACTTATATTTCAAATTCCTCAAACACTTATCTATCCTGCATACCAAAAGGGAGATAAGGATAACAATTGGATTTGAAAATAATTTTTGCATGCCTTTGCTGCTAAAAATTGTGCTAGTTGTGGTACGCAATCATCTAATAAATAAAATTTTGGATCAAACAATTCGATTTATTAGGCCACTAACACCAAGGTAAAATGTATTATTCTTATCTCTCTCGATGACTGATTTATCATTGCTCATTACAGATCTCCAACCATACATCAACCTTTACTTCAACTTATTTCAACTTCAATTCAATCTATACGTTTTTCTACCATTATCATCGCATCCTTTTCTTTTTCTTCCTTGCTTACTGCTATATCTTAAATATACATTCCATCCACATCATTCCTCATCGTGACGAAGCCATTCGATACCTGAAGACATTACCTCACAACATATACAGGGACACACACAGAACTATATTCACCTTCAAGCAAGTTACTAGCTTCAAGGTCAGGCTACGAATTTATAATTTTAGCATTTCATCGTCTGTGATGAGCCTATGTTCTCTATAATTGCAACATCGTCACACTGTATATCGACATATATTAATCACCTACCTATCAATCACCTATTATAGAATTAAGTTTCATAATTCACCAATTCATCGATAATGGACGAAGACGGCGACATCTATTGGTGCACTTTCAAATATGGATAACGGTTAACAACAAATATTTGTTTATGTGCACCTTTATAGTGTTTTAAATTTTTAATTTAATTATTATTAATAAAATAAGTGTTTTGAACAATATATATCAAGTAAATTAGGTTCTTTTAATAAAATCATATTAAAGGATCGTAAAAATGCAATCGGTTCATAAATCAATGGAGACTAAATCTCGAAAAATATGTTCTGTGCCCCAGTGCTGTTCATATTACACTAAAGAGATATCACTTCATGCCTTTCCTTCTGATGCAAAATTAAATAAAACGTGGAACAATATATTAAAAAATGGAAAGCCCGTCACAAAGAATATGCTAGTTTGCTCACTTTATTTTACAGACTCAGATTTTACTGTTGGTAAGTAAGCACCTATTGAAATCAATAGAAAATATTTTTTTAAGGTTATGCCTGTGTTTTCAGCATTGAGGTAGGAAGGGAGGGGGACGACATGCGATCTCGAAGAGCGTCCAAGGGTCGGCGATATTTTTATCAGAGTTACGTCGTTTGTGTTGTGTCAAGTGTATAAGTGACATTATTTGAATTTTATAAATTATAGTGATGGCTTGTTGTGCTCTGAGTAGGATGTTGCAGGGCCGTACGCCATGATTTAAAAAACACTTTGTTTTCATTTATCACTGTTACTTTATTAATTTTAATTTGACCTAACCCTGGTATCCTCCATGTTAATAGCAGATTTAGTCCCACCTACCACGGACGTTTTTGTATCGGATGAAGTGGTATTATGTCGTCTCCCCTCCCTTCCTACCTCCATGGTTTTCAGCTACCAACAAAAGACGAAGGCTTAACAAAAATGTGGTACCAAGCCAAAATGTTACCAAATTAAAACACTCTATAAAGAAAACACTTGATAGCTCACAAAGGCATTGGTATTATTTCTTTTTTGTAAAATAGAAAATATTTGCATTTTAGTTACTAAGAACCATATTTTAAAGACCATTATAAAGTGTGTAGAAAACACAGCACACTTTAATGGATGCAATTGGCCTAACATGGAAACAAGAGTTCTTTTGGTGCTGTGCAAGTTAAAACTTAATATCCCTTTTGCCTGTTTAGCTGTTTTATTTAAAATAAGTCAATATTTATGTAGAAGTATGTTTTATTCAACTGTAAGCCTCCTTGTAGTCAGTTTAAAAACAGCTATTTATTGGCCAAGTAAAGAAGAGGTTTTATAAAATATGCCCAAGCGCTTTGAAAATTATAAAAGTGCAAGGGTGGTCCTGGACTGCCCTGAAATACGGATCCAAAAGTTGAAATGTGTAAAGTGCAGAATTTCCTCATATGCAATAATTTAAAACATTAGAATTTATTAACAAGTCTAATATTTAATTAGTCGCAAACCCCAAATCTGATGAAACGAAGTGACCTTCTAGTGTTAGGTATGTTATGCTATCTAAATGAGATAGTCTAGATAAGGTACGTGTTGCATCATGCGAGCAGGTGAAATGAAACTACTCAAATTAAAATCAACGAACTTGGCGCACCGGTGGTTCAGCCCGTTAATCTACTATTGTGGAAAAGAACCACCAATAAAACCCACTTTATTCATACATAAGTAATTGCACACGTACATTAATAAATCAAATAACACAAAAAGACAATTGAAACGGTTAAATACATAACAAAACACCATTAAATCAGGTTAAAGTGCATACAAAATTATAAAATTAAGAGAAAATGAATAAAAATCAGTTTAGTTACACAGAAACACAATAATAAAAAAACACATCAAAATAAAAATCATAATAATAATCGTAACACCAACCATGTGGCCCTTTTTAAAAACCAATCATGCCTGTCTTTAAGTAAATAAGCACATAAAATAATAAAACAAATCACGATACATATAAAATACAACAATAATAAAATTGCACAGGTGATAAGGTAAATGCGAAGATCAAAAGAAAACAGACAAGGAATTTAAAAATTACCCAATTGTTCAGTGACAACTAAAGCACAAAATACATAAGTCACATTGTAATAAAGCACATACAACTCAAATAACTCAACTTCAACAAACTGAAATAAAAACTCATTAAAACAAAGCCTTGCAAGGGTACGTTATAAATAGATCACTAACATCGTGACCGATATATAAGTTTGAGTGAGATAGCAACATACCGTGCCTCTCTCCCTCCGGTTACACATTCAACTATACAACATACAAAAACAATAAATATAAAATTTGGGGTGTTTAATGGTCTGACTTGGGAGTGTACCAACAGGCAATTGCCTTTTACAATTAATAACCTGCGGTATCCTATACCCATTTACCAGCCACCTTTACACCATTATAAATATAAACAACAATCAACAATGCTAATTCGCACAAATACCAAAGGGAGAGTACCCTGTACTGTCTTTTTATTTTAGCAGATTTCAGCTTAATCAGTCCGCGTACGAATAAGATACCCTTGCAACACAATGTTTGGTATTTAATATGCTATCTAGGCTGGTAATAATGATTTGTTGCGAACTTTCGGTTATATAAAAATACATACTTACACTAGAATAAATATTCCCTTAATTGATCACAGGCACAAATCGTTAATAGACGCGGTTTAACCCCGAAAAATAGACAACTTAGTGTTGGCGAATTCAAAAGAAAAATGTACACCCACGAATTATTTTAAAGACAAACTGTTTACAATGAAGGGATTTAATTAACCCAAAAACCGATCTGGCTCGATTGAAAAGCTCGCCGTAACTGCCCTCCCTCCCGATCCAAACACAACTATATCTACTCCCGAAAAACAACCCCCGTCTTTCACAGGTAATAAAAAAAACAAGAAACACTAACTTATGTTGGAATAATTTCATAGTAATTATTGCACGACATCTTAATTTTAAAAAGTATGCATTCGTCTGAAACAACCTTATATTTACGGGTCTCGAATTTCCCAGTAACAAAGATATCTGTTCATAGTGACCCGTCTCACCACAATTTATCATTAGACCCATGACATTTTTACATCAAGAGCGTGCATAAGAAAAATAAATGGATATTTAAAAGTCCTTTATTAAAGAATTATCGCTCGAAATTTAAGAATAATGCATTGCCACACACATAAACCAACACTAAACACCTATATTATTCACCGCTATAGCAGACATGTTGAATATTTGTGGCGCACTCTAGTGGCGCGCTACGATCGCGAAGTTCGCCGCTATAGCAGCCATGTTGACATTTTGTGGCGCGCTACGATCGCGAATTCATAGTAACCACATAATTGTTCACAAACCAAAAAAAAATTATACGTTTCATATCGTTTTCATTGGGATAACCTTACTTTAGTAATTGTGTTGTAAATCATCTGGAAATTTTGGAAT
>JARFJB010002276.1:3115000-3125000 GCA_036346205.1 Vesta saturnalis
TTTTTACACCTTAATTGACGAAGTTTGGTTTTGCTGAGCCGAATTAGATAAATGTTGGTCTCATATTACAGAGATAGTTGTTAATCGAATTCAGGACCAACAGTGATTTATAATGTCTATCACCCTCGCTAGGGGACGTTAAGAATAAAAAAATAAGGTTTTTACGGTTTTCTTTAAAATGTTAACTGCAATCTAAACTATTTCAAGTAATTATAACCATAACAGCAATTTAGATGAAAATTCCGCAATGCGACTAAAATTCCGTTCACTTACTTTTTTTTGACATTTGTCTGATGTTTTAACGGTGATACTCATAGTTGCAACACTTTACCACGTTGTCACGTTTTCTAATCTACTTCATGAGCGCTAGTTGTAGAAAGGTGAGTTAAGCCAAAATTATATTATAATCTGTCAAAAATTGACCAATCGCATTTCTTAACCTCGGATCTAAAATACTTCTGGTTTAACCCACATTTGTACAAATCATTATTTATGAATCGATTATCTGAGCTCGTTAAGGACTGTCGATCACCCTTTTCTTAACCCATTCTCATCCCGTTTTCCTCTCGCCTTAAACGTAATCTTGATATCGAATTGAGAAAGCCCAAAACTACCATAAACGTATCTGTGGTTTCAAGAGTAAAAAATTTCGGACATAAAATCATGCCTAATTTTGGATTGGGTGGGCAGGTCAATCAACCGTAGCTATCCAACGCAAAGAATTTCACATTCATTATTATGACATCTGTGAAATCAGGTGTAATCTTAATTCTCAAGTCTTTGCTGGAAACTCCTAACAATGTATTTGATCTATTTCTTCTAATGTTAGGTGCTGTTGAACGTATCCTAGAAAGGTGGCAAGACCGATCCCTCTAACTATCGACAAGTTGCCATCACTACGATACACGCTAATAGAATTGTATTTTGTATGGGGGTCTTAGCAGTTTAAGGCCTTCTCCTCCTCTGAATTCTGACTGTTTCCGACTTTCCGTTTGAATATAACCGCATATGAACGTTAAATCTACACATATACAAATGTACCGGACCTAAACGAAACGTAGAGTCTTGCCCTGTGTGGTTTTGTCCACCTCGGAAGCGTAACGTGGGATGTCGACATGTGTCACATTGTTTAAACCTCGGATCCCTAAAACACACAGTCTCATTCATTATTATAAGTTCTGTGGCATCAGATCTAATCTTAATTTTCTTCTCTAGCACCTGGAACAATTACAACGTAACACTTTGTTTCTATCTGAACCAGTGGCGGTTCCTCAATAAGTGCACATGTGCACTTGCGCTCCCAAATTTAATGTATCTTCTTAAAGAAAAACACTTAACTCATTCTAACTGTAAAAATTCCACCGCATTGACTGTTTGCTTCCTTGACTGTTCATGAGTTCTAATTTGTGGAACCTTTGCCCTCAGTGCTCTTTGTTTCCAGCGAGAGTCCAGAAACGTTCTGCGTTTTAAGATGGCTCGTGTGCACATGAAATCAGTGCAGTTTGATATCGAATCGCATTATGTTCAGGAATTATGGCGGGATTCTCGAAGTCTGATAGCATTAGCGTGCAATATTTAAAGACAACGAAATTTTCTTCGCTATCTTTAGAAAAAAAAATAAAAATCAAAAGTGTCGGTCGTCCAAAACCAAATTTGTTAATTACGAATGTAACTAAATGCAAAAGTCGTCATTATAAACGAACTTTTAAAATAGAAACGTATGAAAAAACTGACTAGTTTTGCAGATGTGGTGTTGGTAATAGTCTTTACTGTTTTTCGTGCTTATTATTTAGAAGTTATGAAGTATCAACATTCAAAGTCACATCTGTCGGCGAAATTAGGATTTCAGTTATTAGGTAAACAAGATATTCGGCAACGTTTAAATAGTGGATACCGATTAAGCACAGAAAAGCATAATGAGCAAGTAAAGAATAATAGGTATGTGTTATCTAAAATTATAAACTGTATTAAATCTTGTGGTGCTTGTGAACTTGCTTCTCGTGGACACGATGAATAAAAAAATTCATTAAACCCTAGTATATTTAGAGGAATCGTAAATTTTTCTGCCAAATTGGACTTAGCACTAAGGGATCATTTGCAACGAGCTGCCGTGTTTAAAGGCACGTCAAAAGAGATTCAAAGTGATTTATTAGAATGTATGCATTCCGTGTGTCAGGCACATATCAAAAATGAAATTGCCGCTTCAAATTTTGTGTCCGTTATGAGTGACGAAACAAGTAATGTTTCAAATATTTTCCAAATGGTTATAGTGTCATGAGTGGCGCACATGGTGTTGTACAAAAACTTGATAAAGATAAATGTTTCAAGCAACAAGTATTTTCGTATATTTTTTTCCGATTTGAGTGATATTACCAATTCTTCACAAAGAGTTACCATATTAGATGAAGTGGTTGGAAATAGGGTTCCTAGAGCATCTGCTACAAGCTGGAACTTTAAAAGTAAAACCATTATGAAAACAGAGAAGCACTTATAGAGTGTATGGAAAAAATAGAATCCACATCCAGACAATCTGATACCACCAGAAAGGCAGGTGCACTTTTAAGGTTATTGCATGACCTTAAATTTATTTTTTAGTTTATTATGTTTCATCGTGTAATACCTCACGTTGATGTTTTATATTCCCAGATGCAAAAAAAGGGCAACTGATTCCGTTACCATAAAACGAGTTTGAAAAAAATATTTAAAAAGAAAGAGATAACATAGATACAATTAGAGAAACCGAGTTAGCAGATATTGATGAATGTCAACCTAGGAAAAGAAGGAAGCCAGACGAGACAAATTCTTATGTCTCTACGACTGTGCAAGCTAAAGAAGTATGTGACACCATAGTTGTAGAAATAAAAAGAAGGCTTTCGTTCAGAGGCCATTTGGAAATAGCACACTCATTTTCGGTGGAAAATTTAGAAACATATTCATCAAATTTTCCTATGCTACATTTAAATTCAGCAATTCGAAACTTTCCATTTTTAGATAAAAACAAATTAAAGATAGAATTGGAAATAATATACAGAAGAACAGATTTTAGAGAAGTTTCGGGAACAGTCCACTTACTTAAATTTTGAAAATAATTTGCAAACAGATTTCTCATACTCATTGTAACAAACTTCAAACGTGTTGTTAATCATTCACCTCTACGTAGGCAACTTAACGTGCATTTCGTGCAGCGTGTGTTGCATATCTAGTTGCATAAAAGCATGCATTTAATTATTTTAATTAGAACGCATTTCGTTTGCACATTCACAGTTTCAGACATGTTCATGCGTAAAGACCTTTTAGGAGCGTCATTTTTGGTTGAATTAAGAAGGTGGGTGTAGCATCCATTATTTCTTTATTAATTTTTTTTTTTAAAGTGCTGTATAATTTGTATGGTAAATTATTTTAAACTATTATATAAAAGTTTGAGACGTTTGCTTTTTCAGGCACTTTTATTTTTTATTTACTTCGCTTTTTTTTACTTTCACGTTTATTTTTTTTTATTTTTCACTTTAACTTCGCCTTTAATGTTACTGTTCTCACATTTATAAACATCTACGCAATTAATTATTTTATCGTTATACCAATTTACGGTATTAGTACGATTAACCAAAAGTGAGATTTATTCATTTGGGAATTATAAAGCATATACGAGGACGGAATGATGATTGCTTAGCCCAAGAATGAAAGACTAATTTTATGTTTTCAGAATCGGTTTATTTTTCAACATAATCACCTAAACGATCTATACTTTTGTCCAACGATGATCTAAAGCCTTGATCCCATCGCGAAAGGTGCTTTCTTCAAGGCTTGCAAACTATTCATCAACCGCGAACTTGACCTCTTCGTTAGTCGAAAATCGTTGTCCGCCTAGGAAGATCTTAAGTTTAGGAAATAAGTGTAAGTCTGGCGGAGCTATATCGGGCGAATAAGGGGGATGCGGAAGCAAATCATACCTCAGTTCGTTAATTTTTGCCATCGCCATAACACTTGTGTGGGGCCTCGCATTATCCTGGTGCAAATGATTTTCTTCTGAGCTAAACCTGGTCTTTTCTGCCGAATAATTGGGTTTAGTTTGTCCAATAGGTTAACATAATATACCCGAGTTATGGTTTCTCCTGTAGGTATATAGTCGACCATTAAAATCCCTTTGGCATCCCAGAATACAGAAGCCATCACCTTACCGGCTGATTTGACACACAAGGCTTTCTTCGGAGGTCGACAACCATGTTCAATCCACTGTTTTGATTTCCGTTTTGTCTCAGGGGTATAATGATGAACCCAAGTTTCGTCAGTGGTTCTCAATCGCCTCATAAAATCAGTCGGATTTGCTCGAAAACGATCCAGACATTCTTGTGATATTTGCATTCGGACACATTTGTGGTCTAGGGTGAACAAACGCGGCACCCATCTCGCAGAAAGCTTTTAAATATCTAGCTCTTGTTTCATGATATTATGTACCCGTTCTTTTGAGATATTCACTTAACTTCAATCGCCGATCTTCTAAAATCATGGTATGGATTTTGCTCACCATTTCCGGAGTAGTGACACTTTTAGGGCGCCCAGAGCGGTGTTCGTCTTTTATGCTCGTACGACCACGTTTAAATGCAGCCAACCAGATCTTTACCGTGGCATATGATGGTGCACTTTCGCCCAATACGTTGTGCATTTCTTCAAAAATCTCAAACCTTTTTTAAACAGAAATTTAATAACGGCACGATGCTCGATATTTTCCATTGTTAAACATATTTAAAACAGACTGGTAATAGGCGGCTGCTAAGAACAAAGTATGACGCTGACGAAATTAATAATTTTAATACTGTCAAATCAAAGATGACATTTTAGAAATATGCATTTATTTTTTACTTAACATTGCCATCTACGCGGAGGCTAAGCAATTATCATCCCATCTTCGTAAATCCAGATTTATTACAACCCTGAAGTAATATTACGCAACAATTTCCAAAAACGCTGATCCAGCATGCAGCCATTTCGTTATCTACAGTGTGACCAAGAATAAGGTATTCTCATTCCATTAATTACTCATAACTTTAATTATTCATTAGGTTATAACGTTACCAACATTATCATTAAGTATTTCAGATTATAATTAAATATAAGTTATGTAATAAAATTTGTTACTGTAGAAATTTTCTTTTAACTTTGTTGTATAATGGTTTACTTGTTTATTCCATATTTAAAAACAAGTTGGCGTCCAAGTATTTAACAATTAGTTTCAGGAAGAAGCAACCCTGATTTTAAAGCGAACATATCTAGGTACATGTAAATATTTTTTGGTTAATAAGTCAAATCAATAATTTCTTCTATTTATTACTCAAACTGTTAAGTAGCTAAAATTTGTAGCCATGGGTGTAGAAGTATACTTATAAAACTTAAGGATATGTACATTTTCAGTGCTACAAGCAATTGTTACGATGCCCATCACAACCGCAGAAGCGTAGCATTGTTTTTCTTCTATTGAGAAACAAATGATTCAAGACATTCCAAATTTTAATGAATTGGTCATTGAAGAATTCATCTCAAAAAAGTACAGACGACTTCGTTTTCAGTACAAAACGTTTTTGTGAAATATAAAAGCTATGATACATTTATCTATAAATCTTCATTTCGCTATAACGTTAAAACTTGCGGTTTTTACGTTTTTCTTGCAAATTTAATCTACTTTTTGAATACGATGTCAAAAATATACCGTGTGATTTAAATTTTCGGAGTAAAATGAAAAAAAATTGATATAACAAATTGCGCCCTCTAGCACTTATATTAGGAACACTCTTATTATGGTCAGTACGCCAATGAACCTTAAACCAAAATTATGTAGAGTTGCCTAGACTTTCTAACGATGTAAGCAAGGAGTTTTGAGAGAAATTTAGAATTTTATTATTTAATTTTTAATTGCGCTCCCTAGCGGTGAAATACGGAACTTCAAAATAATTTCCAGCATTTACTCATTGCCACATTTATAATAAAAAATTCCATTGTTGTCAAATTGGCAGGTCTTGAGATGCAGCCACTTACCATACTTATTTGCCCACCCGGTACAGAATAATAATAACCTGCCTAAGCAATTGGTAATAAATACCTATAAATGCAAATATCTTAGAAACTGTTAACTCTTTGAGGAGAGCAAAGAAAATCCCATGGAAGATTTAGAACATGGCCCTTATTGAGTACTGTAACTGTATCTGGATCTAAAACCTGGCATTCAGTTGTCTCATTGGCACTTTCGTGCTTTTCCTTCACAACTACTCACTGCTGCAGTAGCATGCGATAAATAATGTTTTAAGTTTTGTGTAAATACTAACATAGGTGCAATTATCAACCTAATTAGTTACTGACCATGATTTATTTGTACTGATAAACAACAATTAACAAACATTTCACTAACGTACTTCGTAATTAATTATCAATTATGCACAATTCATTCCTCAATTTGCGAAATTTTTTCCTACTTTTATTTTCAATAAAGAGTCGTTATCAATTAAGATAATTGGGTTATAATATAATGTGGACAAATAAATTTCTATTTCTACATAAACCTTCATTTATACATTCGTATGCAAAATTGGTTCTTAATTGACACTAATCATAAATTGCGATCTTCACAATGCATCTAATTTTTGTGAATTTGAGAACAACGTAGTAACAAAAAAAGGTGCACGTGCATGTAATTTTAATTATTTTAAGGCAATGCACTCAACAATCTATCCCCAGTTTCAACAATAACGGATTAGTAGTTGTTATTGCGCCAGATCAGGTGTGCTACGTCAACAGCGATGTAAACAATACAACGTATATGCAAATACATGTGGAACTAGAGACGTTTTCAACAGTTTAGTTTTATCCCTCAGGGAGTATTGAGATATATATGTTGCCTATCAGTAAGGAGTAGGACCGAAAGATGGACAATGGCAAATTGTCTTCAGAATCAAAATCCAAAGAAGGAATATTAACATCCGTAGCTGTCTCCTCAGCCTCAATATCAGAGACATCAATTTCGGATTCTCCATGTGATGGTGGGAACTCCCCTTGATAAACGTACTCATCAATAATATTGTCCAGTTCTTCATAAACGTCTTCCTGAGTCATACCGACTATAAGAAATGTCAGTACGTCTATTTTTGCCTGTGACGTATTTCCCAGAATACCTCTAAAAATAAATTATTTAGCATGAGCGGCAGTGGTACGAAATTAATACCATTCCGTTTTATCATTTTTAAAAACGTTATTTCTAAATTTTATACTTTTATACAAATATTACTTACCAATAGGTATATCTTTATAATATTACAATTTTTCACCAACAGCGTCTGTATAACGTACTAATGATACTCGGCGTGTTAAAATGGCGTCGGATTTCATTTAAAACCGGACTGCGCTATCTGTCATGCGATAAACGCAACGGAAATGCGATAGTTCATAAAATAGACCGCATAACTTTTAGCAATATAATTTTTATACAATGGTATCCGTTTTGTACCACCGCCGCTTAGTGGCATACTGAAAGGTGCTACATAATTTGTACCGGCGGCCCTCAAAGAGTTCAAGTTATCGATTTAGACAAAGTATACCTTTTTTATCTGAAAAACATCAAGGTTTAGCATTTTAATAAAAAAATTCAATTTACTCCATTGGCGTAGAAACTAGGGATTAAAATGTTGCCTTACTCCTTATGTTCTACGCCACTGTACATAATAAAAACGTATTAATAAACTGAAACCAATGTACTTTATATCTCTATTTATTATACCAAGAATGAGAAAAATAACTTTTTTTACTTTGGAGGTATTTCAAAATTCAACATTTTTTTTGGAACTTTGACACCCTGTGCCTTTTTTATTGTCAATATTTTGCAAGTTGCATCAAATCGAAATATTTTGAGGCCTAGAATATTGCATTTCACTTTGGATCATTACTTACGGACCACTCCGTATGTGATTTAATGGTTATAAAAGGGAAAGGGATATGTGGAGTCAATTTCGATGAATTCGGCTTCTAGGTCTTGAGCAGAACTCAAAAGTTGGAGATGATTTTCTTTAAATATATGCACGTTTTGGATCATTCTTTGAGTTTCCCACCAGCTACCAACCTAAACCTTGAGTAAAACTAATAATTTTATTATTATCTAAGTAAATTAGTAGTAATTAATTTTCAATTGGCATTTTGTATTTGTTGAGTTGGCAAATTATTATAACTGTCCCCCAGAATTCGGCGCTCGGTACGTCTCTGACGTAATGTTAAACAATTGGTTGTAAATTTGATTGTAGAAGATTAAAGCACTTTGTAGCGTTGATAAGTCATTGAATTTGTGCAATAGATTTCTAAATTCTTCAAAACGCATTCTTTAAGATAGTATTATGGTTTCTACCCATCCGTGACCAACATTTTGAACTGAACATAACCTAATTTCCATATTTTTACAGGATCACGTGAAACAATTTTTCTGTTTCGTTTTTCAAAATTATTTTAACAATTTTAATATATTAAATTTTTTAATTCATCTAAAAGTGGGACGTTAAATATTATTACAACAAATTTACTTAATGCATTAAAATAAATTTCAAAATCACTCATGTTAACAGAATGTGGGTTAGCTGACTCGCCAATTTTTAATTATTTCATCATTAAAAAGTGTATAAAGGCAAAATTCTTTGCTGTAAACTAATTAGTATTTATTATGGCATTCATACGTTTAGTTTCTCTGTATCTCATTATTATTGTATGGATGATGGCTATTGGTAAGTGAGGTAAACTTTTAATTGTTTTAATCTAAGTATATAATTACTGCAGATCTACTAGACGCCAAGTTGTGTAGAGAATTTTTTGGTGCTTGTATGCATAACTGTCCACCAGTGTTAATGAGGCCTGCTACTGATTGTCCAGGAAGACATGTTTGCTGTTTATTAGCATAAAAGGATATGTCCAATTTTTAATAAATATTTTGTAGTTGAAAATGTGAATTATTGCGCAGGTTTTTCATTTTATACACTAAGCGCTAGCGCCTCCTGTGGGGGTGGGCAACCCGCACGTTCATGCGGGCGCCAAAATTGTTGGGCGACATTTTGGCTGTAAGTGTGAGAAAATTATTGATGTGCTAAAAGCGCCCGCACATTGTGGAAACACTGAGCATACCCCCACTCCTAGACTTCTGACCGACAATGAAAAATTAATCCTCGAAGAGAGAGAGAGAGAGAGAGAGAGAGAGAGAGAGAGAGAGAGAGAATTATGCACCCTGCAGTCTATACCCGGTTATTATCGCAGAGATACTAAAGAAGTGAAATTTGTTTGAGATTTATAATTTTTTTATAACCAGCCACTAATATTATTTTTTAGTTATTTATTTATTTATACGTGCCCTATTCTGCTAACAATTTTGCATAAATGTGCACGCATCCTGAAGCGCTGTGTATTATTCGTGATTTGTGTGTGATAAATTTTGATTTGTGTTGATTTTATCAACTTCAGTGGTCTGAATTGATTTATCTTTTGAGCGTGCTGTATACAACTATTAAGTGAATTTATACACCTTGAAATAGTATGTTCTTGAAGTCGTGCCAGCATCTAAGGTCTTTTTGACAAATTCTTGCTCCAACATGTGGATATACGATAATGCCTCAAAATGTCCCAACATCCAACGTACCTTTGACGGGATATTTACCCAAAATATTGTCATAAAGAAAATATTCTTGGACTTGTCCTAACTCTAATGTTTTGTTAAAAGATGTTTCCCTAAGATCTGGAAATAATAGTTTTCTTAAAGCTAAAATCACTAAGCCCGTAGGTTCCCACATACTTATGTTTGCAGTTAATTTTGCGCATGTACACATTCATAAAATTTATACATACAATTGTTACTAACCCATTTGTTTGTAATTTTACAGTTGTCTTTCGTTGTGTTAACCAATGTTGTATTTTGGTACCATAAAGTATTCTCCCAGTTTCGCTTTAATTTGATTATCTTCATTTAATGCTTACAAGAAGTATATAA
>JARFJB010002276.1:3127500-3215000 GCA_036346205.1 Vesta saturnalis
TCTGTGCATCTATGTGTCTGTGTGTCTGTGTCTGTGTGTTTGGGTGTCTGTGTGCCTGTGTGTCTGAGTGCCTATGTGTCTGTGTGTCTTTGTGTCTGTGTGTCCGTATGTGCGTGTGTCTATGTGCCTGTGTCTGTGTGTCTGCAATTATAAATTATGTTCCTTACTTTATCGCCATACTGTACATGTATATTTACATTATTAATTACATTACACTAAAAAAGAATCCAACGTGCGTTCGAGCAATCAAATTATCTAATATATAACAAGATGAACCACCTCTCCAAGAAACTTTTTAATGTTAAGGTACAAGTTTATCAAAAGAATATTAGATGTTGGGGCCGTATTGTACCAAACGGACCTTAAACACTGACTTAAGTACATAGATTTTGTACAAGTTTGAAGAAGAGTTATTTATAAGGACCATAGATGTTGGCCCAACTTCAATAACGTCCCAACAAAGTACAAAGGGAAGTTAAATACCCAATACCAAGGATTTAATTTGACATGCCAATGAAATACACCTACATAACGCACAAAATTTCAGTTTTTCCTTTCGGTATATTTGCTTTCAAGTTCATCGACTGTTACTAGTTATCTTTAAATAATCATATCGGCTTTTTGTGCATTCGTTTGGGGAATTCGGCGGTATGGTAATTTAGGGGTCTGGTCATTGCGTAATGGTCCAAAATTAATATTCAGTAGAATGCGTGCATTCGGCGGGATGGTTTCCGGCGTCATGGTCATATTCGGCGTAATGCTCCAATATCGAAGTTCAGCGAGATGGACGAAGTCGGCGAAATGGCATCGACGTTTTTGTCATGTTCTGTATTTTGCATACTGATACTGATACTGCAGTTGATACTGATACTGATACTGATACTGATACTGATACTGATACTGATACCGATACCGATACCGATACCGATACCGATACCGATACCGATACCGATACCGATACCGATACCGATACCGATACCGATACCGATACCGATACCGATACCGATACCGATACCGATACCGATACCGATACTGATACTGACACTAATGCTGCATCTGATACTAATAATGACAATGATACTGATACTGATAATGATAGTGATACTGACACTGATACTGGCACTGATACTGATACTGACTGATACTGATACTGATCTGATCTGATCTGATATACTGATACTGATACTACGATGCTGAGCTGATCTGATATGAACTGATGCTGATACTGATGACGATGAACTGATGCTGATGCTGATCTGATAATGATACTGATGACTGATGCTGATACACTGATGACTGTATTGATCTGATACTGATACTGATACTGATACTGATACTGATACTGATGCTGATGACTGATGCTGATACTGATACTGATAGCTGATACTGATACTGATCTGATACTGATGACTGATACTGATGCTGATACTGATCTGATACTGATACGCTGATGCTGATACTCGATACTGAGCTGATCTGATCGATCTGATACTGATACTGATGACTGATGACTGATACTGATACTGATACTGATGCTGACGCTGATGGACTGATACTGATACTGATACTGATGCTGATCACTGATGCTGGACTGAGTGCTGATCTGATACTGATGACTGATAACTGATACTGATCTGATGACTGATCACTGATACTGATGCTGAGCTGATACTGATGACTGATACTGATCTACGATCTGATACTGACACTGATGCTGCGAGCTGGTACTGATGCTGCATCTGATACTGATAATGATACGATCTGAATGACTGATACTGATAACTGATATGATGATGCTGATACTGATACTGATACGATCTGATACTGATACTGATGACTGATACTGATGCTGATCTGATACTGATGCTGCAGATGCTGATACTGATGCTGCATCTGATACTGATAATGATACTGATACTGATACCTGATACTGATAGACTGATGATGCTGATACTGATCTATCTGATACTGTAGTACTGATACCTGATACTGATACTGATACTGATACTGATCTACTGATACTGATACTGTGACTGTACTGATACTGATACTGATACGATGATCACTGATACTGATACTGATGATCTGTACTGATACTGATACTGATACTGTACTGATGCTGACTGTACTGATGCTGATCTGATACTGATACTGATACTGATGCTGATACTGATACTGATACTGATACTGATACTGATACTAATACTGATACTGATACTGATGCTGACTGTACTGATGCTGCATCTGATACTGATAATGATACTGATACTGATACCTGATACTGATTACTGATTACTGTACACTGTCTGATCTGACTGAGCTGGTACTGATGCTGCATCTGATACTGATAATGATACTGATACTGATACTGAACTGATAATGATACTGTACTGATACTGACTGATACTGATCTGAACTGATACTGATGCTGTACTGATGCTGACGATCTGATACTGATATGATACTGATCTGATACTGAACTGATACATGATACTGTACTGCTACTGATCTCGATACTGATACTGACTGATACTGATACTGACACTGATGCTGCAGCTGTACTGATTCTGCATCTGATACTGATATGATACTGATACTGATACTGATCACTGATACTGATACTGATACTGATACTTCTACTGATACTGATACTGATACTGATACTGATACTGATACTGATACTGATACTGATACTGATACTGATACTGATACTGATACTGATACTGATACTGATACTGATACTGATGCTGCAGCTGCGTACTGTATGCTAGCGATACTGATACTGATAATGATACTGATACTGTACTGTACTACTGTATAATGTATACTGTATACTGTATACTGTACTGATACTGTTAACTGTACTGTACTGTACTGTACTGTACTGTACTGTACTGTACTGTTACTGTACTGATACTGTTACTGTTACTGTACTGATACTGTACTGTACTGTACTGTACTGATACTGATACTGATACCGATACTGATACCTGATCACTGATACTGATACTGTATGCACTGTACTGCACTGACACTGATCTGTCAGCTGATACTGATTCTGATACTGATACTGATACTGATACTGATACTGATACTGTTACTGTTACTGTTACTGTTACTGTTACTGTTACTGTTACTGTTACTGTTACTGTTACTGTTACTGTTACTGTTACTGTTACTGTTACTGTTACTGTTACTGTTACTGTTACTGTTACTGTTACTGTTACTGTTACTGTTACTGTTACTGTTACTGTTACTGTTACTGTTACTGTTACTGTTACTGTCACTGTCACTGTCACTGTCACTGTCACTGTCACTGTCACTGTCACTGTCACTGTCACTGTCACTGTCACTGTCACTGTCACTGTCACTGTCACTGTCACTGTCACTGTCACTGTCACTGTCACTGTCACTGTCACTGTCACTGTCACTGTCACTGTCACTGTCACTGTCACTGTCACTGTCACTGTCACTGTTACTGTTACTGTTACTGTTACTGTTACTGTTACTGCTACTGTTACTGTTACTGTAGTCACTGTAACCGTAACCGTAACCGTAACCGTAACCGTAACCGTAACCGTAACCGTGACCGTAACCGTAACCGTAAACGTAACCGTAACCTTAATCGTAACCGTAACCGTAACCGTAAACGTAACCGTAACCTTAATCGTAACCGTAACCGTAACCGTAAACGTAACTACACCGTCACGAACACTGTGCCTGTCATTGTAACTGTCACTGTGTCTGTCGTCTGCGCCACTGTAGAGTAAGGTCGAAAGTTTTCAGTAGCTGTGCATTAGCTTTGTTTTAGGTTTGATATTTGCACCAAATTATCGAATTTGGCCTTCTCACAGCAAGAGTTACGTGTACAGGACCTTACTCTTTACAAGCTAGATACTATATTTTAATTTGATAAGAATTAAAATGGAGCCATTGCGTCAAATTCGTAATGAGCACTTCTATGCCTTCAACAGATTTTAAGAAACCATTTAAGATAATTTTGTAACTTGAAATCCTTTCGTCACTTAATAAAAATAAAATCGAATCATATTTCTTTGTACGAAATCTGGCAACTAAATTAAACATAATGATAAGAAAATTGCTTATAACGAACCAAAAACCGCAAAGAAAATTATGCTTTATCTCTCTATTTATATGCTAAAAGTAGTCTAATTTTTGTAGTATGCAATAAAAGCGTCTTTGAGGCTTTGTAAACACTAATTTCAAAGACACAATAAAATACTGTTTGAATTTATTAATCTCATTAGTAACAGACCAAACAATTCTCATTACGTGGGGGAAAAATTCTGCAGCAAAATCGTGGTTGGGAGCTGGTTTGCAGTCATTTCAACCCCGATCGATGCGCCCTATACTAGAGAGCTAACCCTAGCGAATTCCGTTAGTCCTCGTGTTACATCTTTCTAGAGCGCGGAGTGCTCTGATGATGCTATACATTTTCCATTACCAAACTTAACATGAAACATTTAACAATGCACTTTTAACAAGTGAAAATTAGTAAAAGTATGTGAGTGTCCAATTTTTTTTTATTGGGTGAAAAATGTGAAACTAAGAAGTGTGTTATACCATTTTGTGGGAATTGTTGAAAAGTAAGAGAAACAGCTGCTAGATTTGCATTTAGCTTTCATTTACAAGTTCAAATTCACCGATCTAAGTAAATCTGGATAAAAGCTTTCTAAGAAGAGATTTATCACAGAGTGTGTGTTTTAATAGCTGGGGGTGGTTAAGAATAACTGCCGGTGGTAACGTACAAAGGGTGGGCAAAGCTTTCATTAATTATTAATCAACGCTCAGCATGAAAAGAATGCTAAAACAGGTGGAACACCTTCTTTTCGAGCACTCCTTTTGGTTTATTTTTTTTGCTGGCAACACCTTTATTTTAGTTAAGGTAATCAACTTGAGGAAGGTTGTCTTCACCTTTTATCCCTTAAACCTGTTGCTTGCTTTACAATAAGGGCAATGTGACATTGCCATCATCAACATGATTTATTTTTGCACCATTTTCCTTACGAGTCTAGATTTACTGAATGTGCTTTTAATCATTGTCAAAATTTTGTTAATATTTCATGTTAAGTATTAATTTGCATAAATAAATGGAGCATATCATTGAATATTCAGAAGACTCGCATTGCTAATTTCTCAACTTCATACTCAAAGAAATAATTAGGTAATTGTAAAATTTAAATAGCAAAATGAAGAATGCGTTAGAAAAACTTGTATCAAAGTTGTAAAAGATACCAAAACGTCATAAATTGTCTATAGGTCTTGCAAAAATTATACCAACTGTGTAAAGGAATGATTTATGCCAAGCTGTGCAGTGAAACGGGCTTGAAGATAATGTCTCATACATAACTATTTCTGTACGTTTCTTACAACGAAACTGAAACATCATGATTCTTTACTAAAATTTATGTTACAATAAAACACAAAACCCAAAAAATTATGGCATTTCTATTGCAATAATCACGTAGCTCTGTTGCATAATTTTCTTCACGAGGCTAGAAAATGTTTTTTTAGAAATGCCAGTATTTTCAAAGAGTTTTCAAGAAGTGTACAACCCAAAATTGTATGAGTCGACAATTTCTATTTCGAAATTGAATTCTTGGTCATTCCTTATGTCAGACGATTACATTCCGTGCTCTAATTATTCAGTTAAAAAAAAATAAGATAAACATAAGTTTGTACTAAGTCGTACTATGAATATTAAAAAGAAGAGTAAAAGTAATAAAATTAGTGTTTATTTAATAAAACTGTAGCTATATATACAACGTGTCCAAGATAAGGAGGGCCTGTACAAGGATCTCGAGAACCGTAAAAGGTACGAAGTCGGTTAAATGGGAAGAAAGTTGCGCATTTTGGTGCTTAACAAAATGCTTTTTTGAAATATAAAAAATTTCGATTGGTTCCGGAGATACCCGCAAAAAAACCGAAATTTTGCAAAATTGTTTTAGTTTTTTACTGGGTTTGTTTCAAGAGGAATTTTAAAATAAGTGGTACTTTCTCATAGCCACTTTTTCCCCTCTACAAGATGGCGTTATTGAATTTGAAATCCGACGTTTCGTCTTTGACCGACCATCATCAACTTCATTTTTTTAAATACGGCTCTGATTTTCTAATATCAAATTGTTGAAGCTCTTTCAATTCTGAATTCAACAATGTACCACACTTCACGGTTTAGGTATGTTTTAGACCTTATTTGAGTATTATTAACAGTTTTACTCGAATCGAAGCTGCCTTGTAAAATCGCTCATAAATTTCACTATTTCAGCTATGTCAATTTATCGAAAAATCACTTTTTTTTAGGTTTACAAATAAATTAGTTATTAACAATAGTTTTTACAATAATAAGTATTTACAACAAAGGAAATTACAAAAATAACAACGAAACTAGTATCAAAGAGTAGAATTTAAGTTCATAGGAAGTGTTCGAAATGATTGCCCTCATTCTCTAAACATAAATAGCATCTCATAACTGTAGCTTCTAAAACATTAATCAGCATAACTAGTGTTATACTTTGAAAAGTTTGAAGCACCAATCTTCTGAGTTCTTGTTCTGTTTCAAAGTTTTCCTTATAAACATAATTTTCGACATATCCCCCAACAAAGAAATCTAATGGAGTAATGTCGGGTTAACGTGCTGGCCATGGCGTTTCAAAATACGTGCTTATAAGTTTTCCTGGAAATTTATTTAAAAGGTATTCATTAACAGCCCTTGAATTATGTGCAGGCGCACCGTCCTGTTGGAACCAATGGTTGCGAATTTCTGCTAGAGGTAAATTATCCAGGGCTTCTTCCAGGTCATTTTGTAGTAAATTGAGGTAATGCTCAGAGTTTAAATTATGATGGTAAAAAAATGGTCCTATAATTCCTGTTCCCACAATTCCGGCCCACACATTGAATCCAACACGATGTTGATATCTTGTTTCTTTAAGTAAATATGGGTTTTCTGTGGCCCAGTAATGAATATTTCGTCCATTAAAAATCCCATTTTTAGTCACCATGCTCTCATCAGACCATATTATCTGATAAGGAAAAGCTTCATTTTCATGACATTCTCGTGTGTACCATTCACAGAATGTTCGTCGCCTTTCTGCATCAGCGGGCCTAAGTTCTTGACAAATTCTGTATTTGTATGGATGAAATTTTTGTTTTTTTAAAATAAATTGTGCTGTCGATTTCGCCACACCAACGTTTTGTTCAATTTTCCGAGTTGATATTCCGCGGTTCTCAATAACTGATAATAATACGTTGTTTACTTTTTCTGCATTACTAGGCTTCTGTCGAGAAAGTACAAGTTTCTTAAACGCACCGTATTCTTTAAGATTAACTACTAACGTACTAATGTCCTTTTATTTGGCTGCCTCCTTTCCGGATATTTATTTAAATACATATGTTCCGCTGCATAACAGTTTCGGTTACTTAAAATGAAACAAGTTATCATATCCAATTTCTCTTCATTTGAATAAAGTTCCATATTTCAAACAAAATGGAAGAAAAACGTTTTTAAAGAAAATAATTTCACAGTAAATGTCAAATTTAATTTTTTTTCAAAGCCTACTTCCTTTCAAATAGATGTAGAGATGTGATAGATACCTGAGACATTGAAACGTACTAAGATCGATGCAAAATTCGACTCCTTGATGTTAGATTTATTGTTATCTTTTTATATCTTTTATTGTTAATACCTGTGCGTATTTAATACTTATTAATAATTATTGATTATCTGCCTTATTTATTTGTAATCTTTAATTTGAAAAATAGTAAATTTTATTGTTCTTTATTGTTAATACTTACTATTGTAAAAAGTATTGTTAATAACTTATTTATAGTGTTTTTTCGATAAATTGAAATAACTGAAATAATTAAATTTATGAGAGATTTTGCAAGGCAGCTTCGATTTGAATAAAACTTTTAATAATGCTCAAATAAGGTCTAAAACATACCTAAACCGTGAAGTGTGGTACATTGTTGAATTCAGAATTAAAAGAGCTTCAACCATTTGATATTAGAAAATGAGAGCCGTATTTAAAAAATGAAGTTGATGGTCGGTCAAAGACGAAACGTCGGATTTCAAATTCAATAACGCCATCTTGTAGAGGGAAAGAGTGGCTATGAGAAAGTACCACTTATTTTAAAATTCCTCTTGAAACAAACCCAGTAAAAATTAAAACGATTTTGCAAAATTTCGGTTTTTGCGGATATTTCCGGAACCAATCGAAATTTTTAGATTTCAAAAAGCATCTTGTTAAGCACCAAAATGCGCAACTTCCTTCCCATTTAACCGACTTCGTATCTTTTACGGTTCTCGAGATCCCTGTACTGGCCCTCCTTATCTTGGACACGTTGTATATATATATATATATATATATATATATATATATATATATATATATATATACATACAGGGTGAGGCATCTAATCTCCGTCGGTTTGTATACGAAAAATGGTAAAATATTTTTGAAATCTTTTTTTTTTAATTATCGTGCAGCTTCATAGGAGCACGTTTTAAAATTATTTTCGAATATGCAGGGTGGTCCATAAAAATTTTACGCATCAAAGTTATGAAAATTTAAATGGAACACCCTATACATGATTCATATTTCGATTCTGTGGACTAAATAAAGGTCACTTACTGTTATAGTCCCTATACCTAACTCCACCTGTTGTGATATTTCATTATTTGTGAGAATGTAGATCGAAATTCAAATGAGCTTTCTGTTTTACGTACTCGAGGAATTTTTCAAATGTTTTTCATTGTTTACTGAAAGCATCAAACTTTAAAATCCACTGAAGTTATTATCACAAATTTATACTGGGTGTATAAAAACTCAGTTACTATTTTGACCAACATTAAAGCCAATTAACTTCCTTATTGTAAATGGAACACCCTGTATTTATCACCATATTTTTATTCTAATTTTAATTCCCTACAAAACTGTATTAAGGTTCCCTATACCTATCTCTTACAGATTTTTTGTAATTTAGGATTTTCTATTCCAATAATAATTTCATGCAATTTGTTCTTGAAAAGCAGGCTTTGACGGTCTTACTGTCACATAAAATAGTTCGTGTTAAAGTTAAATCATTTTAGCTAATCAACTTTAAGGATAAGTTTTATTAGGTGGGTACGTACTATTTAAAATGGCTTGCTATTCTCGAATTGAAAAGTGCGACATGATCTTAGTAATTGCGAAATGCAATGATAATTGCTTGTTAGCATCTAGGGTTTACGCACAAATGTATCCTGATAGGCGTCATCTCGACAGACGTTCAGTAGAAAAATTATTGCAAGTTTTTCGAAGCACTGGAAGTGTATCATACAAGACACGACAAAAGCAAAGGCCGGTTACGGGTAACAAACAGAATAATTTTGCCGTTATTGAATATCTGGTAGAAAATCCACATACCAGTCAGCGGAGAATAAGTGAAGAATTTAAGATAAGTCAGCAGAGCGTTGGAAGGATAATAAAGGAGAATAAATTTAATCCATATCACATTCAATTACACCAAGAACTTTTAGAAGTGGATTACGATCGAAGGCTTGCATTTTGTTAATGGGGTTTAGAAGAATTTGGTGATAAGGAAAATTTTTTTGATTTTGTGCTTTTTTCGGACGAATCAACGTTCCACAATAACGGTTTAGTAAATAGTGAATATAGTGACAAGAATCCTAATTTTTTTAGAACTCTCGATAGGCAACACAGATGGTCCGTAAATGTGTGGGGTGGTATAATGGGAACACATGTAGTAGGTCCGTTTTCGATATTCGGCGGGAAATGCGGCAACAATTAGACGGAGCGCCGGCGCATTTTCATGCTAATGTTAGGGACGAATTGGACAGGCAATTTCCCAACAGGTGGATACAAAATTGGCCGACAAGATCCCCTAATTTAACTAGTCCTGGTTTTTTCTTGTGGGGATACATCAAAAATATTGTCTACCATCCACCATCAACCACACCCGACAACATGAAGGAGCGAATCAGAACAGCTTTTAATTCCATAACTCTAAGCATGTTGAGAAAAGCGAAGGAGTCTTTCCTAGAGAGAGTTCGTTTATGTATTGAAAGGAACGGAAATCATTTTGAACATTTGTTGAAACGTTGAAGTTGCTCACTTATCAAGGTTGTGTTTGTTCAATAAAACAATGTTTTTGTTATTTACCGAGTTATTAACGTCTTTCAGTCATTGTTAAGGAAAGCCTAGTCAAACGGTTGGGTTATCTCGAGCAATAAAAGCTTTTCATCAAAACCTGCTCATAAAAAATCGAGTAAAAAATGACATAAAATTAATGATTAAATTAGAAAATCCTAAATTACAAAAAATCTGTAAGAGATAGGTATAGGGAACCCTAAGACAGTTTTGTAGGGAATTAAAATTAGAGTTTTTATACACCCAGTATAAATTTGTGATAATACCTTCGGTGAATTTTAAAGTTTGATACTTTCAGTAAACAGTGAAAAACATTTGAAAAAAAAAATCGTCGAGTACGTAAAACAGAAAGTTCTTTTGAATTTCGATCTACACTCTCACAAATAATGAAATATCTAGGCAACAGGTGGAATTAGGTATAGGGGCTATAACAGTAAGTGACCTTTATTTAGTCCACAGAATCGAAATGTGCATCATATATAGGGTGTTCCATTTAAATTTTCATAACTTTGATGAGTAAAATGTTTATGGACCACCCTGCATATTCGAAAATAATTTTAAAACGTGCTCCTAATGAACCTACACGATAATTAAAAAAAGATTTCAAAAATATTTTACCATTTTTCGTATACAAAACGACGGAGCTTAGATGCTTCACCCTGTATATAGTGTCCATTTAGTGTTAGTTACACATTTTAAAAATATTTTCATATATACAGGGTGATTCAGAAAAACGTGAATAACCAAACTTGATTTTGTTTAAATGGAACACGCTGTATATTTTCGCACCATCGAATAACTCGTGAAATTTTGCGCACATTTGACGCGTAGTTCATATCCCTAGCTTCAGCGGTTTTCGAGTTATTCGCATTATTTAAAAATTTTTGAAAGGTACACGTCAAAGAAATTAGTGTACCGTGGAAGTTATTGTAGAGATAAAAATTGAATTACTTCTGTGACCATCTAACGGGCGCTTTCGCATCTGAATAAAGAAATACTTGCATGCAGTACATTATTATGAATTTTCACGTTTTAAATGTGCATTTTAGCAGAGAAGGCTACGGAATGGTTGTTTTGCTAACATGACATTTGTTTTATTATTTACTTGTCATCCAAAATGGCTTTATTCTCATAACTTCGTTAACTTAAGTTGTTTGTACCTGTTAGTGAAGCAATGAATCAAACAAATTATTCAAGACAACAACTTGTGAGCATGACGTATGCAATAGGAGAAAGTGATGGAAATTGTTTGTTAGCGTCATGACTCTACGCTCAAAAATATCCAGATAGAAGACGTCCACTGTAAAAGGGTTTTGAAAAATTAAAAGACCGCTTTGAAAGAACAGCCAACCCAAACTATGAGAAAAAAAACAAGAAGCAAATCTGTTTTACATGAAGAAAATGAATTGGATATTACATTATCCGTGGTCGAAACTCCAGAAATAAGTGTGCGAGAAGTTAGCAGGAATCTAGGTATTGGAAAATCCTCCGTATCTAAATGTATCAAAAAGAATAAACTACATCCCTATCATGTACAACTCCATCAAGACCTCTCCGCTGATGACGAATGTATATTCCATCGAAATGGATTGTTAATAGACATAATCATTTCTACGCCACCGAAAATCCACATTTAGTACATGTAAATCATTTTCAACAGCAATGGAGTTTAAATGTCTGGGGAGGTATTGTTGGCAATTATGTTATAAGACCGCATTTCTTTGAGGGTCGCGTAAACGGAGATGTTTTTTACAATTTTTTTAATGGTGACTTTCCACTTCTTATTCAACATATTCCGGAGAAAACAAGAGAACAGATGTGGCTTCAAATTTATGGAGCTACACCTCACTACCATAGACAAGTCCGAGAGCATGTAACTGCCTTATTTCCATAAAAATGGATCGGTAGAGCTTGGCCCGCTCTATCGCCAGACCTTACGAGTTTAGATTTTTCCTCTGGGGTTTGTAAAATACCGGCTACCACGAGAGAAAATCGTATCACGGAGGCCTCTCAAAGTGTTGCACCTATAATGTTACAAAATGTCATTTCGGAATAGACTTCAAGCTTGCCTGAATCAAAATGGGCGATATTTTAAATATATGTTATAATTTGATTATTAGCTGGGCCAATTAATATGGGAACAAAATGAGAGAATTATCCATACACTAATTGCGACGCCGGTTAAGTTAACCGAGTTAGCATCTTCAAAATAGGTATGAACTCTCTGACTTTTTTTGTTTGCCATCTTTCACATTACCTTGTTATTGTAGAATGTAACCTTAACTTTGTTACTGAATATTTGTAGATACAAAATAGATTAATAATTATTTGGATGCTCCTAATTATTTAGTGTCCAAATGCGAATTAAGCACCACCTGTGAGAGAGAAAATTCATGATGTCATAATAATGTATTGCATGCAAGTATTTTTTTATTCAACTGCGAAAGCACCCGTTAGATGGTCACAGAAGTAATTCAAACGTAAAAAACTTGTTATCCCAATTCTCATAGCCTACGTTACAAAAAAAGGGACTTCCTAACGCGTTTTGTAAAAAAAATTGTTTTTTATCGAATAAAATAAAAACTGCTTATTTTATGTATAGGGCATGTCAAATACTTTCCCATTGATTTTCAAAGAAAAATTCACTAGTGACATAAAAAATGGTGGTTTCCATTTGAAAAAATTGAGTTTGTGATGTCAAAGTTTGAACCAATTTTTTCGGACGTCATATACAATATTTTCGGGTATTGGAAATGGTTCTTAGTAGGGCCGTACTCATTAAATCATTTTATCTCTACAATAACTTCCACTGTACACTAATTTCTTTGACACCGTGTTCTTTCAAAAATTTTGAAATAATGCGGATAACTCGAAAACCGCTAAAGCTAGGGATATGAACTACGCGTCAAATGTACGCAAAATTTCACGAGTTATTCGATGGTGCGAAAATATACAGCATGTTCCATTTAAACAAAATCAAGTTTAGTTGACCACGTTTTCTGAATCACCCTGTATATATCAAAATATTTTTAAAATGTGTAATTTTTAGTCTGCTCACACTTTTTCGGACAAGTAGTCTGGGAGTGCATAATCGGACAGTCACACACTAAATGGACACCTGCATATATATATATATATATATATATATATATATATATATATATATATATATATATATATATATATATATATATATATATATATATATATATTTCTATTTAGATTTCCACAAGTATTCATGTTTAAATAAGACAATTTTTCTTTAAAACTTGTGTAATTAAACGTAAAAATTAATTCAACGTTTCGGGAACGTCCTTTGTTCCTTTGTCAAGAATTTATTTTATATATATATATATATATATATATATATATATATATATATATATCCCTACATTTTTCTGCTTCAGAAAGGTATACCTTATCGAAGTCGCTAGGACCAACGGTTTACAAGAAAATGCGTCCGATGCATGCAAATTATCCAAAAGCGCCAAAGTAACTTATTTGCAAAACCGTAATTAGAAGTCACCAATATGGGTTTTCTATTAATGTGTGGACAGGTATAATTGACAATTATTTAATTGGCCCATTTCAATTGCCCAATCGATTGACAGGTGAACTGTATCGAATTTTTGAAGAATGAACTTAATGCGTTATTAGAGGATGTTCCATTGTCTATTATTGGTAGAATGCATTACATGCATGATGGCGCGCCAGCTCACTTTTCTCGATTGGCAAGCGAATTTTGGATAGGAGATTTGTAAATACGTGGATTGGTCGAGAGGGACCTGTACCCTGGCCAGCTCGTAGTCCTGACCTTAATCCCTCGATTTTTCATTTTGGGGATTCATGAAAATGATGTTTATTCTGTAGAAATACATAATGAAGAGCAACTATGGATAAGAATTATGGAATCCCAAATAGATTCCGTAATAACCAGGAATATTTCAAAGATACCGTCAATCTTTAGGAAGAAGAATTGAAAATGTATTCAAGTACAAGGACAACAATTTGAACATCTTCTAAAAATGTAATGTCTTTTTAATCACTGCCCTTCATTGTTGCTATTAAAATTTAATTGTTGAAGTGTTATGTCATTGTTTTTGCAAATAAGTTACTTTGGTGCTTTTGGATAATTTGCATGCATCGGATGCATTTTCTCGTAAACCGTTAGTCCTAGCGACTTTAATAAGGTTGAAAATGACATACAGTGTAAGGCAAAAAGTTAGAACGATTCAAACAAGCTGGAAACCTGTATGTGACGCCTTTATCAGTAATAAAAGAACTAAGATCACATATGAATTCTGCGTGATAAAAAGCCCTGTATACAAAATTGCGTCCGCATATTACATCATTGTAAAAAGATATTTAAAAAAACAAAAAATAATTAAACTTCAACACCCTATATCTTTTAAACGAAGACGTTGCAGACCTAAGTTCACAGGAACTTTTTTCTTATTTTAGTGTCCTCTATCGCGTGGCACTATGCATGGCAAGTTTTCTGTCACCCTGTATATATATATATATATATATATATATATATATATATATATATATATATTGAAATTCCGTCGCTGCAGCACACTGTGTACCTACATCTGTTGACAATCCAGAGACGCCATGACGCCATTACGAAAATAATCAATTGTGTTAATTTTGCCGATTTATAATATCTTCGTTGATTTCGAATCCGCCGACTGTAAAATAACGCTGTTATTCGTTTTCCTAGTGCTAAAGGCGTGAAAGTAGTCAATATTCACCGTCCGATTTGTGAAGTGTACGGACAAAACATTATAAATGAGAAATGCTACGCAAATGGGTAAGAGCTTTCAAAGATGGCTGAAAAGAGTTCATGACGAGGAGCGGAGTAAGCGACCCTCAGTGATCACTGACGATTTGGTGGTTGTTATGAAAGGAGTTCCCTCAAGTTTCAAGCAGTGTTCTCTATGAAATTGTTACCGAACGCTTAAACTTATGGGGCAAACTTCTATGATGATGGAATACAAGAGCTTGTCGTTGGATATAACTGACTTAATTTTCGTGGTAATTATGTAGAAAAGTAGATAAAAGTGTGGGTTTTCATGTAAAAATAAAATTGTTACAAAACCTCTACATTTTTCCATAAAAACGATACTTAAGAAACACGTCTCGTATAGCTAATCATTTGGCGTCCATGTAAAGGATTCCTAGTTTCCAGACGTTGTGGGCCATACGAGGTCCAATATACAAACGTCGCATGGAGTGCCTTTAAAATTTGGTTTTAAGGTAGTCATGTGTTCAACTGGCCTAATTTTGCTAGAACGTCGGATGACTGACCAATCAATTTTGCATATTATTTTAGTTTGCAAAGTTTACAGGGATGACGGAGCATTCGGTCTGTTAATATCTGCACAAGCTATTATTCCTTGTGTCATCGGACGTCCATAAAACTGACAACATTGCAAACACATTTTATTCATTATTGCGATCATGAACAAATTCGAACTTGAAATTTTGATGGATCTTCACATTTCGAGGGCCCTTTAATCCATTTTAATCTACCTGTGTGCGTGTGCGTTGCGCGGCTGTGTGTGCTTGTGTGCGTGTGTGCGTGTGTGCGTGTGCGTGTGTGCGTGTGTCGTGTGTGTGTGTCGTGTGGTGTGTGTGTGTGTGTGTGTGTGTGTGTGTGTGTGCGTGTGTCGTGTGTGCGTGGTGCGTGTGTGCTGTGTGCGTGTGTGCGTGTGTGTGTGTGCGTGTGTGCTGTGTGCGTGTGTGCGTGTGTGCGTGTGTGGGTGCGTGGGTGTGTGGGTGTGTGCGTGTGCGTGTGTGCGTGTGTGTGTGTGCGTGTGTGCGTGTGTGCGTGTGCGTGTGTGCGTGTGTGCTGTGTGTGTGTGCGTGTGTGCGTGTGTGCGTGTGCGTGTTGGTGTGTGCGTGTGTGCGTGTGTGCGTGTGCTGTGTGCGTATGTGCGTGTGTGCGTGTGTCGTTCTTGCGTGTGCGTGAGCGCGCGTGTTTGTCTGCATGTAAACGCGATAGCAGTCAGGCCGTTTGAGCTGGAGTTATGAAATTTGGCATACGCCTATTATGGCAAAATCTTAGATCCGTTTTGGGACATATAAGAGTACCGGAAGTGTCTATTAACCTACGCAGTTTTCAAATGTTTTCAATTAAACTAGTATTAAGAATAGCGCTATCAATTTGATACCCCTTACACGCATGAAAAACACTGAAAATCTATTAGATATGAAATTAAGGTACCAGAAATGGTATTCAGATAAAAAATACTATTCTTTTATAAAATAAGACTTTTAACTAAGATTTTCGATTGGATGCTGCAGTATCAATAAAAATCGGGAAAAATGCATACATACATAGTTTCAGCTGGATTATCGAACTAAAAATGAATAAAAATGGCAAAAATTAAAAATCTGCATCAATTTAATATGTTGTTTTTTAGAGATATCTTTGTTATTGCCAAAGATAGAAGTTTGCAGTTTTGCACGTACTATTTTGTTGACCTAGATCTCATTGCAAAATCGCTGAATACTATTATATTGACATATTTCGTCAACGGTATTTGTATATTGTGAAGTGCCGAATTCAGTGGCGTGCTTAGAATTTTTCTAGGAGGTGCGGTTTTTGAGTAATAATAAAATATTTTAAGTGGGTATCATAATTAGCTTGGAAACCATCGGCTGCAGTTCTTTCTTAGCCTTTGAAAAATGTAAATATAGACATTCCTAAAAAACATCTTCCAAATATTTTTTTTTCAACAAGACGGTGTCCCAACCCAAGCAATTCTTAGAATTTAGTCGAGTCAAGGCCATATGTTAATTCTTAGAAATCAATTTTCAAGGTCAGGGGTATCATATTACAGTTCAGACAGACTGCTGGTAGATCAAGTTTAAAGGTTCTTGTATGCTTTGGCAGTGAGGAATTACTTAGAAAGTTGCTTCTTAAATTGTTGGATTGCAACATTCGGTTCGGTGCTATGGCCACCACGCTCTCCAGATCTGTCAATACTGGATTTCTTTCTCTGGATTTTTCTGAAAAGCATAATTTATGAAAACTCTCAAAATTTTGTACAAGCGTTAAACAGTAGAATCTACGCAGAAATGTATTTTTAATTACCTACATTAATATTTGATAGTACATCTTAAAACACTATTAAAATATGTATTAAACATAAAGTAGAAGTCCTCAATAAACTTTTTTAGAGTAGCATTAATCTGTTGAAGGACATGAGATCAAAAAATTTAGGTTTCTTTTTGCATGTACCTGTATTCCCCGGCGTCCTGGGTCATGCAACGTCCAATATACGGTACGAATGTCGCATGGAATTCCTTTATAAGATTTAAGCTACTTATTATGTAATTAACTGGCGCAATTATTTTGTTAGGACGTTTGATGTCTGCGCAATAATCTTTTTCTATATTGTTTGCAATGGTTTATAATGATGTCGATAAATTCAATCGGCGTATTCCGAAAATATGCACTTTTACTTTTATGCTCTGAATTTTCTTTTTACTGCAAACGATATACACCGATTTTCGTGAAGAAAAGTAAACAATAGTGGCTTGTTCTTGTAAACTAAGTTTTCTATCCACGTTATTAAATTCCGTTTTTTCGTGATTACTAATCTGACCAATAAAACACCTCCAAGTTACAATCACATAACTGCTTAGTGATGCTACATATAGTCAAAGGAGGAATTCAGAATTTTTTCAGTGACAGACCTTCTTTACCGACAGAAACCTCAAAAAATACAGTATCCTTCTTTACCGGCATATGGCTCGCCTCTCGGACCAAGTGCGGCTCTTCTACTCCTAAGTACATGCCATGCAAGTTATTTACAAGACATGTTCTTAACATAAAACCAAATTATGTGCGTGTGCGTATGCGTGTGCGTGTTCGTGTGCGTGTGCGTGTCCGTGTGCGTGTGCGTGAGCGTGGGCGTGTGCGTGGGCGTGGGAGTGTGCGTGTGAGTGTGCGTGTGCGTGTGCGTATGTGCGTGTGTATGTGTGTGCGTGCGTGCATACGTGTAGGTGCGCGCGCGTGAATGTGTGTATGTTTGTGGGTGGGTGTGTGTTTATGTGTAGCGCGAGGTAACTTAGTCTCTTTCTTTATGCCATTGCGGATTTTGGGTTTTGGGCGTTATAAATTACGGTATACCTGATATAAAACTCTTGTATTGTGTTTACTACTCTACCCACCCATCCCAATCTTATACTATCTAGTAGTCAATTATCTAATTAACCTCGGCGTCTTTGTGGTTTGTCAAACTATTACAAAAAAGGATCTAAAGAAGAGGACGATAAATGTGCAGTTTAAATTACTCTAATCTTTATCTCTAACCTATTTCTAATTCTCCAATAACAGATCATAAATATATTCTACCGTCTTTTCCTAATTCTTTGGTTTTTCTAAAGTAAAGTTTAAATTTTTCCGAACCCGTTCCATAAAAAGTTTCAATAAAAAGCATTATCATGATAAATTGATCTAATATACCACTTTATACATGTCAAAGGCTAATGAAATTGGCCTCCAAGTTTTCTATAAAATAACGCAAACGCAACCTTCCATTTTTATGATGCAAAGGGAAGAGAAGAGCTGTTATCCACATGAGTATCTCGTTACTTCAAACTTTTACACACAAGAAAAGCGCTCGTTATATCAAAGCGGATTATTACTTTTATTTAGCTTTATTTAAATTCTGTTTTTATTTTCCAGAGAAACAGTTCAAAGCTTTCATAAGAAATGATGCTCTTTATCAGACTGTGTGAGTGATTAATCTGTTCATTCATCGACTGGTATTAAATTCAAACTTTTATTGTGGCTCTCTAAATGTACTTAATGCCTGTATAAAATGATAAATTTAAAACTGTTTCAGTGCCTATTTTTTCACTTATCGCTTTCTAGGAATCGATTTTTTAAACAACTTATAAAATCCGTTCAGGTTTCACACAATTGAAAAAGTTTCGAAAAGGGACTTAGTTATAAACTTTCTTCAGATGTTTGAATGAGGGGTGATTTAAAATAAAATGTGATATAGAGCTGAAATTAAAATGTAGCTTAATTCGGGTAATTGAAAATCAAAGTTTGGGGGAGGATTGTGATAAATATTAAAGAAGGAAATCGAATTCTCTCTGTGCTGTACCTTTTCCTTGCTTATCATTGTGATCCCTTCGAAGCACAGTTGTTACTGAAACTAATGGTTACTTTCTGGCTGCACTCACGATTACTTATTGCAAATATAAATTCGATTATCTGATGTACAGGGTGGCCAACTAAGAATGAGAGGTACTGTATCTGGGAAACTATCCATCGTAGAGGCTTGCGCAAAAAAAAGTTTTACTAAAACGGCTAATACAAAAACCTGGAAAATATTTTCAAGTTTCTCAAATGACCGCTAGGGCGCAACTGCAATCTTGAATTTAAAAAGTGATGTTTCTGTGAATTATGCTATATTAACATAATAAAAAGATAACTGATCTTTGAAGTAGAGGATAATCTGAACTTTTTTTGTTTGGCACTTTTTGACGTATCTATAAAAATAAAGTGATGGAGGGTATTCAAAGGTTTCCTTAAATAACCCCTGTATCTTCGAAATGGCTTATCCGATTTTAACAAACTTAGGCGCGTTGAAATGAGCTATTATTGGGCTACAAATGTTATAATATTTGAAGTTTTGTGAGTTTCACATGTCGTCGCTAGAGGGCTTTGTTCGACATTCCGACAGAAACGGTTAATTTTCGCAAAAAATTAAAAACATTGGTATGACTTTTTTTCATGAACAAGTAGCTAAATGATGCCTAAACAAGCTCGCCAAAAACCGCATTTCGATATCTTATTCCTAATCTAAAATATCGGCCAAAGAAAACTTTATACGAAAATCCCTTAAATTTTATTTTTTTAAACTATATTTTTCTGGAATTGTTTCTATTATGTAGTTGTGACCCTAAAAGGACCAATTTAAAGGAGGAAGGTTTTTAATGACCACGTTAATGCTCGAAATGCTGACCATCACGCTCTATGCATTGCTGAGGTCTCTCATGACTAGACAAAACTGCAGCTTCAATTTCGGCTCTCGGTATGTTACGTATTGCGTTACGAATCCGGTTTTTCATATCTTCTCTAGTAGTAGGTTGAGTCCGAAACACGATGTCCTTTAAGCGCCCCATAAATAAAAGTCGAGGCAAGTTAAGTCTGACGATCTTGGAGGCCATGGAAACAGAATTCTCTTCCAATCCACCGCTGTTGAAATACTGCATTAATATGCTCTCGCACATTAATAGCAAAACGTGCTGGGCAACCATCCAACTGCAAAACAATTTTGTCTTGTTTCGAGAGGCACATCTTCCAACAACAACGGTAATTGATTGGCCAAAAAGTCAAGAAATTGTTACGTGTTTATCGTGAATAACGTGTATTTTCGATAACTTCCGTTACTTTATCTAATGAATGAACTAATTAGTTACATCTAAATAAATATTTCCGTATTCGTTGGTGGAATGTTTTAATTTCGTACCTAAAAATTATTTTTCGCACCTCTACAGTTAAACTAATTTATTTAACGTACACATCTTTTATTCCTTTATAGACATAAATTTGGTATTTAAACAAGTTGCGCCATCTCGAAGATTTAGGGTCATTTAATAAAGTTTTGAAAAGGAATCTTGTTTTTAAAAGACAACAATGGGATATCTGTAAAATTTATTTATCAAAAATTTGGTTTTAACATTCTTATCTAGTTTGAATAGTTTTGACAGGTTTGCAATATTGCTTTTGTTAGGGCGTTGTTCCTGATCTTTCTTTTACTTAACGACATTTTCCGATGGAGATTGATCTTCAAGAAAATTTTTCCTTCCGTTTATAAGATGTTTAAGCATCGTTTCTTTGAAAAATTTTTCATATAAGGTAATGGTTTTGGTATAAAACCTTACTGACGCTTTACAAGCGGATCTTATTGAAATTCTCAATCTTCATATCCTCGGCACTTTCGCAAGATTAATTAAATTTATAACATAGGTCTGTTGAAACGAAATCATCGCTATCGGCTCTAAACATCTAAAAGAGCGCCTTGATACCGGCGAAATAACCAGCTATTCTTTATTTATATACATAACTAGCAAATTGGAATCCACTACCGATCACCTCCGTACCTATTCCTACTGGAATGCTGGCTCTTAGCTACTGATTAGCTGTCTTGGTTCCAAAGTAACTACCACCTTCGAAACACGAAGGGCATTTACAGTTTGGTAATTCTTCATCAAAGGTCAGAATTCTTTATTATTCAATATACACAGGATTTGTGTAATGAACAGTGTATTGCTAAAATCAGTACAACAGAGTTAGGTTACATTCGGTGTTTAACCTTATGTACTTACGTGTAACAAAAATGTATCATTTATAATAACATGCTTTTACTGGAGGCTAAAGTGGTTGAATAATTTAGAGTTTGATTTGTTCAATTTGTAATTTCTTTCTGCATACAAAAGAAAAAAAAACCACACCTATTATTCACTGGGACGTTGACCTACTTAGTTCACTACCTTCACACGGTAGTTGCGCGTTGAAGCTCCTGTTTTTAAAATACATTATATACAGGGTGGAACAGATATCGAGGTCGTATGAATTACAGTCATTGTTTGAAACTGTATAGATATTTATATTCAAATTTAGAATTTCTGTAACTTTTCTGTACTTTGTCTTTCATTAATATTAATTAATTGTCATTACGGATAATTTTGTTCAGAGCAGGTTTTGCTGTAATAAAAATTTCTGTACTATTGAATGTCTTGCTGCAATTCTATGCCTTGCACTGAACAGACTATCCCGACATTTCTATTTAATACCATTTCTTAAGGGTTTTAATAAAATTCAAGAAACCGAAATCAAAATCATTGGGGATTTAAATTCTATTTTGTGAAACGTAGACAAGCCGTTTCAAAATTAAGCACTACTATTTTCATTGTGGATCTATTTTAGATCGCACTTTATGGGTTACTTTCGCCCTTTCGGCTGCGATTTGTAAGTACTTACAACCGTCGGAGCGGCACAATTAACGAAACTTTTCTTTTACGTTTAGGGTTCGATTAACGAACTAAATACATTTAGTTTTTTTTTCTTTGTGGGCATCTGCGACGGCTCACCACTTGCCATCGTCAGGGCTGAATTATAATTATTTTGTTAGTTAAGATTGTTATTAATACTTTGGGGGAAAACTAGCATAGTATCATTATTGTTTACGTTCGATATTTATTCGACAAGTATTAATGTGAGTTTTAAATTAAATTAAATAAACGGTTACTGTTTGGTTGTTCGGGTAAAAGTTTGTCTCTCTTATAAATTGTTCCTCCTTTTTTTTTTTTTTGGAGCACTACCTGTTTCAGGTTTTACAGGGCCTGCCCTACTCTACTCCTCTTTGTCCTTTTCTTTCCTTTTCTCCCTTTCCTGACTAAAACCTGTGGCGCCTATCCTTTAGTGGCTATCTAACCACGTCAACAACCTTGTAGCAACCCTCCAAAACCCCACGCATCCAAGTGCTCTGCGGTCAAACGACCGTACGCAGGAGTTTAGTCGAGTGCACTTTCAAAAAATGTTTACATGCTGGTTAGACATGTAGCAAAATATATTGCCATTTAAGGGTTGTTCGAAAAATGTGGCTCAATAATTCTGCCTCCCAGTATGCCACACCATAGATTTAAACTCCAACGTCCTTGGCGCTGAACTTCACGCAACCAATGGGGATTTTCTGCAGACCAATAATGCATATTCTGCAGATTTACTCTCTCGTCACTACTGAAGGTGGCTTCATCGGTCCAAAGAATTTGAAATAGAAATTCTCTATTTTCGCGTATCATGCGTAACATCCAATGGCAATAGTCTAACCTTCGATCAAAACCTTCCCTTTCAAGGCCTGATGCAAAACGACATGATTCAAAATATTTTGAACCGTTGTCCGTGATATGCCCAACTCAGTGGATAATACTCTTGCGCTAACATAAGGTTTCCTTCAATATAGCTCAGTACACGGTTAATATTTTCTTGTGTTCTTCCAATTCTTTGCTGTTGAAACGTAGGCCGAAAACTACCATTGGCTCGTAAGCTCGCCACTAATCGGGAAAAACTCTTACATCGCAAGGACACCGATTTGGATACTGAGCTGCGTAAACTCTTTAGCTACTGCGGCATTCTGAAGACATTCAAAATAAACCGCGAGCATATCAACAGCTTCATTATTCGTAAAACGCATTTTGACAATTTGAGGATTATGTATGTTTTGTTTAGGTATCTGTTTCCATTGCCTGCTTCTATTAATTGTATTTTCGTAATATCAAAAGGGTGATTCTATTCTGGTGAATAAATTTACAAACATTTAAAATCGTAATTTCTAGGTTACCTATTCAGAGCCGAAGTTGAAGCTGCAGTTTTGTCTACCAATAAGAGGCCTCAGCAATTCACATAGTGATGGTCAGCATTTCGAGCATTCACGGGGATTAAAACCTTCCTCCTTTAAATCGGTCCTTTTAGGGCCACAACTTACATAATAGAAACAATTCCAGAAAAATATAGTTAAAAAATTAAAATTTAAGGGATTTTAGTATAAAGTTTTCTTTGGCCGATATTTTAGGTTAGAACAAGATATCGAGATGCGGTTTTCTCAAGCTTGTTTAGGCATCATTTAGCTACTTGTACATGAAAAAAGTCATACCAATGCATTTAATTTTTTGGGACAATTAACCGTTTCTGTCGGAATGTCGAACAAAGCCCTCTAGCGACTACATGTGAAACTAACAGAACTTCAATTATTTTAACATCTGTAGTCCAAGAAAAGCTCTTTTCAACGCGCCCAAGTTTGTTAAGATCGGCTTAGCCGTTTCGAAGATACGGGGTGATTTAAGGAAACCTTTGAATACCCCCACCACTTTATTTTACAGATACGTGAAAAAGTGCCAAACAAAAGAAGTTCAGATTATCCTCGACTTCAAAGATCAGTAATTTTTTATTAGGTTAATATAGCAGAATTCACAGAAACATCACTTTTTTAAATTAAAGATTGCGGCCATTTCAAAAACATGAAAATAAAATATCTTCCAAGTTTTTGTATTGGCCGTTTTAGTAATAACTTTTTTCCGCAAGCCTCTACGATGTATAGTTTCCCAGATACAGTACCTCGCATTCTTAGTTGGCCACCCTGTACATCTAGTTAACGCTTGTCTCTCCGCACGGATCGTAAAAAATTAGTCCACAATTACATTCATTTTACCTGCCGATTGTCAAGGTACTAAATCTGTGCTTGCTAATTAAATAACAACAATCTACTGCCTGTTTATACTAGTGAAAATTGTGTAGCGTATATATTTTGTGTAAGTTGCACCTTATTTAAAATATTGAAATTTGGTTAAATGAACTAATTCTACATCCAAAATTTATTTTCTTACGCATTATATATGCAAATATGTGTGAATAATAAACGCTATTTACTTCTTTATTTTAACTGGCACTTTACATAGACAAAATATGACTGTGGCTCATGTGCCGTTAAATTTGTTAGCTGTCTTCGGTGGCATAACTTAAGTGTAAATTTTATTTTATATCTGTATGCAACGCTCCTTCCAAGTTTGGTACAACTCTATTTTACTCGACTGCAACTTAGCTCAAATGTCGGAGAGGGGGCACTTGGAAGGATTATTATTTATTTACAGCTCTAAACGAAACTAAAAAATAAAAACACAAATACAGTTCATAATTTATAATTCACATCTCCACCAACATAACTTACGTCTCGCGATCTTGGAAAATAACAGTTAATGGATCTCTCTGTATGGCAGCGGGGCGAATATCATGCCCTCCAGGCGTAGTAACACAAACAATGCAGTAAATAATTGTTTTGATACATCACTGACGTTAGGTAGCAGTTGAAACGGAACTGCTCTAAAGTAGTTTAAGTTTCCCTCTCGAAATAGTTAAAAGGAACATTTCTTTCAATGTTATCAGTTTGTATACAAAACGTTATAAATTTCTATATAAATTCTCTCTAGGTCTATGTTATTCATAAATAAAAACAATAATTTGATTTTCAAAGTTTACAATGTTTAGTGAGAGCTTTACTAACGTAGTTTAAAGGTGTTAATTAGATAATTTCCTTAAGTAGAAACAGCTTTATAACGTATGTACGCTAATTAGGCAAGGCTAATTAACGAATTAATTTAACCTAAATAATTAGAAAGGGGAAGTGATACAGATGGTGATTATGAAAATGTGTATGTGATTTTAGGTGGAAGCGGTGATGGCTTTGTCGCTTCACTACGTTCCAGCGGAACGTTATCAGTGTTAAGTCATATTTTTCAAACTATGTGAAGTCGAGGAATTATTCTTGGAATAAATATTTTACGTTTGTTACTGTACAGGTGGGATTCATAATACTGGTCGTCAATTAATTTTTTTTTATGATTGTGAACCTGAACAGGTTAAATTTGGCCTATCGTGCTAAAGCACTCAGGAACACTTAGGAGCATGGATAGAGAGATAATGAATTGCCGATAAATGCCTATAAACAGCCACCTTAAATTTTCTCATATCATAGGTGAGAGGAAAGCAGGAACTAGGGAGACCATTCCAGAGTTTAGAAGCCGTGTAGAAAAATGTGGATTGCGCACGTTTGGTACGACAAGTCGAGATTTGTACTGCATACTGATGATGTGAATGAGCGAACCGAGTGTTTCTCGCAAAGATAGCCGAGATGGTATCAAAGAATATAATTCAGCAGCACAATAGCCGTTGTAATAACGATAATACAAGGAAAGACCTGAAACCATCCTTCTATGCTCAAGGGACTGTATGTGAGAGTTAAGGACGGGTCATTTATAAGCCTAATCGCTCTCTTTTGAATACGATCAACGATATCGAGAGCGTATTGGGGAGTAGATGAGGCCGAATTTGGGCCTTATACTGCAGAAGGAGTTGTCGAGAGGTAAAGTACTGCTTAGATCTGTACAAAAGCCTATTTTACGAGCAGCTGTTTTGGTAGCTGACAGAAGATGGTCAACCCATGAGAGATTTGAAGATACAGTTATATCCAACAGAATAATAGAGTCTGAAAACTTAAGAACTGAGCCATTCATACTTACAACAGGAAATGATCGATCTTTTTAGCAGACACAAGGCAACACTGAGTTTTGTTAGCATTAAATTTAACTAGATTATTGCTTCTCCATTCGAGAATACGTTGAATGTGTTTGTTGATTGAATTTGCCATTTCAGCTTTAATTTCTTGATTTGACATAGAAGGTGGATTATCACTATGAGTAGACTGAGATGAACTACAGTGAAGGGTGCTATCGTCAGTAAAGCAATGGATGGGGTTAGTTGTTGAAGAAATAAGGTCATTTATGTACAGCAGAAAAAGTGTAGGCGCTATAACGGATCCCTGTGGTACGCCCGCGTTAATGCTAACTTCTTTTGAAAAAACCATCAACTACGACACGTATTCGTCTTTTGTCAAGGAAACTAGAAACCCAGTTGATGATCGTATCATTTAACCCAAACGAGGTGAGTTTGGCAAGTAAACACTTATGACAAACTTGGTCAAATGCCTTTGAGATATCTAAACCGACTACAACTGTTTCACCGGACTGCTCTACTATATTGTTCCAAACTTGGGTCACATATGAAAGAAGATCACCTGTTGAATAACTTTGCCTAAACCCATATTGGTGGTCACTAAGGAGTTTGTTAGTTTCAAGGAACGTGAGCAGTTGCTGATTGATGGCTTTTTCCATGATTTTAGACAAAATGGAAGTGATGGCAATTGGTCGGTAGTTTGAGGGATCGATCTTATCGCCTTTTTTGGGAATATGGTTGAACATTTGCTAACTTCCATTATGAAGGAATTCCCAGAAGACATAGAGATCGTATAGAGCTTAGATAGGACTGGTTCTAGTTCGGGGAACATTTCTTTAAGACAATAGCTGGGATACCGTCTGGGCCAGTCGCCTTATTGAGATCAAGCCTACTGATGATCGATTCCAAGAGCTTGTACCGAAAATTAATTGGTTTCATAGCGTATGAAGAAGAGTTAACTAGGGGCACATCTTTTCCAGAATCATTGAAACACGAGTTTGATGCAAACAAATCCACAAAAACATTGGCTTTGTCTACAGAATCAGCAACTACCGATCCGTCTATGGATGTCAGGGGGATTGAAGATGTTCCAAAGTTTCTACTAATGGCTTTATCTAAAGACCAAAATTTACGACTGCCTAAAGGAGATGTAGCTAGTTCATTGCATTTTCGTTGTTCGAACAACTTTTTAGTTTTAGTGATGACTCTTTTGCAGATATTTCTAACACCAACGTATTTTACATGACTGTCGACCGATTTATTAGATTTCCATTTAATGTAATATTTATTTTTAAAGATATTGCATCAGCACAAGCCTTATTGGGTTGGGAACGTGGATGACCTATACGGTACTGTTTTTGGGAATGTATAACTCCATTCCCAATGACGATGACTTCAGATACTGAAAGAGCGATGTCCGAAGAAGAGGACGACTTAAAATAATATTCATGCCATGGAAAGGTTGCAAAGAAATCCCGTAAATTACTCCATCGAGCTGACTTAAAACACCACAAGGTTCTATCGATTTTGCGAACAACAGTGGAATTAGGTACAGTAGAAATGATTTCTATTAGACAATGGCCGGAAAGACCTATATGCGAAAGAACAGAAGTTTTATAAACAAGTGAGTTTGGTGTAAGAAAGAGGTCTGATTATGGAATATGGTTAGTGTTATTAGAAATCCTTGTGGATTCAGAAATCATTTGTGTGAGATCACATGAAATAGCAAATGTTTCCGCGCTATTACCAGTGAGATTAATAGTGGATAAGAATTGAAGCCAATTAGAGTTATGATAATAGAAATCTCCGAGAATTGAGATATCGTAAAATAGAAACTAAGAAAAAAGATAGTCAACTTTCATACTAAGGCAATTGAAGGAGTCTTGAAAGTTACTCTAATTAGGAGAACTATAAATGCAACAGTAGAATTTCACAAAATTAGGATCAGAATGTTTAAACCAAATCACGTCAAATTTTTGTTTTCTAAGGAAGAAACCCTCTTGCAAGCAATTCTGTCCTTGATGTAGGCACATACGCCTCCTTTATATCGAAAGTTAGAGTGAAGGTAGTATTGAGGAAATTGGAAGTCGGGTGACTCGGAGCTTTCAGAGGAGACTTGTGTTTCAAATAGAAACAAAATATAAGGTTGTTATTGTTCAAGACATTAGTGAATAGCATTAGTATTAGACCTGATACCGTGGATGTTGCAGTTGTGAATCAGAAAATTGATACTTTCGATGACCGTGGTCGCTAGGGCCCTGCTCTCCCGGACATCCGAATAGGGAAGGATTTTACGTCCGGAATTTGTTACCTAGACACCACAGTCATCTTATTTTTTAATTTGGGACTTTTAATCTGATAGGAAGACAGTGAGGGCGAGAAGGCAGAATAAGGATGAGAATAGATTAAGGATGAAGGAAAGGTAACCGGCAGCCCGTGTCGAGTTAAGAAATGTGACACCCAATATTAAGGAGCCCATGGTAAGGGTGGTGGTACCTCCCGGCCGGCATGGAGTATACATGCCTACCACCTTTGAATTCAGGACATTACGAAATAGCAAAATACTCTGTACGTAGGTACACTCAGCATTACTTCTGTGAGCGAGTCCAGTCATCTCTGGAGATGCAAAAATAGTAGGGGGGGACGGAAGTAAAACTGTACGTTTATACAAATTTAGTGGTAAGCGTCTAGGGCTACCGGTGTGACCTAAACATCGTTGATTGGTATCTCGGGGGCTGGCGTAAAGAGTGGGAAACTCTGTCGACAAAAAGCTTTTAGACGATCTTCTACATTTATTATTGTTGGTCTGAACAATAAAAAAAATATTAATTACCAAATGATTAATTTAAGTAATATGCGTAAAGGATATCCATTACATGTATAAGAATTTAATTTTTATTTGGCATTGAGGCGTTGTGCCCGGAGCATTTATTTTTGTTTACTAGTAACTTTAATTTCAAACAGTTGCACATGAAAATTGGTTTGCTGAGATAAAATTACTAACATTTTAGTACGCTATACCTATACCCTTGAGCTCAATGGTCTACGCTTCTAGTTTTACTTACAATTATTGCGTTGGGTAAACACTGAAGTTTATAATTAACTAACTAGTTTCAGATATGTAAAATCTACCGTCTCCATTTGTTTATTTTTTAAATAAAATTTTGAATTATATTTAATACATTTTTGGATATTTTACGCTTAAATTAACATTTATGGTAGTAAGACAATATTATAATTTTCAGTTCTTTCAAACATATACAGCAGCATTAATATTGTGTGTCAAAACATATGAAGGGATATTAAAATATATTATTGCTTTTTTCTAGACAGGGATTTAAGCAACCACTAATATTCTTCTTTAGAATAAGCAATAATAACGCTAAACGTAGGTGTAATCGAACTATGAGAGATAACCAATGACTACATTTTTATAACTTTCGTATAACGATTAACTTTTCTACGAAACACCTATCAGTAAAATCAGGTGACTTTCTCTTCGTGTCATGCCAACTCTATTATACTGTATTTAATCATACAAAACAAAAGATGGTATTGCTTGTTTCTGGATTATTGGTGCCTAGAGGTTACCCTCTAGTATGACATTCGCATTATTCTCAACTCTCATTATTTTCCTTGTTTTCGTTTTATGCGTACAATAATCCGAAACCCTATTAGTCCTCTGAGACATGTTCATGTACTCTAGATCTCAAATAAAGACGTTGTTGCAATTAAATAACATCAATATACTGCATGTATGCACTAGTGGAAATTGTGTACCTTCTGTATTAAGTATGAGGTTTTTTGTTTAACTATTTGATTATTTGTGCCAATTGTATGTTATTTAAAATATTGAAATTTGGTTAAATGAACTAAACTAAATATTCTATATTTACTTACGTATTCTATATATATATATATATATATATATATATATATATATATATATATATATATATATACACCAAATGTGTGGAACCGGCCTTATGATTTCAAAACTATTCAATCTAGATCTATACAATTTAATATACATGCTGTTTACAAAGTCTTCTAGTATTTTCACAGTTTTGTTATTTTTTTAACTGACAATGTCGCCAGCTTTATTTCTTTAAATAGGAAGGGGGTTCAAATCGCATACCGTTAGAAAGGTATTTTCAATTAGAATTCAGCGACATGCTGCTTTCCATAGTTATCTCTAAAGATAACTTCACTATTGTAACTTAAAAACTTGTAGTAGGTATTAACTGGATAACTGTTCCCCATTCACCTCTTGGCAGTAATAAATTCGATTAGAAAATCCTTCAACTGAATTCAACTAAACTCGCGAGGAATATTTGCTGTTTCTTCTCAAATTCGTTGCACTAGTTCATTCAAGTTGTTTGGTTTATCGAGGTAAATACAATTCTTCAGGTAACCCCACAAGAAAAAATCTAGTGGAGTTAAATCAGGTTATAGCGGTGGCCATTCAATTCGTCCTCGACGTCCAATCCACCTTTAAGCCTTTGATGTCCGTTAAACAACATAAACTAACCAGCGCCAAATCTTCAGTTATCCAGTTGATACCTACTCTCAATCTCTAATTTACAACAGCGAAGCTATCTTTAGAGATAACTATGACAAGCGACATATAGTTGGATTCTACTTAAAAATTCCTTTCAAACGGTATACGATTTGACCCCCTTCCTATTAAAAAAATCAAGTTGGCTGTGCAGCTCCCAACCTTGTCAGTTAACAAAAACAAAACTGTGGAAATAATATAAAGTACTTGGAGTCTTCCAGCAATCATTAATATAAAGTAATTATTTTGGGATTTCTCCAGTTATGTAACCACAATAACAACCTTTCACTATCCAAGTACATCTAATGTATATGGAAAAATAACAGTCCTACATTAGTGAAATTTTTATGAAAGTTATTTGGATTCGAATTATACGATGTTTACGTTCTTTGACTGTGACAAAAAGTTTCCTCCAATTTAGATTAAACTTATTCTTAAAAGCAGCCTTGATTGTTTGTGACTAAATTAATAATAAAGTTTACCTTATAATATGCTAATTACATAAATCTAAGGTATAGTATCGCATAAGTCTAAGATTTTACCACTATTATCAAGTAAGTTTAAAGCTAATCTATTTGGATGCAATTTGTTCGAGTATTTTTCATTTACACTTACTATTTCACTTTTTATTGAACTCACTTTGAGGTCGGTGCTTATTTCAGCGTTAGTAGTAAAATGTGGTGCGTTGATGATTGTCCGTAATACTTTAGACTGGAATCTCTAAGTATGGATATGTGTGAAGATGACGCTGTTCCCCATATCTGGTTTCCATAAAGCCAAACGGGTTTAAATATAACTTTGTATATTAACAATTTAGTATCCAGGCTGAGCTGGGAATTTCTATTTTATTCAACATGATGAGTGGACATATGCCTCTTCGCTTGGTGAAAGGGACATATATATATATATATATATATATATATATATATATATATATATATATATATATATATATATATATATATGTATATATACAGACTTAGTTTCATTTAGTTTTATAGGTCGGTGGTTAGTATAACAACATCATCTGCAAATGTGGCGAACGTAGCAACGTTGTCAATAGGTAAGTCAGATGTAAAGATGAGATATAATAAAAGTGCCAAGACATTTCTCTGGGGGACACCTGCTTTTATTGCTAACAGTTTTGTCATTACCTCTTCTTACTTGACTAAGCAGTAAGTAAGATAAAGACAACAGGGCAATATTGCTTTGCTTCGAACACTGCATTTATGTAAAGTACAACGCGATTTACTTGTTCAATCGTCGGGTGCCGTTTTCGAAAACCAAACTGATCGTCGAGTTTTACTTCTTCTTCGTGTAATATGGGCATTAGCCGTTTCAGTAACAGCTTCTCAAATAATTTACTAGGCAAGATGCTTATCGGTCTATATGATGTTACCTCATTGGTTTGTTTCCCTGGTTTTAAAATTAGGATAACCTTAGCAACTTTACACTGAGCTGGGAAGTAGCCTGTTCTTAGTTTCGCGTTAAAAACGTATGTTATTAGTGTGGTCCCCTTTGTTGGCAGCTCCTTTAGAACTCGCCCGGTAATGAAGTCGTACCCAGGTAACTTTTATTTTTCAGTCCGTCAATAATTTTCTTGACCTCATTATGTAAAAAATATTTGATCGGTAACGATGATTGTAACGGTGCATCCAAAAGGTTTTGTATTTCATCGCGTTCTGTAGCTGAGATGGATTCATTTCGTTGAAAGGCTTTACCGAGATGTTCTAAAAATACTTCCGCCTTTTCAGAGTCGCTCGTAGCCCAGCTTCCATCGTTCTTGAGAATCGGGGGTATTGTTTGTTGTGGCTGCTTAAAACGTTTGGTGGTCTTGAATAATCAGTAGCCACTGTTGCTCTTAGACCTTCAGGATATTGCGTAAAGTTGTTATTTTTACAGTCGCTGATCAATTTCTTTAATTCTCTATTTTGCGTAACCTTCTCTATCTAGCAATCCATGATCACTCTAGGAAGATTGTAGTAGATTGGTTTTGTATGGCAGTGGTTAAGAATTCAATAGCATGTTCAATACGCACTTTGCTTTTAAGGGAAACCTGAGTATGTAATTGCGGAGCTTTTGTTTTTAGCATAATAACTGAGCTTAGGGTGAGGGTAACTGGCGAGTGATCATGGCACAGATCGAAATTTTGGTCTATCCCTGTTTGCAGAATTCTACCACTAGGTAGAACTAGGGGCGCATAATCTGGAGCCCCACTGATTGTGCTTTGCGTTAAAATCTCCACCAGAAATAAATGTTTTTTCTAATATTTGAAAATACTCCATGAATCCATCTTTATTTAGTCTACCTCTTGGAGGACAGTAAGCTGTTGATACAGCCAGAGGACCTCTCCAAACTTCTACCATCACAGTAGCTGCTTGGAGGTAATCCTCTTTATAATTAGGTAATTCATGGTGTTTTATTTTGGTTTAATAATTATTGCGGTGCCTTCTCTATCATTACCACTTGGATGCTTTGTGTCATATGAAATATGTACATTCAGTAAAATGAGCTTCAGAAACTAGTAATGTATCAATTTGATTTCGGTTTAAAAGACTTCAACTTCCTGACTACGTCAAGCCGTTAGCATTCCATATAGCAATTTTTTTTTCTTAACAGTGACATTTCTTTAGATAAGTTTTGCATTTGCAAAATGTGCGTTATGTGATTGGTTACGATACGAATTTGCTTGCAAAGGTAATGCCTATTACACAATCTTGGTCAATGTGATACCTGCATCATGTGGTAGCGGGATTAACTCTTGTTGGTTTTTGCTTAAGTGTAGGGACCTCTGTTAGTGGTGGTACCATTTGCTGCTGTTGTACTTGTATTGTTGGGATATTGGGTTTGGGTCGTTCTAATATTTCTTTGTAAACTTGACGCCCTTTGAAATTTGGGGGATGTTTATCTTTGCACAAGACACATACTGGAGGTGTTTCTTTGCTTTTTTTGCACTCCCTTGTATCGCGACGTATTTATACTATAGTTTTTATTGTGTGGTGCTTCTATTATTACTTTAGCATTTATGAGATACTGCATATTGAACATTTCTTTATTGTTGTCTTGCGGTTTAAGGTCAACAAAGAACAACATATTTTTGTTGTGGATTCACTACTTTTGCAACCTGTAATGTTTCTAGGTATATGACCTTTTTCATTTAATGCATTCTTTATATCTTCTAGATCAGTTGAGTGGTGAATGTTTTTAATCACAATTCTGTAACATTTTTCTTGCTTTAAATTGTAAGTGTGGCGAGCTACTTTGTTTTTATCGAGTGCCGTTCTTCGTTGTTAGTTTGCAGGTTAATTTTATTATCTTGTAATATTTGATAATGATATTCTGTTTCCCTAACTACAGTCTCGATTATTTGTAGTACTGGTGCTAGGTTAGGTAATATGGTGAATTATAAAGGGCGGTACTGTCTCTGCTTTCTTGTTTACTTGATTTTGTGGGTATTCTCCGTATCTGTTGTGGCGTTCTGATCATGGGTTACTAGCGGTTGATATCTGTTGTATACAGTGAGTCCCAGAAGTTACGTCTAAATTCATTTAAAGTTCAAGAGTCTAGTTTTGGAGAAACGTTCGGACACGTCGATTTTATTTTCGACTACGGTTTTAAGTGGTACAATTTTGTATATAGGGTGATCCAAAAATAAGTTATGACCACCAACTTGATTTTGTCAAATGGAAACACCTGTTTTTATTCCATTTTCTGAATCTGCTTTGAATTCTGAGTAAATCTCATACACCATGTCCTATACCTCAAGTCAACAGATCTCCAGAAATTTACAATTGAACGTATCAACAATTAAGACCGTATCAAGGAAGGTGACCTTTGTTTTCTGTCAAAAGGAACAATTTGTTCAAAAAACAACAACAAATCAAATCAAATGTTCAAAATGTACACCATTCGCGGCTTGACATAGCCAAGGCGATGAATAAAGTCTCTTTGCACGCTTTCAGCCACTTCTGGAGAAATAAATCCAACGGGTTTCGGTCGGGTGACTTAGCAGGCCATTCGGTAGGTCCTCTCCTTCCTATCCACCTATTAGGAAATGTTTCATCCAAAATTCGCCATTTCGGAAAGGACAAATGTTGAAATTCGACCTCAGAAACAAATTGACATACACAATGAAATGAAAACATGTACCTATTGTTTCACCTTTATACGATTATTTTGCAAGTGTTCTTGATAGTTTTATAAACACAATATTTTTTTTCGTAAATATCTCGACATCTGTTGACTATAGGTATAGGACATGGTACATGAGATTTACTCAGAATTCAAAGCAGATTCAGAAAATTAAATAAAAACAGGCGTTTCCATTTGACAAAATCAAGTTGGTGGTCGTAACTAATTTTTGGGCTCCCTATATACAAAATGTTAACACTAAAAACCACAGTCAAAAATAAAATCGACTTGTCCGAGCGTTTTCCAAAAACTAGACCATTGAACTTTAAATGAACTTAGACTTAACTTCTGGGACTCACTGTATTATATTGTATAAATTTTATTTGGGTTTTACTCTTTACTCTGCGTGTCAGGACTGCCCATTGAGCTCCTTTTCTTTTTTCTGGAAAGTACTTCCTGGAAGCCATTTATTTTAATAATTACTTCTTCCTCTTCAATTTCAGACTGATCTACGTTTTTGTTGTTTACAACTTTACTCGAATTTAACGATTTTGATCTCTGGGTTAATGTAAATGTGTTACGATTTCTTGTGTGTTGTATGGTGTTTGATTTGTTATATTACAGTTAGATACGATAGGTACTTGTGAATTGTTGCAGGTAAAGGTACTTACTCATTGGTTCCGTGGATCTAGGAAAATTCACCGCCAACAATTCACCGACAGCAATTCACCGACAACAATTCACCAGTAAATTCACCGCACAACAATTCACCGAAACAACAATTCACCGAAACCAACATTCACCGGAAAAAAATTATTATTTAACTAATTAGTGAAAAGTAACTTATCTATAACCACCAGATAGTACTTGGGTAAACATGCTTACCCCCTATTTATATTATTTTTCACTAATATTAAACAAAATTAATGACTTACCGTGGTTTGCTATTTTCTATAGTAATAAAGCTTTATTTAACTTTAAGTATGACTTAAGAATTACGGTGCAAACGGCCATTATTGTAATGTTCTTTTAATAGGGATCTATTAAAGCTAATTATTTGGCTAATTAGTGAACAAAACTAAATGAGTTATGATAATGTACTTTTCATAGGAATTAATTAAAGGTAAATCAAAATCGAATAACAGGAGGTAAGTTATTTTAATTAATTAGAAAACAAAATTAGTGTGTTCCTGTAATATATTTTTGTTAAGATTTTATTGAAGATAATTAAAATATCTAATAATTATTCTTATTATGAGCGATGAATTTTTGTTTCGGTGAGTGTTGATTTCGGTGAATTGTTGTTTCGGTGAATTGTTGTGGCGGTGAATTTACTTTCGGTGATTTGTTGTCGGTGAATTGCTGTCGGTGAATTGTTGGCGGTGAATTTTCCGAAACCCGGTTCCGTTATATGAATGCTTGAGAATATCCAAAGGTAGGTTGTATAGAATTATTTGTGATGGTGCTGTGTAGAATGCAAGTTGGGGCATCATAGACGGTTGCGATTGCGAAAATTGTGATTGTGCTAAATTATATGTCTGTTGACTTAATGAGTTTCATGGTATAATTTTGGATACTATTACAATAATTTTGATTATTAAAATTTGGTTTAATATAAAAAGAATCGATCCTCCAATTGTTGTGTGCATTTTAAATAATAAATAGAAGAATAAGGTTTAGATTAAAATTGCCTGCACTTACTGTTATCACGGCGTGTAAATAAATTCGAAAGATTGTTGGGGTGGTTCCCGAAGTTATTTTGTGAAAAAATTTCCTATAAATGTAGCTCTAAATATGCTTCATTTCCGAGATACATAGTATTTAAATTTTAATTTTTATTTATTTTATTAATTATTTCAAAGAATTTTAAAGACATTGACTCGAACTTTGAAAAACTCTTTGGGTACCTACCCTGCTGTCCGTATTTCTAAAAAGTTTTATTATCTAATACAGTAACATTAAACTAAAACAACAGTAATAACAATAATTTTAAATAGACGCAAACCTACACAGATGTTCAAAATGATCTCCCTCACACGTGATACAAGAGTCAACTCTCCGCCTCATTGACTGTCGTATTCGTTGAAACATTCTTACTGTATTTCTTATTGTCCCACAGCCGGATGTAATTCGATTCGTAAGGTCTTCGACATTTTCGACGGGATTGTAGTAAACTAATGACCTGAGAAAATTCCAAATACAGAAATCTAAGGGACTTAATTCAGGAGAGCGAGCTGACCAATGTTGCGTACCTCCCCTACCTATCCAACGATTTAGATATACTGTATCTAAGTGACGACGTACATTAACACTAAAATGGACTGGGGCACCATCGTGCATAAACGACACTTTTGTCTGACGTAAAGAGGAATTTCTTCAAGAGGTGCAGGTAACTCTTCCTGTAGGAAATGATGATAAGATTTGCCATTTAATCGTTATGGGAGGAAATATAGACCAATTAAATGATCAAGTATTCCAAGCCACACGTTTACTGAAAATTGATGTTGAAAATGAGATTAAAAGATTCCATGTGGATTTTTATCGGCCCATAAGTGATAACAAAACGCCATTTAAAAAATTTGGATTTTGAGCGGTTACATTGAGAATCCATTGGCAAAGAACAGACGCGGTAAGAAGTGTCTTAGAATTTTAAATATGATGAAGTTACTTACATTCAATATGTTGGTAATTTTTCGAGTACTTGTTTCAGGTGAATTCGAAACTATACCGAGAACTGCATCTTCTAGTTGCACAGTTCGTACTTCTCGAGGGCGCCCACAGTCAGCAGTTCGTTTTATAAATATACCATTTTCTCGTAAGCGTTGATAACGGCGAGTAGATACCTACGTTTTAGATACAACACAGCATACAGTCGTCGAGATTGCAGACCATTTCCATTACTTCGACCACAGGCCATTTCCGCATTTGTAAAATTTTCTATTTTTTTGAAGACACGAAAATTTGCCACGTCACATAAAATGGGAAGGAATTAGTTAGATCGACTAGTAACTCAGCCAAACGGTCCTAAGACCGTGTTGATATAGTCAATAGATGGTTAGGTTAGTTATAAAGCGAGAACGAAATTATAGGCAGAAACATAAGAAAAACAGACGAGAAATAGGCGCCACAAGCTTTACAGAAAGCAAAAATAAATTATTAATTCTTGGAAGAGAGTCCCTATAAAGCTTGAACCAGAGAAGAAACGGAAGGAACGGATGAACGACAATTCCCTCAACAAGCGTAAATTTATTTATAAATTTTCCAACAATGAATAATAGTTGTATATATTAATATACATATATATATATATATATATATATATATATATATATATATACATACATATATATAGCACGAAGGCTAAACAGTCGATACACACCGGTACACACAATGTATGCTTTGAGTTTTTGCTACTGCGCACGATCGCGTAAACAGTATTTAATTGTAAATAAGATGTTATCAAAAATGGAAGCTAAATGCTAAAACATCACTGGGTGATTTACGTAAAAGGTTCAGTAATAATAACTTTAAATCTGGTTAAACACAAGCACAAAATTTTAAATAATGGTTTGACCGAGTTATAGCAGTTCTACTTTAGTGAAGTGGTTCATAAAAGTTTAATGGATTCGAATATCGATAAGACAAAGAAATTGCAACAAAGCTTCAGTACGAATAATCTGAAATCTAATTAATTTAAATGCACTTAATCTTTTCTAGAGGCTGTAGTGATGCCTACTGAATGTCGTGTATAACGCATAACAGATTAGGAAGTATACTCGATAGTACAATGTTTATTAATACAGGCAATAAAGGAAAGATACAGCTTAAATTCCATCCACGTAATTGCAGCACAGCTACTGGTAGTCACTTACGAGCAATCCCATTTAATAGCACATCGTAGCAAAACTAAAAGCGAGACGAAAGGTACACGAATGGATATTCAACGACTATGTAAAGTAAACGATGAGAATGACAGATGAGAAGAAAAACTAAAAATAAGGTAGGATATATAATAGCAAATTATGCATATAACGTTGTTTTGCCTCTATAAATCGAAGACGAGCTATATGTGATAATTTACCACGAACTAGTTAAATAAACTTCTTTTAATTTAAATATCGTATTTTAAGCCTACAAGAAAAATTTTACTTATAATGAAATTGAAGAAAAACATGTTAAACTTACCATGTGTGTGTACCATTTTTTTACATCCGCATCAATAGGGATTATATTACTTCCCCAAACAAGGAAATATTTTTTGAAAAATTCTCATCTAGAAATGGTGATTTACAGCGACTAGAGAAATTTGCTGAAATATATTTTACACCACACAAAATGGCCGTGTTAAAAGAACCACGCCTTAGCAAAACCAAAGGCCTTCAACAAAAATGTACTTTGTTTTGTAATATTAAAAATGTTAACCATATGTATTACATTAAAAATTTCAGTACCTCTAGCGGTAATCCAGCATAACAGATCCCTGTAAAAATGGATAAATATGAAGTTATCCAGAACCCACGAACATCGCATAGATGGCGCTACTATGAACTTTTATAAACTAAGAAATGTAAATACGACAAAGAAATAATTTAATCCATTATGAATTAAAACGTACATGGTAATGGCAGTAAATACAGAAAATTAGAGCATTAAGGTAGAGAAATAAGTAACGAGTAACCATTGAAGCACAATACTAAATGTTTAATTCACAGATACCTATTTAGTTTTGCTTTTAGAAATAGTAATCAGAGAAAATGATACAGTCGATCCAAAAGGATCCGACATCAATTTTGCACGTTATTCACTTATTGACATTAATTTTGTTTTCATTTTTTGCTCAAAAAAAATCAAGAGACCAATTTAATTCAGAATTGATGAAGGATTTCTACAAAAATATCAAAACAGGAAAAACTCAGTGGATCACCATTCTTTTTTACTAAAAAAGTTGTGGCATTCTCGCACGAACGCCACTGGTGCAAGTAGAAATATTCAGATCACCCCAAAAATGCACATTTATCCCTCAACAGCATTTTGTAAATTTCCAGTCCATATCTTCGAAATAATTAATAAAAATAAATAAAAAATTAAAATATCTCGTAAAGGAAGCATATTTCGACTTAATTTATAAAAACTTTTTTTCACAAAATAACTTCGGCAATCGCCCCTAAAATCTTTCACACTTATTTACAGACACCCTATATTATTGCTTTTTTCTGGACAATGATTCACCAAGGACTAACTTTCTTATCTGCAATAAGCATTAGTAACCGTACAGATTGGAGTAGTCGAACTATGATAGATAACAAATAAGTTAACGTTTTTAAAACTATGGTATCATTATTTTTGTACTAAACACCTTCGCATTATTGTCAACTCTTAATATTTTCCTTGTTCCCGTTTTATGCTTACAATTATCTGAGATTATATTAGGCCTGTGAGAAATTTTCATGCTGTAACTCTAAGTGTCAAATAAAGATGTTAAATTTTACAATTAGTAATAAACGTGGTGTAAAGCCTAATGTAGCTTGACAGCTTCTTGTTTAAGCACCAACTGTTCCCAATTTCTTAATTTTTTTTCTTAAAACCTTCACTTTCTCTGTGTCGAAAACTTCTAAACTAATTCGACTTTCAATTAAATCTACTCTCGTAGCATATCATTGAAAATAAAATATTATCGTTAAACTGTAAACAATAGAAAATAAAGATTGCGTGACTATCTTCTTTACATAAGAAGAAATCAATATTATTAAAACTGGGTCACTTACATTTATTTGTTTGAAATCTGAAAAACAGTCAATACTTTTATGAAGTTTTGAAACGACACGTTTCACACGAATTTCCTCTCTTAGAAATAAAACATCAAAACGGTGTCAGTTATGAATAATTCAGTATATTAGGGAAATAGCATATGTTGAATGGTGCCTTTCATTACTATGCTCACCAACAATTAATGAATTTGACGTCATTATGGAAAGATAGCTATCCCTAATGCGTTTCCATCGTTTCAAACTAACATAGCTTCTATTTAAATGGAGCCCTTGAAACGCTAAAAATTTACATTTAAACACCTCAACACAAATTAGGTTCACAGTATCTTAAACGATGATTAACGAAAATGTCGTTAAATAAAGTTTCATTTAGTTTAGTACGATGTCATATCGTGTCACGCTTTACTCTTCCATTTTTCCACCTCATTCACTTCCTTTCATCGTTTTATGTAACACACGCTGGCAAATGTGCCATTTGCGTTTAAACTGATATCGTTTTTCCCTTTGTTCATGTTTCAACTCAAAGTTTCTAGAATAAAACATTTTAAGAGGTTTTGTGTACGTACCTATGTTCGAATTAATTTAAATTAGTTGTTTGAGCTATTTCAAGCTGCGTGAATTTTTTTCTGGGCGTAGTCGAAATCAGTTAGTATTTCTTGAGATACGGTCAAAATAACTGTTAATATTGAATAAACTATAGACACTCATTACATTACCATCCAACCCAATCAGTTAAATTACTATGAGTTAGTTCACATCTGATACACGAGAGTGCGCTAACGATGGTTTAATTATAGATATGACAAGTGATAAATTGTAATGTTATAATTTAATTTTTTTTTTGTTGGCACAAATTATTTACTGACAAATACCATTGACAGAAATTACAAATTGTATAATAGTTAGAGTAAGCGTGAGGTTTGTGCTAAAGATAAAATACACTAAAAATACCTTGAAATGCAACATACGAATAAGAAGCATTAGCATACAACTCTGGCGAATTTCAAAAATTACGCTATAATCATTAATACCATTTACCTTAATCCTAATATACACAAAGCAATCTACTTTACCAACAGATCTACATCTAACCCGTTAAAGGTGTTAGGCATTATTAAACTAAATCTAATCTAAATTTATATTCTTTGCCCTTACTTGGTGAAATTCCATCGTTAATAGCACTAATGTTTCAAATATAATTCCACAATGTTTTATATAAATATTTATTGCTCAACGCATTTCAATACATGTATCATTATATAAAAAAGATACACGAGGGTTGATCCCTATGCTCCGCCCTGACCAACTTCCGGTTACTAAATTAAAATTTCTCTTACATCATTTTTCTACATAATCCCACTTAATATTGATACATTTCTCCCAGCGGCGCTCCAGCATTGTGACAGCTTCCTGAAAGAAGGATTGTCCAACCTCTGCAAACCAAAATTGTTTTCCCCGAACGTGTTCCTTGAGTTTTAGGGTCACTGGGACCCAGATCTAGCGAATATGGCGGGAGCTCAAGCAATTCGAAATCTTATTTAGCTATGGCAACCATGGCAACGCAAGAAGTGTGGCTAGGCGCGTCCTGTTGATAGAGCACACCCCGCCTTGATTTTCCAACACGTTTTATTTTGATAGCTACGCTTAATTTTGATGTTAAGCTAGCGTAATAGTTACCTGTTATTATAACTCCTGTTTGTAAAAAATCATATCGCATCCCAAGAAACGGAAGCCACATTCTTGTTTCTCGATCATAGTGGTGCACCCATGTTTCGTCCATCGTTACAAATCTATCCAAAAAGTTCTGCGGATTTTGTCTATATTGCGTCAAAAGTCGTTTACAAATCGCAACTCGGCGTAGTTTTTGAGTTTGGGTTAACATTCGTGGTATTCACCTTACGGACAACTTTTTCGTGTACAAGTGTTCTCGTAATATGTTATGCACAGAGTGATACGAAAAGGAATATTTCTCTACTATTTCCCTCACACTGACTCTTCTGTCTTATAGTACTAAATCGTGGATTTTATGGGTTTTTTGTAATCGGTGGGCCACCAGCATGTTCACTTTCGCATGCACATTTAAATTCAGGGCACCGTAGTTTTAAAAAATCATAATTAACAGCACACTCCCCTAAAGTGTTTACCAGGTTTTTATGAATTTGACTGGGAGTCATATCCTTCTTTAAGAGGTACTTGGCTACCACTTTTGGTTCGATAAGCTCCATTTTTGCACTACTATGACAGCTTGTTTGAAACCTACAACTGCTATAACAGATACAGACGTGATTTTTCGCATGCGCTATAGGCACATGTCAGTAATGAAGATGCTGTGGCTTAAGGTTTGTATCTCTACTAGAAGTAAGTCAGGGGCGGAGTATAGGGATCAATCCTCATGAGTGTAAAATAATAACAAGTAGTTATGGTAACAAATCATTAAGGTAAAACAGCAAACTTGATGTAATTATAATTCTATATTTAAAATGCCTGTTAAAGGTGAATTTATAAGATCAACCTGTTCATTCATTAAAGGTACTTTCTGTTTATGTTTTAAATTCCCAATACTTCTAAAGGGTCTAATTTATCTTTTACTACAAAAAGGTAAAAAGTTTAATGGGAGATTATTTACTATTAATGTTTGGCATAATTTGACTTGCCTGTGTGTTTATATCTAATGTGTTATTTGTGTCTAATATAAATAAGGATTATTTAGTAATTTACATTAAACGTTGTGCAATTATATTATTATATTTATTATGGAATTATACGAAGTAAGGTGTGGGTAGCGCACAGAGAAAGTGTTATTTTGTAATAACAACAATAAATTGAAATTGTTATTGCGAAAGAAAAAACAGTTAAAGGGTTTTAATATCTTGACAATTATGTTGTAATTTGATAGTGTATCAGCGTATTTTTCATTTCTATGTTTTTTTGGTAACTAAGATTTAAATGTATGTAATTAAAGGAAAAATAAAAAAACCACTTCTGGTAGGAAAACTTCTAGCACACGGCCAAAACTGCGTTATTCGAATAAAACGCTTAGAATTTTTATATGTAGGAAATTAGGTAAAATCTTACCGGTTGGCAATTTATTAAACTGAATTACGTTGAAACTGAATATACCGAGGGCCAATTATTTTAAAATTAATACCTATTTTAATTTGGAAATGTGTGCAAGGGCGGAAAATTCTCACGCGATCCTTTTTGTTATAATTTTATTTTGAAAACGGGGTCGGATGAGGGACAAAAGAGTTAGTTTTAGGTAGAGGTTCGATTCGGTCGTATCGGGTAAGAGACGCTCTACAGTTTTCATACCGATAGTAATTATAAACCGTTGTGGCCATAAATATATTATCGCTTCCGTTTGAGTGAAAACTAAAAACGCGGATTTGTCCTAAACAAACTTATATCGATAAATAATCACCACCATCTTGACTTTAAAGCGCGTACCTTAACCCTTTAAGTGATGGTAGTTATGTGATTAATTAAAGGATTATGTTCAAGCATAAGTATGTATTTAAATGTAAATTAAAGCTCGCAACAAGCAGTTAAACAAGCTGGTGTAACCTATAGACATCGTTCAATGCCTTGCAAGAACTTACTATTTAATTATCAACAGATACTGAAATCACGCAGAATTGTTTCTTGATAGCATAGGTTAGTAATGCAGTCATAAATTTAATTGCCATTACACCATTTTGCAAGCTCGCTTAATAGGTTTTAACCTGTTTAAAGACGTGTCAGTACTGTAAGGCGTTTGTTACGATCCATTTCTTTCTCAATTTTTGCCAACCTTATTTGTGTTCAATTTCGGACATTCATCCTAAAATTATAATATATTCTTAATATCTGTTCTTTGTTAGTACCCTTTATAACCCTTCGAATTATAAATCCTTTTCCTAAATATCCCTTTTAATCAATAAAATATCTAATGATTTTCAATCAAAATTATAGGTTATATTTATGTCTGAATTTTGAATAGTTTAAATGCGTTCACCTTGAATTGCGATTCACGACTTATCATTGGCCAGTTTTAAATTTTGATCAAATTTCGCCATAGGCGTACCCATTTTACTTTCCCGGTGAATACATAATCCCATCTAGTATTTTTGGTGTGTGCCTTTTAATTAATCTCATTTATTTTGTGGTGTTTCATGTTTACATTTTACCCTTTACCTTTTATTAATATCTATACCTATATTTTCTTGTTTTACCTAACTTAAATAAATTCACGCCACTGTTGTATAAATTCTGTCGGTATTTCCCTATTCTCAAAATCTTGGATAATTTTCCCGCTCATCGGAACCCTTCTTCTTCTTACTTATAATTCTATCCTTGTCGTTCGGCCAACAACCAGTCAAATTCGTTTGAAAAATCAAACATGATCATTTTTTTAATTTACAGAATTCACGTAATTTTTCTATAATTCAGTAAGATATATCGAGTCTAGTTCAAGGGGTATTAGTGGTTTATCGCACCCTTTTCGTCCAATATTTGGGATTTAACCCCACAACCCGCTACCTATATAAGTGCTACTGTTATCCTATAAGAACCAGAGCTTTCCGCAATTGGGATTTCCACATTCCCATGTAAATAACCTTTCAGATTTTGCACACCTAGATTTTAACAAAAAAAGAAAACCAGAAACAAGCCTATGTGTTGATAAAAATATATATTTATCTAATTCTGCAATTGTTTCTTGTAAGGCCATCCAACGTCTTGTAAGTAGCCAATTATCGATAATTTGAAATTATGCCTATTCTTCCTCTAGGGCCTTTTTTTTTCTCCTTCCTCGTCGTACTCTACGTTGCGATCGCCGCTCATCATCGCCTAATAAAAAAACACAATCATCCCTTCACATTTATCATTTCATCCAGCAGTATCATCTATCATCCTCTGATCATTTTTTGTTAGTAATGTGTAATATAAAGTAACTCACCCGTTATTTAATTGGGACCAAAGGTAACCCACTAATTTTTTTTTAAGATCTAAGCAGGCGTTTATTTTAAGTTAAAATATTAATTAGTAGGTTTATGTGTGTAAACTCGAGATCTCGGGGAAGGTACCTTTAATTTTTTTTGTTAATACATATTGTTTTTGTTACGCCAATCAACCTTCCGATTATTTAATTATTGATATAACTTTCACCTTTTTTTATCTATTATTTTTTTTAAATAAATAGCAATTTTCTATTCATATACTTCTTTCCTTTCACGGTCCTCCTTTACCATCTGGGAATTTTTCTGACTTGGAATCACGGCTGATAGGTGCAACAAGTTAGTGGCGCCTCCTGACCTTACCTTATTGAATGGTCTACCCATTGGGAACTCACTCCCATTCCACCGTGAGCAGCTGGTTTGCCGTAGGACCCTCTTCCTCTTTTCGACTGTAACACGTTCTCCTCATTGCGTGTGATTTAGAATTTTTGATTGTTTTACTAACATTTTCGCTCGCGTAGAGGACTTAATGCATGGACAAACGTGGCATGATAAACCTCAGTTTAATTGTTGTTATTAATGAATTGTTGATATTTTATATAAAATTTCAGAATGAAGTATCTTTAACATGAAGGTTATATCTAATTCAATATCACCTTTGAGTTTCTTCTTTATAATCCTTTCTGAGCATGTTTAATTATCTTCTCAGTTAACCAAATCTTTAATTTTAGAAAACGGTTTAGCGTAAGTAGATATCACCTTTTTTAAGAATTCTTGGGCAAACACTGCCTTTTGACTTGCTATTCCATATTTAACCATAAGTTTCTTATAAAATTTGTTTGTCCTTCTAGCAAAGATTCTTTAATTAAATTTATATTCTGTAACCTTTGTAGTGTCTCAAGATACCCATCCTTAAGGGTATAATGAGAAGTTACTCTTGATAATTAAGAAACCAAAGGTATTGACCGTCTAGTAGTAGGCTACAATGTGGTAATTGAATGAGATAGGAATAGATAAGAGGACAAGTAAAGAATAAAATTACTCAAACTAGAATTAACCAGCTTTGTGTAATGATGATTAAACCCGTTAATAACAGCATTGGAAAAGAATCATCAAGAAACCCCAGTTTATTAATTAATAAGCAATTTTACAAGCGCATATAGCAAATAGCAAAGAAAACCAAAGAAAAGGAAAGGTTCAATGTGCAATTATACTATTAAATCAGGTCAAAGTGCGTACAAAATTATAAAATCAAGTAACGGCAAAATCAACACTTTAATTACATATAAACACAACAAAAAAACAAACAGTGACGCTACACGAACAATTGTGTCATAAATAAATCAAAATTGAAGTTTTGACACCAGACATGTGGCCGTTATACAACCAATGATGCGGACAGTTAGTTGACAATAAGGTAACAAGACAATTAAGAACGCAGATTAAGTAACACATAAAACAAATAATAAAGTTGAATAGATAGCAATGAAGTAACCGTAATAATAAAATGCAGTTTAAACACATAGACAAGAAAAAAACAACCCCAGGATTTGTACATGCACAATTTTGTTGTGAAATCTCAAAAGTACTTTTTCAATTACAATAAGTTACCTATATAAAGAAATCTGTTTATTCTAAATAAACCGGCTGAATCAAAAGCACTTGAAAAATCATTAAAACAAAGCCTTGCAAGGGTAAGCTGAAAAACAACACTTACTTTAACAAAGTGGCCGATAACGTACGCGCAAGAAATGACGTGACGGTTTAAGTGATTGCTCTAGGAACTAAGGTATCCCTTTTCATAGCATACACATTCATCTATACATCGCTCTACATTTAAAACCAACAGTAACGGTTTTGTTTTAAGAGCAAAAGTCGATTGCACAGTCAGACGAAAATAACCACGGAGCTTTCTGCATGACTTTTCACACGTTTCTGTAAATCCCCGTATCGTTTATAACAAAAATTAAACTGGAGTTTATCATGCCACGTTTTGTCCACCTAAATCGCTAAACCCCGTACAGTACTGACGCTGTTCTTTAAACATATTTCAATTTATTAAGCGTACTTGCAATATGCTGTATTAGCAATCAAATTACTACCGCATGACTAACTCATGTTATCAGGGGATAATTCTACGCGATTGCAATATCTCTTAATAATTAAATAGTAAGCTTTTGCAAGGCAATGGTCGATTTTCTACGGGTTACACCAGATTGGTTAATTGCTTATAGGTAACAAAACACTGCAGCATATCTTACCCGGTACAGGCTAATTGAACCTTCACCTCAAACTAAGTGTTTTCTCCCACATCCACCCCCGTTGTCAAATGTTATCAAACAACAATAAAAATTGCCTGAGTATATTCCGCTCTTTCTTACATTCCCAAATTAAAAGAAATGTTAATTTTTAGAATAATTAATGGTCCGTAGAAACCCCCCTTATATATTAAGTTTCAACGTATGTTCCAGTGTAATTAATTACCAACTAGTATTTCGTACGTATAACAATTCTAAGCGATTTGCCTCAGTTTATTAGAAACACGCAGTTAGGCCGCATGGTAGAAGCCTTCCAACGACAAAAAATTACGACATATTGTTAAGATATTAAAACCCTTGAATAGTCTTTTCTCTCGCGGTAACAATTGCAATTTATTGTTATTTTAACACTGTTTTAGTCCGCTACCCACACCTTACTTCGTGAAATTCCATAATTAATTTAATAATATAATTCCACAACGTTTTTTGTGAGTTATTAAAAAATCTTTATTCAATAATAATGTTGAATTAGGTATAAGAATAGAGTTAATTCAATTATTTGATCTTTTATTTACAAAAAAAAAGTTGCTTACCTTTGGACAGTCTAATTTCGGCAATTTTCGCTTACATGTTTATGGATGATTTAGATCAAATTTTATATTAAATGTGTTCGTTATGTTGATGACATTTTAGCATATTTTGATAGTTCATCAGATTTTCTTGATGATCATATTCAGGAAACCTTACAATTCCAAAAGTTTTATGTCACCATAAAACATATATATTAGCAGTATATAGATTATTAATAAATAGAGCAACGTCATTACCACTAAGCGAAACAAATTCAATAAAGAAATATCAATTATTAAAAAAATAACACAAGTTAATGGCTACACATAACCGACACTTTAGTTAAAAATGAAGAGTACAAGTTATTTATGAAGGACATTTACCCAGTTAACACAGAAAATAAATATTTCATACTTTGGAAAATATCACAAAAAAATAGCTCACTTGTTACAAAAGAACTATAGTTACAAGGTAGCTTTTAAAATTAGTAACATATTCTTAACTGTTTATTTATTAACAAAGATTCAATTAACGACTTTTAAATTAAACTGCACATTATGTAATTCTGTTTATATTTTGATATTAGATACGCAGAACACATTACGTGTTACAAATATAAACACACAGATAAATTGAATTATGCCAAACATTTAATAATACTCAACTTATGACTTCATAAAACAATATAAAATTTTTACATTTTTGTAATAAAAAGACAAATTAGATAGATGTTTTGGAAGCATTCATAATTTATAAACATAAACAGAAAGTACCCTTAATGAACGAACAGGTTGATCTTACATACTCTTTCTTACCAGAAATTTTAAATATAGCTGTATAATTTACATCAAGTTTGCTGTACTTTAATAATGTGTTGCCTTAACTATTGTTATTATTTTACTTATACGTATATTTTCTCCTAATAATATTTTTTAAAACATTGTGGAATTATATTACATTATTATTACTTTTAATTTAATTAACCTGTTTATGTTTGGAGTGAATTACGCATACAATAATATTCTCTGCTGCCGCTGCAAGTTTTAAACTCTGGCCACTCTCTTGTCACACACACACCCATTTCTTTCATCTAGGACCAGTATCATTACGATAACTTTTCTGTTTATTGTTAAAAACTTTATTTTCGTACCATTGAAACAACGCTTCTATACCCTGCCTGATACTGGTTATATACACTTCCTGTTTAATGTCAAACACATCCACCAATGATCTGGACAATGTCCACTGTTAAGATCACCCCATCCATGACGTCCATGTTTAGTGTATTATGCTATTCTTGTACGTACGTCAGCCATTTGTAAGTCTACAAAGTGTTTTATATTTCTTCTATCATTTTGCAATTATTCACAACAGTAAATCGTTGAATAGTTTAGTTCATCTTTTTATATAATATTGTCTGGTATTGCTTATACTTTTCAAAAGCAAGCTTCAAAGAAATTTTTTAGAAAGAATACCAGAAGGTACCATGATCATGTAATCTCTCCTTTCCTCGTGACGGAAATGGAGGTTTACTGTTAAGTGTATTACTACTAATGAATAATTTTCACTTTGCCCTTTTTAGCTCAGTCGGATTTTGTACTTGCAAAATAAGGATAGGGGTTCGTTATTCAGGCTCTCAACACTTTGAACAAATAGATAAAAAAAAGTTTATGAACGTTTATTCCCTATTATCTTTTTGTAAAACTAATTCCGTTACTGTAAACTACTTCTAAGATATAAATACAAAATATATTTTCCTGTGGTTCTCCCCTTCCTGGCTGGTCCTGGGACGAAGGGTTAGGTGGTCCTCTGGAGTTTCTGCAATGTAACATTAATAGATGGGTTGGGTTTTGACTTTTAATTTACGTCCTTTGACTGGTTTCAATTTATATTGTTTAACTGCCGAAATAAAATAAATAATTTTACCTGAATGCGTCCTTGTATAAACTACAGAAGTTGGTAGCAAGATAACCCTGTTATAAACACGTGTGCGATAAAACACCGAGTTCAATGATCTGCCTTTAAAGAAATAATCGATATCTTAAAGCGGTTGGTTTTCAAATGTATAAAAGTACTCTAATTTTATACCTGCTTTTCTTATGAAAATAAACTCATTCACGTTTAAATTCAATTTTGCCCTTTTACATAAATGAAAGCTTTTCATTTTGAAGGTAGCTTCTATACGGTAGCTGCGGATTATTTGTTTCTTTTTCGATATTAATTGCTTTAGTACACAGGTTTTTATTTAAATGACAATACTTTTGTTATGTTGGCCTATTTTGAAATATGAAACCTTCGTTTTCTATTAAAGTGAATTTTTCGCGTCTAACAATAATGATTTGAATTATTTAACACGAAATATATTATCGGATAATTTCTGGTTTACAAGTAACAATCTTATTAATTGCAAACGGTGTAACTTACGTTTCTCGGTGCTGGCGGCGGCGGTTTTATTACAGGCGATAAATTTAATACTGACGAACACGTCTAGTTTTTACGGTTACGTTTCTATATTACTGGATTAACGGCGTTAACTAGGTGTTCAGCTTAATCTTCCGACGAGGTTTTAGTTATAGGTACTCTGCGGTTGCTGGTACGTTTGTCGAGGTGTTTTTAGTGTTAGTGTTAGTGTAAATTTGTATGTGTGGGTCTCCTTTGTTAGCAATCTGGGCAACCACCCGTTAAACCAAACAAAAGGATCTCCGGCGGTCAATGGAATGTCGGGCAACTACCCTCCAAACTCCACAGTGTAGGTGCCTAGTAACGAAAGAGTATGTCGGGCTTACAACCCTGCATATACCTCTCACCAGGTGTATAGTGTTGTATTTATCTCGACTTACGTGCATTCAACGTTAGATGTCTGCAACCCTTTGGCTTCGGTGATGCTATCGAGTCGCGGAGTCGCGATTTCTACTTCGGACGGCGGTTACAGGTTGGCGGTTTTAAACGGTAGTAGTCGGCGCGAACGCGACAATAGAGCACACGATTTCTATTCGGATTCTTCTGGTAACGGGCTTCTTTTCGCGAGAGGTCGATTCAAGTAGGTTCGATTAGATTACATTAGATTAGATACGTCCTCGACCGACCGATTTATTATCGACCGACCGATGCATTATCGACCGACCGATTTATTTCTTATTTTCTGCAACGCGTGCCGCGTTTTTATAAAGAATTCGCAAGGGTGGTTACGAAACTTTGGTGGTGAGATCCCGTAAGCCAGTATTGACGGAAGATGCTTTGACGTATACAAACTTTTAAACGTTTTTGGGATTTACGTCTGGAGGGAGAATGCATGATTAATTATTGTGCAATTTTCTGCAACGTTATGAAATATGTTCAACTTTTACTAAAACTTCTACGAATTTTTATAATTGCTTGCACCTGTGCATTTAGTGAGTCACCTTATCTTAATAAATTCCGTGAATATTATATCGGTACTGGTATTTTACTTAGTAAATAATTAATCATGATAGGAAAATTTTGATAAAGGACGGCGTCTTGCTAATAAACTTTAGGAAACTAATTAATAATAGTAAAAAATTGGGATATCTGACGGCGTCCCTTTACAATCAAAACACACAAATGAACCATCGTAATTAAATGTAGATATTTGCAGTTGGAAACAGCATTATACATCAATCCGACCAGGAGGAACAATGGAGTGTAATTCCGTGGAGTACGAACCATGATCATATACGTAAAATAAATGGAACTTACTTGCTCCACCAGATGCCAAGAGCGTACTCAACATTTGATTTAATTAGGATATATCAATGACCAAGTCTCCAGAAATGAAAATGTCAAAATGGAATTTTATGAAAGTTTTTGGACTGAATCCAATTAAAGTGATTGGTAAAAAAGCAAATCATTAATAGAAAGCAAATATGAAATAAGTTCTGTATCGCTTCCAAAGTTGTTGTAGCAAGGACTGAAACCTTCAGTTTCATGCTTAGCCGTCCGAGTAATACTCCCAATTGCAGACAATTGACAACCCCACTGATGGTGGTTTCCTTAAACGTAACTTTTAAGAATCGTTTTTATAACACGATTTATTCGTTCTGTCGGGTTAGCTCTAGGGTAGTACAAGAGTGTATAATTGATCTTAGTTTAATAGCTACCACATAACACTTTAAACTCTTTTCTCATTTGAGCACCGTTATCACATATCAAATATTTACGTACGCCATCTACTAACAATACGTCTTGTTCAACGTGCTTTAGAGGAAACTGAACGCAATGGAAACAATATCACATACTTCCGTAACCACTAGTATTTGGGTGTAGTCTAAGGAAGTCTGGTGAAGGTCCAAAGTCAATACTGATCAGCCACGGTAGGGTAACATTAGGCCTAGTTCTCATTAGTCCGGTGTGCACCACAACTCTTCAAAAATCGGCTAATCGAGATAATCCTCAGATTTTACATTAGACGTATTTATACAGCACGTTATCATGAATTCTCCAGTTACCGTAATTTTCCTTTAACTTTATTTAGTATTTTCTTGCACCAATTATCTTTTACTGTTTGCTAGATGCAGTCTAGACGATGAGTGAGTTGTTCGACTGAAGGTTCATTTACTGGCACAGATCTAAATAAGAAACCTGCCACTAAATGATCTTTACCATAGCGCTAGGTTATACTAACGTTAAAACGTTGTAGACGTATAGTCCACCCACCGCGCCGGTCCGCCAGTACGGTTTTTCAAGTTATGCAACCAAAGGAGAGAATATTGGTCGGTAATAATAGTGAACGATGCGCTTGCCAGGTAACGTCGCAACTTTTCACCTGCCCATGTAACCGCAACACACTCTTTTTCAGTGGTAATGTAATTCCTCTCTGTTCGACTTAGCGACCTTGGTCAAAAGCAGATTACCTTTCCACCGTCCTCAAATGTTTGAGACTTTCCCCGTAAGAAGATGCATGTGTTTTGAGAAGAAAGTCTGGGCAAGTTAAAAGGGGAGCAGCCACGAGGTGTTGTTTTATTAATTTAAAAGAATGTTCACCATCAGTCTCAATTCCATTGGGTGTGTTCTTTTATAAGGTGTTTTACTTCATCTACTGTTTTTGATGCAGGCACATTGCGAACATTACCTTAAATAAAAAAATAAATTTGGATGAGGACGCAGTAGAGATAGCAGGCCCCATGATTTCTGTGTATATTTAGTTTTACACAATGCCGTTATGCCGTTTGAAGCGCCAAATATATATATATATATATATATATATATATATATATATATATATATATATATTGATTCGCAATTCGCAATTAACAGATATTTCTAGGTTTGTGTAAACAAAACTGGATTTGTCTAAGCGACTAAGGAGAGGAATCTGTTCCACGAACTGCGCACGCGTGACAATTTGGCAAAATGTATTTTGTTTATCTATTTTAGTTTAGATAAACAAAACTATTGTAACCTAACAGAATTAGATTAGATAAACAAAACTACTGTCACCTAAAAAGAAAAATTGCATCAGCGGGGAATCGAACTCGTACCGATTGTGGGGCAAACGACTACCACCACTATACCAGAACTGCTCTACCATTATGACATTGAAACCGTTGTTTAAAGATATATGTCGGATGCACGCACACACCGTCCGATTCACCTTTAGGCTGGAAATAGACACTTCTAGATTTGTCTAAATTCGTGCTTTGTCTGTGACACACACACGCACGCACGCGCACACACACACACATGTGTATATATATATATATATATATATATATATATATATATATATATTCTCTTTTCTTTGTTTAAATATTTCCGTACGGCTTCTTTCGTTTTTATATCGTTAATCTGTTCTTCCTGTTTCTTTTTTGTTTTCTTCCTTTTTAGTCTTGCATGTTTTCTTGTATATCCATACTGTTTCTTTACATTCCTCTTTTCCTGCTTTCTCTGTTTGTTTTTCTCCCGTCCCTTTTTTTTCTTGTATTCCACCCTCTTCCCCTTTTCTCGCATTAAAATCCCTCCTATTATTATCATACCTTCCCCGCTCTCTTCTAACAACAAGTTTTCCCTTCTCTCTTTCATCTTTCTATTGTATACCGTCCCTATCTCTATTTTTTCTTTTCCCCACTGTATATTTCTTTAAACAATACCTCTTCTTTGATGCACTTTCTCGTCTTCTTCTTTTTCTAACCATTTTCTTTTTATTCCCACTATTATCCCCCCTTTTGCCCTTCCTTTTCTGTTGTTCCTTTCCGCGTACTCTTTCCTCTCTTTCCCACCACTCCCGTTATTTTTCTTCTGGCCATGTCTCTTGTAATCCCACCATGTCCTGCTCCCTAACAAACTCCCAGAAATCTTGATCTTTATTCTTTTCTCTTATTCTTTACTTTCAGAACAGTATCTTCAGTTTGTTTATCCTTTCCTGTATTATTCCCCTGTTTTCCGTTTGTTCCCTTTGTTGTTCTTTCCATATCCTTTACTCGTTTTCCCGTTACTCTGCCGATTCGTCATCCTCGTTTCACCTTCACACCTCTTCTTTTAGTTTTTGGGCTTTGTCCCTCCTCTCTCTCTCCTTTCTCAGCGTAACTCCTTCGTCCTCTCCTTCCATACGTATCGTTCTCCATGTATCTCCATTTTTCTATATCCTACCCATATTTTTATTCCCTCCACTCTTCTTTCCACCGGTCTGTTCCTTATTTCTTTTTGTACACTCCTTTCTTCTCTTGTTAAGTCGTGGTCTATGTAAATTCCTGTACCCCTCAGTTTTTTCTCTGCCACAATCTTCTGCTTCTCCTCCCAGCTCTCCATTTCCGTCACCACCATCTCATTTTCCTTCTCCCTGTTTATCACCATCACTTTTCTAACTTCTACTCTTACATTTACATTCTCTTCCATCATCGCTTGTAATCCTTTATGTGGTACCTTGCTTCTCCACCCCTTTATTACGATTTATTCTTCATTCTCCTTCTCTCCTCATCGTTTACTGTTTTTCTAATTTTTCTATTCTCTCTATCAATTCTTGTTTTTCCGACTTCCATTCCGTTTCCTTTTTTCCATTTGTTCTTTCATTTCTTTGACATCGTTCCTTATTCCCTTCATATTTTCATCCATGAACTTCCCCACCTCAAGAATTAATTCCTTTACTTCCTTCATTTTTTCTCTTCGTTCCTCTTTTCATTTCCCAATATTGCGCTATTTTCACTTTTTCGTCCCATGCCTTTTTTATGTCTGGTGATCTGATTATCTTCTTCCCTTTTACGAACACTCTTTGCCTTTCCGCCTCCTCTTCTACCCTCTCTCTTTTATTCATTCCCTCCTTCCCTTTACTTTATATGCCTTTTCTTTCGCCGTTTATTTCGTCCCCATTGTAGAAATTTAATATCGCTTTCGATTAAATAAATAATTATTCACTATATTACAATGGGAATTTTACATAAATTTACAGGTGGACGGTCACCGCGGTAGCAATGTGTTGTAATTCTTGTATACAAGTAATGTATACAAGAAATAATATTACGTGAATTAATTTATGCTGTTATAATTCTTTTCATTTAAAAAACGTCTTTGCCTACAGCATTAACAACTAATTAGTATTTCCTAGTTATTGTTACAAAATTGAAATTCTCGAAATTCTCAAAATTCTCGAAATTCTCGAAATTCTCGAAATTCTCGAAATTCTCGAAATTCTCGAAATTCTCGAAATTCTCGAAGTTCTCGAAATTCTCGAAATTCTCAAAATTCTCGAATTCCTTTAATTTTCAAAATTCTCAAAATTCTCAAAATTCCCAAAATTCTCAAAATTCTCAAAATTCTCAAAATTCTCAAAATTCTCAAAATTCTAAAAATTCTCAAAATGCTCAAAATTCTCAACATTCTCAAAATTTTCAAAATTCTCAAAATTTTCAACATTCACAATATTCATAAAATTTTCAAAATTCCCAAATTCTCAAAATTCTCAAATCTCGAATTTCTCGTCACTCGAAATTTTCCAAATTTTCAAAATTGAAATTATCTGGGCAGTATATATTTGCAGTATGTGAATGTCCAGGTTACTACTATGATAATTATATATTTATCATTCCCAAAGGTTAAATTATCTGTAGAAGACCTATTTATATTATTTTGATCTCAAAATGTCAGCTTCATTATTTTTTGTTTTTCGTATTTCAAGTGTCATATTAGAATCCTTTATTTGTCGACATTTTTTGGCAATACTATTTTTTTGCATTTTTACCTAAACAACAGTGGCGATGATTTTTGGAGTTTGACAAATACAGTTTCGCACCTGTTCATCAATACTTTAACTGCCCGGATTATTTTATTTGGGCAAAATAAAATCGCTTTAATTTCATATCGAAACACTATCGTTCTATGTACTTTGGCAAAAACGTTTTGGGCGCTTTTTTGATTTTTTTTTTAAATGAAGGATAAGAAATGTTTCACTTACACTTATCATTTTTCAATTACTTTGAGAAATCAATATTATGTCATCGGAAAAATTGCAACATCTAATGAAATTGAGTTAATAGAGCTGTAAATTCGTAAACAAAAAAAAGATTAAATCCCATTACATAATGTAGAGAAAAGCTTTGAAAGCTAATCGAAAAAATTTAATCAAAATGGATAAATGGCGTGTGCACAAATAAGTTTACGGATAGCTGCCATTATTGACGTGCTTGAATAAATTTTGTATTCATGTTATGGAATCCGAATTACCGGTAGTTAAATATCATTTAGGCCTAATTTTATGCCGTTGGTTGAAGTATTAGTCAGTTAACTGATAACGCCTCCGTATTTGAGATCAAACACTGATTAGGTAGCACGTTTACTAGGTCATAAGCTTATAATACCATTTATTTGCTTCAACCCTAAATTAAGTACGAAAGTGGTAGAGGAAAATAGGGAAAAGTTACGAATCTATATTTGTTTCGGTTAGTTCATATTGGTTTAGGACGATTAATGTTAGTATTGTATTGACAGTAGTTATAGTTCTAATTACATTACGTAAGTACGTATTAACTACGTTGATGTATTTTGACTGGAAAATAGCAAAACATTTATAAGATTTTTAATATATATTTTTTACTTTGTCCCTTGTACTGTAATCGGTCGGAGAATTTATAAAACTTTTCTAGAGCCTTTTTGTGTTTTCGGAGCCTTCTGGAGTCACTGGTTATTTTAAAGTATTTGAACTTCTCTAGAGACTTTTTAGAGGTGGTCATCAGCCTTACTAATTTTTTCTTACAGTTAATGTAGAAATTTTCTATAACCTTTCTGAGCTTTTGTAGAACCCTGTTATAGGTTTTTAGAACTCTTAGCTTTCAGAGCATTCTTGCACTTTCGAAATATTTATAGTCTATCTGCAGCTTTAGAAATCTCCACAAAAAGGATCCAAGCACTTTTGTATATCTGAGCAACTTATAACCTTTTTAGAACTTCTACAGCCTTCATTATTTGTTTAGAGAATTTTCGAACGTTCGTAAAACCTTTCTGGACAGGCTGTACAGGTTCATCCTAAAAGTATTTTGAAACCTTTAGATTTGTATTAGACCCTTCTCTAAAACCTTTAAGATGCTCATTTAGGCTTGTCTAGAACCTTATCAGGTGCTTTGCTAACCCTTTTCCGAGCCTTTCTCCTCGTTTGAGCTTTGTGGAGTCTTCTTAGAGCTTTTACGTAACCTTATTAAGATTTTCGGAGTAATAATACAGATTTAGGATGTTCTTGAAGCTTTTTAGGCTTTAAACCCTGTTAGGGTTTCAAAGACTATGAAGTACAGATTTCTACTAAAACTATTATTTTTTACAGCCTGCAGGTAATCTCAAATATTTCTAGAAGCAGTTTCTAGAAGTTAATAGAATTTCATAGCACCTCTCTAAGCCTTTCCAGAGTGTGGAGAACTTCAGTTTTTCTTGAGCCAATGACATTTAAAGCGTTTTCAAACATTCATATAACCACCCTTGATCCTCGTTGGCCTATACATTTTCACTAAATTTCTAGAACTTTTGGAAACCATTTAGAACTATTTCATACTTTTCTAAATCCTTTGTGGTACCCCTTTAAGCTTCTGTAAGATTTCCCTACCTGAATCATTCCAAACTTTTATAGATTCGCTAAAGCAGCTCAGTTTTCCTTGAACGCATGTGAATGACATCTAGGGCCTATTTAAACATCCATTTAGAATTTTACTAAATTTATAGAATTTTTAGGGGTCATTTAGAACCTATTCATACTTTTCTAAATCTTTTATGGTGCTTCTTTGAGCTTCTCTAAAACTTCCTTACCTAAATCTTCCCAAACTTTTATAGATTCGATAAGGAACCTCAGTTATGTTTGAGCCTTTCTAAACCATTTTAGTCGTTTTACTAAACCTTTTCAAGCCTTCTTCACTCGCTTGAAATGTTACAAAGCCCTCTTAAGAGATTTCGGTTGCTTTTGAAGTTTTTCGGATAGAACATTCCTTGAGCTTTTCTTTCAGTACACTTGAACATTTTTTGAAACATTGTAAGTGACTTTCGAGCAGCCTTTCTAGAGATTGTTTGAAGCATTTATAGAAACTTTCTAATTTTGCAACCTTTTAGAGGTTCCTCCCTTTTCAAGGCCAATATATAAAGTCTTTTTTGTACCTTTCTAAAAGTTTCATTGAGATTTCCTTTAGTTAATCTAAAAAACATTTAGGGTCATTTCGAACATGTATAGAACCCTTATGAGCCCTCTCTCAAGCCTTATATTCTTACAAAACTTTCTCTAGCACTCTTTTAGAGGCTTCTCAAACATATATAAAGAGTTTGTAAAGCCTTTTTTGGCAAATTTAGAAACTTCAGTACGTCCTTTCAAAGATTCTTTCTAGTTTGAGCTTTTTAGAGGCTTTGTTAGAGTCTGTATGTAACCTGACGTTTCCGAGACCTATAAAAAATGATAAAGTGATAAAGGATTCATAACCTTTAAATGAATTTATCAGATCATTTTTATACATTTTCAAAAAATTTGGAAACTACCAGCACCACTAATACGTTCCTATTAATAACTTTCAAATGCTTTTATAGGAACCTACGCAGCATTTCTATAACCCCTCACAAATCTCTCTAGATCATTTCTACAAGTTTTAAGCTTTCCAATGGCCTTCCTTTAGCCCTTTTTAGGATGCATTTATCAACACAATTCTTTAAATACAAGAAAAGCACGGCTTATTTAAAATAATATTTAAAATTTGCAGCATTTATTCGAAATCATATTTGTTATCTTTTTGCAACCATTGATTGTCAACGTTGCCAAATTGACAAAAATATATTGGGACTGTTGACTTCATAACAACCATGTATTCAGATATGACCAAGTCGCTTTTTCAATCAAACTGTCCAAGAAGCTTTGAACACCATTTGTTCAATATCTCAACATTAACTTATTATGCTCAAAATTAAACCCAAAATCGCTTCAAGGTCATAGTGCTATTTAGCACCCATGCAGATGGGCGTACCTTTACTGGTGCGATTTACGTTATGCGCATGACTGCACTGTTAAATTAAAAAAACATGGTTAGATCTTAATATTTGCTTAAATAAGGACATTAAGGCCCATCATTCTAATACCTTCCCAACTTAAAAGAAAGTTGTGATCTGTCGAGCAATTCAAAATCAAGTGCAAAATACTGGCGCATAAGTGTGCGTATGTGGTGTGTGCGTGTGTGTGTGTGTGTGTGTGTGTGTGTGTGTGTGTGTGGGCGCGCGCGTGTGTGTGTGTGTGTGTGTGTGTGTGTGTGTGTGTGTGTGTGTGTGTGTGTGTGTGTGTGTGTGTGTGTGTGTGTGTGTGTGTGTGTGTGTGTGTGTGTGTGTGTGTGTGTGTGTGTGTGTGTGTGTGTGTGTGTGTGTGTGTGTGTGTGTGTGTGTGTGTGTGTGTGTGTGTGTGTGTGTGTGTGTGTGTGTGTGTGTGTGTACGGGTGTGTGCGTGTGTGTGTGGGTGCTGTTGTGTGTATTTGTGTGTGTGTTGTGTGTGTTGTGTGTGTGTGTGTGTGTGTGTGTGTGTGTGTATGTGTGTGCGGTGTAAAGCTGATTCTTTAATATTTTATTTTTGTTTGTCGATGTTATCCAACCGATTTCTATTCAATTTTAGGGTTATGTAGACAATCATGGAAGTCAATTAAATCTGCAAGAAAATATAAGGTATGCCACTTAAAAAAATATGCCATTATGACGTAACACTTTAATAACCGTTTAATCAATCACATTTTGCTAAAATGCTCCCTAGGTTACAGATAAAATATTAAAACTTTAAGTTAAATAACTACTAAGCTACTAAAGACGGGAGCTGAAATGTGGTATTTGTGTGTGTGTGTGTGTGTGTGTGTGTGTGTGTGTGTGTGTGTGTGCTGTGTGCGCGTTTGTGCGTGCTATATATATATATATATATATATATATATATATATATATATATATATATATATATATATATATATATATATATATATATATATATATATAGCGTGTGTTTATGTGCGCGTCATTGCGTGCGTATATGTGTGTGTGTGTGTGTGTGTGTGTGTGTGTGTGTGTGTGTGTGTGTCTGTGTGTATGTGTGTGTGCGAGTGTATGTGAGTGCGCGTGTTTGTGTGTGTGTGTGTGTGTGTGTGTATTTGTGTGTGGTGTAAAGTTGATTTCTTTAACATTTTTGTTGTCGATGTTATCCAACCGACTTCTATACAATTTTAGGGTTATGTAGACAATCATGGAGTTTAATGGATCTTTAATATTTGAACATTAAGGCACTTTTTCTCAATTTTTTTCAAACGTAACATATTGAAAATTGTATACCGTTGAAAAGAGAATAGAATGTACTATCGAAATCAATAATCAGAAATATAGGTTGTCATTTCAAAAAAATATCGATGACATCGTAACTTAAAAACAATTGAAGAAAAAAATAATTCAAGTATACTCAAATGTAGATAATACTTTCATAACAAACTTTTGTATTGAACATAATTTCCTAAAGTGAATATTAACGACAATACATCCGCAGTCTCCATACTTTTAACTAACCCCCTGTATATATATATATATATATATATATATATATATATATACAGGGTGAGTCAGTTTTGTAGACAAACTTTAACAGGAGATAGAACACATGTTTCTAAAAGAAAATTTCCTATAAACATATGTTGTAGAAGGCTTCGTTTCCGAGATACAGGGTGTTGAATATAATTTTTTCTCAAATTTTCATTATAACTCATAAACGAATGCTTAGATTTCTTTCATGTTGGGGTATAATGTCTATTAATTAAGGGCATAAAACAAGCGATAAGAATGTTCACAAACTTGCACAGTGACGGAGTGGAGGGTGCTCAACCCCTTTCATAAACAGAACTTCTACGCCAATGACTATTTTTAAAAAACTGTTATTTTCATTATCTACATACAGTTTAACAAAAATAATGTACCTTCTTCTGTTTCGAAATTCCTGTGCGTTTCCGAGTTATTTTGATTTTAGTGTTTGATGTGGTACTAAGTTAAGTAATGTGCTTTATGTGAATAATTGAATATAAAGTTTTAATAAAAAGATATAATAAAACATTTAGAGCCATTTTAGTACCTAACGATCGTTTCTTTAAAATTTCAAATACATTTTCATTTATAAATAGGTAGGTTATCGGTTTTTTAGTATCCATTGTTATTATCTTCGTATAAAAGAAATGCATAATTATTATTGTTATGCGGTCAATACTTTCTGTATAATTATGTATGTATCAATTTCGCCATAAACATGTATGTAGTTTTTAAGTGAGATTCTAATAAGTTATAGAGCGCTGCTCACTTGCTCTCATTAAAGAGCCGCCACTGTATCATGCTATACTCAAATACAAGACTTTTGTAAATTGAAATCAGTTTAGTACACTAATTTTAACAATCCTTATTTATTATTGTAACAATACTTAATTAATAATTGTGAAATTAATAAGAATTCTTAGCAATAACGATTTATAAATAAATAACAATAACACTAGTATAATAAAATTAGACACTTTGTTCAAAATGTAAACCGTTCTTTTCAATACACATTGCACAGCGACGTACAATAGAACGTCTTAAGTTAACTAAATGATGCACCCTTATTTCATTGCAACAAAATATGATACTCCTTGCAAAACAAGTAAGTATTAGATTTTATATTTGAAACGACAGTTTGACTTTTTACAAACACTTGCTTCACCTTGAATAATTTCACTGTTATTAATTATTGTTCTTAAGTTCAAAAAGTTATTTCATTTGATTTGCCAGCTTTTAATTAGTGTAACATGCCGTTTACATTTAAAAATAGCGAACAAGCCGACATTCATTTTATTTATGGGTTCGCAAATGGGAATTCAAGGTACGCAGCTAGGGAGTATCGGAGATTTCCAAATAGACGATAACCTCATCATTCCGTTTTTGTGAGTATCCATCGTCGATTTGTTAACCAGGGTTTGAAAAATGTACATGGGGGCCGACAGAACAACCGTGGACGAGATAGAATTGGAGAGGGTATATTGCGTGAATTTAATAGCAACCCCACGACAAGTACTCGACGGACTGCTGTTGCTCTTGGTATTTCCCAAAGTAAAGTTTCCCAGGTTTTAAAACGGGATCACAGACGCCCATATCATTTTAAACCTGTTCATGGTTTATGTCCAGGTGACGCCGAACGAAGACTTAATTATTGTAGGTGGGTTCTTAACTCCATTCAAAATAATAGAGATTTCTTATCCAACATACTGTGGACTGATGAATCCTGTTTTACTCGTCGTGGTATCGTAAACTTTCACAATCTGCATATTTGGGCACATAAAAACCCACATGCCATTCGACCAAGAAGTTTTCAACATGAATTTAGTACAAATGTCTGGATTGGAATTTACGGCAACCACGTGTTTGGACCTTATTTCTTGCCACAACGCGTAAATTCAGAAAATTTCCTACAATTTTTAGAAGAAGAACATGTTAACATGTGGGAAGACATTCCTTTGAATTTAAGAGGACATTCTTGGTTTCAGCTTGATGGATGTCCGGCCCATTATGGCAGAAATGTAAGAAATTGGCTAAACAATTACTACCCGGGGAGGTGGATAAGTCGTGGAAGTCCAGTGGCATGGCCTCCTAGATCCCCCGATTTAACCCCACTTTAGTTAACTTAAGACGTTCTATTGTACGTCGCTGTGAAATGTGTATTGAAAAGAACGGTTAACATTTTGAACAAAGTGTCTAATTTTATTATACTAGTGTTATTGTTAGTTATTTATAAATCGTTATTGCTAAGAATTCTTATTAATTTCCCAATAATTAATTAAGTATTGTTACAATAATAAATAAGGATTGCTAAATTAGTGTACTAAACAGATTTCAATTTACAAAAGTCTTGTATTTGAGTATGGCTTGATACAATGGCGGCTCTTTAATGAGAGCAAGTGAGCAGCGGTCTATACCTTATTAGAATCTCACTTAAAAGCTACATACATGTTTATGGTGAAATCGATACATACATAATTATACAGAAAGTATTGACCGCATAACAATAATAATTATGCATTTCTTTTTATACGAAGATAATAATAATGGATACTAAAAAAAACCGATAACCTACCTATTTATAAATAAAAATGTATTTGAAATTTTAAAGAAACGATCGTTAGGTACTAAAATGGCTCTAAATGTTTTATTATATCTTTTTTATTAAAAACTTTATATTCAATTATTCACATAAAGCACATTACTTAACTTAGTACCACATCAAACACTAAAAATCAAAATAACTCGGAAACGCACAGGAATTTCGAAACAGAAGAAGGTACATTATGTTTGTTAAACTGTATGTAGATAATGAAAATAACAGTTTTTTAAAAAAATAGTCATTGGCGTAGAAGTTCTGTTTATGAAAGGGGTTGAGCACTCCCTCCATTCCGCCACTGTGAAAGTTTGTGAACATTTTTATCGCTTGTTTTATGCCCTTAATTAATAGACATTATCCCCCAACATGAAAAAATCTAAGCATTCGTTTATGAGTTATAATGAACATTTTAGAAAAAAATTATATTCAACACCCTGTATCTCGGAAACGAAGCCTTCTACGACATATGTTTATAGGAACTTTTCTTTTAGAAACATGTGTTCTATCTCCTGTTAAAGTTCGTCTACAAAAACTGACTCACCCTGTATATATATATATATATATATATATATATATATATATATATATATATATATATATATATAATATATATATATACATATATATATATATATAGCGTGTGTGTGCGCGTTTGTGCGTGCGTGAGTGTGTGTGTGTGTGTATGTGTTGTGTGTGTGTGTGTGTGTGTGTGTGTGTGTGTGTGTGTGTGTGCGCGTGTGCGTGCTGGTGGTGCGTGCGTGCGTGCGTGCGTTTGTGCGTGCGTGCGTGCGTGCGTGCGTGCGTGCGTGCGTGCGTGTGTTGTGTGTTGTGTGTGTATGTGCGTGTGTATGCGTGTGTGCGTGTGTGTTTGTAATATTTATTTAAGCTTGATATATATATATATATATATATATATATAATAATATATATATATATATATATATATATATATATACAGTATCTTTGATAAAATTGGGACTATAAAGGTGGTATAATTTCTAAGTAGGCCAAATAAAATTTATATCGATCAAAAAATTAAATTTGAGGGTTTGCAAAATAGTTTGTATAATATCTTCACAGTCTAAGCATTTGTATCTCAACAATCCTGAATAATTGTGATTACACACGTTTAATGAAACTTAATTGAAAAACAATGTTTCTAACAAAAATAAGATGTTCAAATAAATTTTAATGTCGGAGACGACACTTTCCGTGCAAAATCAATAGCGTTTGCATGTAAAAATACTTAAGATTATAAATCGACCTTTATTTCGACTGCCTTGGCACGCGAATTTCTTTTTATTGTATTTATACTCGCCTCTGTTTGATTTATCTCATAACTTTTATAACAGAGTTAAGCGTATATTAAAGATAGCAGGTGATACGGAACATTACTTAGATTAACGTTAATCCTCTTCATTTTGTTATCGAAAGCTTTCGGTTCTAATTTAATTAAACACCCCCTGAAGGTGTTTGGCGTTGTCTCTTAAATTTGTTTATTTGTTGACGTGGGCTCCATTCACATTTGTTAATGATTTAAAAAAATCTATTTTATAGTATTGACTCCTATTTCATGCTTCAATTGTTTCTTATTCAGAAATGCTATTCATGTTTGTTTTAGCGGCTCCTCAACATCGCTTCAGAGTATAAACTGAGAAAGTATGTTTGGGAGTCATTTGCATTCGTGTGTATCATAATTAAGTATGGATGGAATTTCTGAATTTCCTTACGTAGTGGAGGATAAAGTTGTATGGAGTTAAGAACTTTTTTGGGAAATAAAGTTAGTTATAGTTCGCAAATTCTGAAACCCAATCAGTGTATTTTCCTTTTTACTGAAAAGTTGTTGTTTATGAATGTTGGAGTTTCCCCTGAAATAGTTCACCACTGAAAAAGAAAAAGTTACATTTTATGAGGCACTACATAAAAATATTGAATTTTGTGAGCTCATTTCATTGAAAGCGTGTCATGGTATGTGATAAATAATGTTCTAAAAATGTAAACGCCATTTTTCATAGCGTACGCATTTTCTTTTTGTATTGTATAGTAAATCTAGCAGCTGAACGTAATTTTTATATCAACAGATAGTTATGAGTGCCAAAAGATTAAAATAAAAGTGATTCAAATGAAAATAATTTCTGAATAATGTAAAGTTTATTAGTTTAGTGAAAACAGTGCACATGTTTAGAGTTATATCACAATGGCTGGAAGTAGAAGAAGTTCAAGAACTGGTGGAGCTCATTTTCTACCATATTCGTATGAAATGCTACCGGATCGTCTTCCACAATTGAACAAGCTTAGAGTGAATTTTCCACCGGATACCCAAGAACGTCGAGCTAGTCGAAATGTTTTACTGCCTAGACGGAATCGTAGTATGAGTGCATGGAGCGATATCAGTCGATCCAGTTGGAAACTTGAAGAAAGGTCAGTACCATTAATAATTAGTTTAGGATCTAACATAATCGTCGCTTAACTCTAATAGTATAATACGTTTGTTAATTATTCATTTGGATGAGAATGTGGCATTACAAACAGAGACAGTGGCTGTTGTGAACTTTAAATGGTTCGCGATAATCCATGTGCTTCATTTTCGCTATCGATAGTGTAATAAATCTTTCTGTTCGATAACGATTTTTGCAATAAATTTAGAACTTTTCAGCACAATAAAAACAAAATACTCGAGCAGCAAAGTTTACTTTATCATTCAACACTAAAATTAATGAGTAGCGGCCTTCTATTTTCAAACGCGAATTAATATATTTTAAATTTGTCGTTTTTATTTATAACTGAGTCCTAAAATTTTCAGAAAGTCAAAATTTGCATCTCAATTGTTATTGCCGTTTTACATTATCGCCAAAATGTGAAACAGATTAAATTCTACTGAAGAAGATCTCTACAAACCTACATATGTAACAGCCGTCGTAAACAATAGGGGGCGTGGACCCGATGTAGTTAGAGTGGGATTATTGAAACTTCTAAGTGAAGAATGAGAGAAATATCAGCACTCATATATTGAGAGTATTTTTAGTGACACATTGAAAACCACTTGCGTACTCAATCATTCGAGTAAGAACCGCTTGTTTAGAAACTATAGTCGATCGCAAAAGAATACAAAAAACGCCTAAAATTCTTTCTATTATCTTTCTATAAAGCATTGTTGGAATGTTACAGGTAAAAACGGAAGTATGATTCCGTGACAGTGGAAGCGGTGAGAGATTGATGTTGCTCTGCGTGGGGGGGGGGTGGGGGTAAATAAGAATATCATTAATCAATATCGGAGCAGTCACAATCAAAATGCACACGTTTGTTTAGAATCAAAATATTGGTAAATTTTAGCACACAAATGAATACTAGTGCTCCACAGTAAAGTTAAAACAAACTTGCTTTCGTTTCCTAGCATTCAACCAGATGGATCAGTGAAAGTGCTCCTGGACTGGTGCTATATAAAATATGCGATGATCATGACCTTCCAACCAACAAAATCGAGATTAAAAGGGGTGAAACAATTTTAGAAACAATTTCTTTAGGATAATTATGGCAACCTCTTCTACGAAAATAGGCAACATTGTACAGACAAAAACAATACTCTATGTGCCACAGACGCAATAGTGCTCCTGGGCTGGTGCTACATAAGGTATCCGGTGGGGAACAACACACGACCTTCAAACTACAAAATGAAAATGAAAAGGAGTGAAATCATTTTAGTAACAATCTTTTTAGGATAATTATGCAACCTCTTTTATAAGTTCATTACGAAAATAGGCAACATTGTAAAAACAATAGCAATAATCTATTTTTGTTCCGGAGTGATCGTGAGCTTTAACATACATCCACGCACACGCACACGCACACGCACCCGCACGCGCACACGCACACGCACACGCACACGCACACGCACACTCACATGCACACGCACACGGACACCCACACGGGCACGCACACGTACAAGCACACGCACACGCACATGCACCCGCACGTGCACGCGCACACGCACACGCACGCGCACACGCACACGCACACGCACACGCACACGCACACGCACACGCACACGCACACGCACACGCCACCCACACCCACACACACACACACACACACACACACACACACACACACACACACACACACACACACACACACACACCGATCTTGGCGAAACGTGGTCGAATGAACGAATAGGTTCATTTAGCGATAATAAACAAAAAGTCGATTGCATAACCTTCTATACCTACATATGTATATGTAAGTTGAAAGGTAAAGAATGCTTGAAATAATCGCACACAGTAATAATTTAAGGTAAGCGTGCGGTGAGATCAATTGTCAAATAGTTGACATCAAACTTAATACACGAAATATTACCTTTCCTAACATTAATTTTATCAAAAAAACCTCTATATTTACAAATCTTAATTTTAACTAGTAGTTTTCAATATCTACAATAAATGTGCGATCTCTATAATATCGTAGAATATAAAAAAAACATTTAATGCTATGTCTAAGTTGTAAATTAAGAAAAAACGCCCTAAGGGCTGTGCAAGGCCCAAATTACAAACAAAACAAAGAAACGTCACAAATAAATTGCCCGATTCGTTAATTCACTTTACCACTGTGAGTTGGGCGGCAATCACAAAATTATAATCGCTTTCGAAATGATACACTTAAAGATTCTATTAACACAACTATATTACAATTAAAATATATTACACAATTGGTTTAAATATAAAGTTCAAGTACGTAAAATCCTTGCAAGATCAAAATAATAATTTGGCAAATTTTGCTGCAGTACAAATCCAAAATAATTGTATACTTTCATTCTTGTGACAATTCAAAGTAAAAATCGACATTGAAAGTAAACTCGCCAAATTTTTAAAGCGGAAATACGAATACACAGCAAAAAAAATAATAAAAATGGGTCGGGCAAGAAACTGTTCTGTAAATAGAATTTCTCTTAACAGTGGAAATACATTAACAGGTCTAAAGGACGCACGCTTAACTTACAAAACACAAGCGCCATCCACCTGTTTCAAAGTAAATACACAAAGGTCAACATCATAAATACTTTAGATTACCCCAAATCTGCAGCTATTAACAGATTTCTTTTGTCTCAAGTTTTTAGGAAACGGCTACCTGTTTTGGAAAACGGCTACCTGTTTTAAGAAACGGAACCACTTGAGGTAAATGCACTTTGCTGGGGGGCCGTTCCAAGAATTGCTTGATGACCTTGAAACATGCTTAGCATAGACAACAATCTGTATGATACCTCAGGAATTGAGACAGAGGTCAATGAACTTCCTGGAGGGCTTGAAAATTTCTGTTAAATTAACACTCAGCCAGAGAATTGATTGGTGATCTTGACCATTTCCTGGCCTTGAAGACTGACGCAGGGAACGTGACCTTGAAAAACGTTGTAGTTTAGAGGTAGGCAATGTGATGACCTTGGAAACCACGTACTTAGACGTAGAAAATGTGATGACCTTGAGAAATATATTTAGATGCAGGTAATGTGTACGATAACCTTGAAAACAATTTACGTGAACAATCTGCTTCAATGACCTTGAAAACCAATCTAGTAACTTTCCTAGTGACTTTTTCGAATCTAGTTACTTCAATGACCTTGAAAAACAATCTAGTAACTTTTCTAGTGACTTTTCGAATCTAGTTACTTCAATGGCCTTGAGGAATATACTTCGATGCACGGAGTGTGTGACCTTGAAGGGCACGTGCGAGCATCACCTTGAAGATAAGCACTTGAAGCGGGGACCTTGAAGAGACTCAGCAGGGTTACCAACCTTTCCTACCTCGTGGCCTTCAAGCGGTGACCTTGAAGAGACAGTGTTACCAACCTTTCCCACCACGTGGCCTGCGGTGACCTTGAAGCAGGCAATGTTACCAACCTTGAAATCTAGTGACTTTTCTGGTGACTTTTCCCAAGTCTGGTGACAAATCTAGTGACGAAAGTGAGTTGGAAGTGCAGTAGCTATTCTACTAATTACCCTCCTTCAAATGATCCTTATAATCGATCGGAAACAATAAACGATAATTGCTTCATTATAATCAACCCCCACCTGTGAAAGTAAACTTTCAATCACGGCAGGTGAAATAAACAGAAGTTCTTTTAATTCTCCGCTGTACACGAGCACACTAACTACAATAACTTTAATCTTAGCTCAAGTGTCCATTATTTCCTAAACCACCTGCTTTTATTAACATAAATTCAACTAATAGGAAGAAACTTAACTAATTAACATATTCAACTAGTTAATTATACGCAACCCTTCTTTATATTTTATACACAAGCAGTGAGTTTTTACACAGTCGTGAGTGCACTATTATGATTAACAATATTTCGGCACGAAATTTGCCAAAAGCAAACAAGATACCAAAACACTATATATATATATATATATATATATATATATATATATATATATATATAAATTCGCTCCAAGTAAACTGATCCACGAAATAGGGAAGCACTAAAGATAAACACTCTTCCTTCTCGATGGAAACGAGAACGTTAATAACAATTGACGAAACAAACACAAACACAAAAAGCGAAAAGGTAACTTGGTTAACAATAGCTTCAGGACACCATCAGGAAACTAATAAGTATTCTTGCGCGCACTACCTCGCCACATACCAACCCAAACTCGAGCTCTCACAAGCAAGTCATTAAAACTAACTGACAAAAAAAGCCCTCTAACCACACATCACGTCGTATCTAACCACACAACATTATAATTTTGGATACTAAAATGCAAACTCAACATCTCCCACGAAAATTTATTTCAAGAAGCTGCTTGAAACCACTGATTGGTTAGAATCGCGATAAAACTCAATCCTGTTCTTTGTATATAACCTAAACAATTCTCAACAAGAACCTATAGCTGAACTAAATGTTCCACAACTTTACATGAACAATTTTATATATTAAAAATTAGCAGAATATTCAATACGTAGAGTAAAAATTGACAATATCATGGACGATAAGCCAATATGACGGCACTTCTTACAAAACAATCACTTTAATAATTATGTTTCTCAAAATCCTTTACAGCAATGATTACAAACTTTATCATGAACAAATCCACTTCCTTTTAACGATAACCTACACAACATAAATAATATTCGCGGAAAGGTAATGTTTTTCTCAACTCACTTTACGATACCTAAATTTTAATACACGAAAAAAATTCTAAGCCAAAATTAACCACACCTGACAGGAAATAAGAATGCGTGGTCATCATCATCAAAGCCATGTTTTAACATTTCAAGTAATTTTTAAAGATATTATGCAAATAAAACGTGACGAAGAACAAAAAAGACAAAACTCAAACAGAAGTTATGCCATGTCCATGACGGTATCTTTATGGGATCTCCTGGACAAATGGTGTCTTTAGTAGGTAAACGTAGCTTTGATACGTAGTCCAACACTACCTTGCTGATAGTTTCTACAGTAAGGTGCTCATAAAGAGTTTTGATCATCCAAAAAAAAGCTCAAAACAGGTTAAAGCAAATAAGGGAAAATCAGGCAATATTTTGATTGTATCTCTGACTGGTAGCTTGAATAGAAGTAGGGCGGCGTGTGTTTTGGGTGCAAATTTGTAGGTAGAATCTACAAGTAGACCTGGGCAATCAGCATCTGTTGCGCTTTTTGGTAGACAGTACTGAGTGGACATAATTTAGGTAAACCGCTTTTCTGTCTGACTATGTAAATAGATAACGACACTGAAAATTAATCTCCCGCACGACGTTACGTTCGTCGCAGATGTTTGTGTTGTTGCTGTAAAAGAACCCTACGTGCAGGTGAATGCGAATTTGAGTGACAGTCGACTAGGGTGTACAGGAGAATTCCAGAAAGGATTCAAAAAAAGAGTCCTCCTAGGTAGTACGTTATAGGTCTGGTATTCTCAATATTTTCGTGTTGACGTCGCGTCGGAGGGAATAAAATTGATTATTTGAAATTTTAGTAAAATTGATTAGTTAGCAAATAATTAATTACAAGAAAGGAAAGAGTTTTGACTCTTTACAGATTTAAGTTGCGGTTATTAAGTAGTTTTGTGTGTAATAGGGTATACATATGTAAGACACTTCTGTTTGTTGTTTATCAGACAGGTACCTTTTTTTTATGATTGTGGACCTGAACAGGCTAAATTTGGCCTATCGTGCTAAAGCACTCAGGAAAACTTAGGAGGATGGATATGGGTATAATGAATTGCCAAAAGATGCCTATGAACAGCTACCTAAAATTTTGTCATATCACAAGTGAGAGGAAAACAGGAACTAGGGAGATCATTCCAGAGTTTAGAAGCCGCGTAGAAAAATGTGGATTGCGCCCGTTTGGTACGACAAGTGGAGATTTGTACTGCATACTGATGATGTGAATTAGCGAACCGAGTGTTTCTCGCAAAGATAGCCCGAGATGGTATCAAAGAATATAATACAGCAGCACAATAGCCGTTGTAATAACGATAATACAAAGAAAGAACTGAAACCATCCTTCTATGCTCAAGGGACTGTATGTGAGAAGTTAAGGAAGGGTCATTTATACGCCTAATCACTCTCTTTTGAATACGATCAACGATATCGAGACCGTATTGGGGAGCACTAACTCAGAGGTGAGAATTATATTCCAGATGAGGCCGAATTTGGGCCTTATACAGCAGAAGGAGTTGTCGAGAGGTAAACTATTGCTTAGATCTGTACAAAAAGCCTATTTTATGAGCAGCTGTTTTGGTAGCTGACAGAAGATAGTCAGCCCATGAGAGATTTGAAGATACAGTCATACCCAACAGAGTAATAGAGTCTGAAAACTTAAGAACTGAGACATTCATACTTACAACAGGAAATGATCGATCGTTTTTGGCGGACATAAAGCAACACTGAGTTTTGTTAGCATTAAATTTAACTAGATTATTGCTTCCCCATTCGAGAATACGTTGAATGTCTTTGTTGATTGAATTTGCCATTTCAGCTTTAATTCCTTGATTTGACATAGAATGTGGATTATCACTATGAGTAGACTGAGATGAGCTACAGTTAAGAGTGCTATCGTCAGCAAAGCAATGGATGGGGTTAGTTGTTGAAGAAATAAGGTCATTTATGTACAACAGAAAAAGTGTAGGCGCTATAACGGATCCCTGTGGTACGACCGCGTTAATACTAACTTCTTTTAAAAAAAACCATCAACTACGACACATATTCGTCTTTTATCAAGGAAACTAGAAACCCAGTTGATGAGTGTATCATCGTATAGAGCTTAGATAGGACTGGTACTAGTTCGGGGGAACATTTGATTAAGTAATTTACAAAATAACTCGTTTTCCACAATTTGAGCTATAAATCCGTGGCACCAATTAATAAGCGTAGATTTGAAACGTGAAAAGTACGCAAGTACTTCCAAAGCAAAGTGTGTGGCGTCTAACTCCATATTCAGTCTCTTTCACTACTGTTCAATTGCTGCGCACTATCCCAGTGGTCTCAAACTGAAACTGAATCAGTGATTCTTTGTGTGACATGATAATTCGTCTTTTAGAATAGCACTCATTAGCTAGCAATTAATAACAAAGATTAATTTCCATTTCAACCTTTCTTATTCCTAAGAAGTGGCCTAGAGGGTAATATTACTAACTCATTATTTAAATATTATAAGCCGTTGAATTTTTTTAATTTATATTTAAACTTTGTGTACTCTTAATTAAAAAATCTAATTTATTTTATGTTCATTTGCGAGTAATTTCTGCAAATAAACGCTAATGAATGAACTTCTTCAAACATTTTGCTTTTTAATTAATTGCTTTAAAAAAATTAAATTGCTTTCTACTTCGTTAAATTAAATTGTTTACATTCTGTTTCTGATTTTATTTAGTCTCTGTAGAATTACTTCACCATTTTATTTTTATTACACAAAGTACATTAAATTCATTAATTTTACAGGAAAAGGCAAACTTTGTTAGCTTTTTTTACTCTTTACGATTAATTAGATTAGTACACAATAATACCTTATTATTCTTTTGGTTCCCAATTTAGGGATTAAGGATAGTGTCTGTTCGGGTATAAATCTAAATTTCATTTCTGTTATAGCTTGATATTTCAGCTGTTATAATAATATTAATAATAATAATAAAGAATTTAACACGTTCGCAACACCGTGACCCACCGGTGGGTCACCGCAAGAGTTGAGCGGTTTTGTACGAAGACGAAATCTCTTTTAGCGTTCCGTTGGTTTCCATTGCGTTAGCTGCTTAGAGAGAAGAGAGAGTGATTCTTCATTACAGGTATGTGTCTGTTTGTACATTACCATAATTTAATCGTTACCCACCGGTGGATCACGACGGCAGTAATTAAAGTTTTCTATTATAGCCCTGGTGACACACCAGTGAACATGTGGCAACTCGAGCAATTTTATCAGTAAATGCGTAAGTTTTTCTTACAACTACAGCTCCTAGAAGGTTGCAATTGGCTACAAAAAATGTAATATCATTAACTAAGTCATCAGCGCTGGAGGGTAGGTCGCCAGTTCCATCTGTGCTAGTCAAGTACCACCATCTTTACTGAAGGAACCATCAGAAACGCTAATATCAAGAAGTGATGTGTCTTCTTCTGAGTCTGAGCCGTTTAGTGATCCTGAAGAATCCTACAAATCTTCCGATGAGAAGCCCCTACCGGCGAAGATTTGTCCAATACAGAAAGTTCTTCAGAGGATGATATTGTGGAAGCTACTGCTGATATATGGCGACTTTGTAAGGATTTTTTAAGAAACTTTCATTTCATTCAACAAAGTGTTACACGTCCAAACCGCACTAGACCGGGTTGCCAAACCAGATACATTCGAAATGGGCGGGGTCGATATAAGGAGTAAAAGTATTAAAGGATAGTTTCAAACACCTAACGCTTACCATAAATCTATAACTTACAATGCTCAGTTCAGGAAACATTGTCTCTAGGCGCTACCACAATCTTAAATTTTGCTAAATAATAGTCTTAGACGGAATGTTAGATTAATCCTATCTGATTGTGCAAGACAGGATTGTAGCCTGCTCAGTAAAACCATTCACCACTCAAATTCAAGGAATTTATCCAAAAGCTTAAGAAAATTTTGAAATACACGGTCGCCGTAAACTTATTGAACACACCCCGTACGTATGAAAATTCCAAGTCATAAAACGTTAATTTGAATACTATCTAAGTATCCCTCGTATAAATATAAATTTATATTTCTAACTGTTATAAAACTCTCAAACTAAAAGAAAGTCGGTTTAATAATTTTTGTCTCAAAACATTCGTTTGTACCTGAAAAATGTAAAATAGGACGGTCAGTGCTTTGATCATAAATAATGTCTTTATATACTATGAATACTTTATCTTTAAAAATCGTATTTAAACATTCATCAATAGCTTTAAAAGTTCAAATCTGTAATTTATACTTAATAAAAATATTCTGTTAGTAGTGCTCTGTATTTGATTGACTGTAAAATAATTCAAAACAGTTAAAATAAAATTTTGTAATCGATCTGACTCATTACGCAACTTCAAATCAATCATTAAACTCAAAGTATGAAAAAATTAATTTCAATTATCAAAAGATGTAACCCATTAGGTAAATTACACAGGTTAATGCTAAAATCTTATCTAAGCTGACACAAATAAAACAACAAAAGTAAATTAAATAATGGATATATATTGACCAATTTGCAATTGTAAAGTATGTACAAACACGTGGTTTCAGAAGCACCACAAATACCAATTATTATAGATAAAAAAATTCCCCCACATTCTTAGCTACTAAATACACTAAAATAGATAAAGTTTGATTATCCCTTTCACTTACATTGAAAAGTTATTAACCCAGCAAGCAAGAATGAACCTAAAAGGTAATCGTACGTTTATCTGCTAAACAAAATCTAAAACTAGTTCTTACAATTTATGTTAATTAATACTTTATCCGTGGTATAGTGAAGTCCATATGATCTGCTTTCAGTAATCCTTTTTAAATTGGCAAATACACTTGCACAAAACACAGCAGACGGCAGTAGTGGCTGAATAAACCGTCCGTTAAACTCACTGTCGAACGAAAATGTCTCGTTCACACGCATAGTTCACATAGGCCCTTTACTTTACTTTAAATGTTTAACACCATAGCGTTTTCCACATAAGTATTAAAATTATTAGTCGCCTTTATACAATAGACTTTACGTTACTAACGATTGTACACATGCACTTCATTCAATGTCAATGATGATCACCAATGTCTTAACTAGATTTACAAACTTTTAATTCGGTTACGTAAAGAGTTACTTCAGGTTTTCTTTTTATTGTTAGATCACGCGCTTACTGAACACAACTGAATATTTTGCTGTTTTATTGTTAAATCTGCTTTCGCACTTTTTAAATTTATTGAAGATCACTATTCTGTTTTTCAACTCACAATTAAACTATTTATTCATGAATGTCTACATGTGATTTATCCGCTTCAGGGCTACGTGTTACTGAACTACAATTTCACAAATAAAAAAATCTAACACTGACCATTTTAAGGTAGGTCCCTTCAAAAACGCCGCGCGCGCGGTGCACATATCACAATCGTGTAATTAGTGCATTTCTTTGCCGAGTGGAAGCGGGACCACCGCTACGCAAAATAATAAGAACGTATCCATCTTGAATTTACTTTTAAATTCATTCACGACTCTCCGAAAAGACCATTACTTGCAATTACATTCACTCTGTACATCATCCAGACCATAACTCAACATTCTATGAAAATTTTGCATGTGGGCTAATCCTCTCTTCGCACAATTTAGACAACTATCTCACATTCTAACAACTTCATTCTTGAACATGCATTAAATTTACCATTATTGCACAATATTACAAAATTTCTACAAACAAAAATTTGTGTAGATATTCCTTACTGCGCAGGAATACAACATCAATATATCATAAACTCACTTATTCATACGTCTACAGCCATTTCTTTAATCCAAATTCTTTTATACACAGTAACAAATGAGAAGCGGCAACTAGTAGTCTTTCTCAAAAACATTATTTCTCAACCAAATTTAATGCTTTCAACATGAAAATCTGTCTACAACATTCAAATATTATTTCATATGGCACACAATGTTCCATTAAACTCCATTTACTCCAACGTATATCCTAGATACACAAAAAAATTTTTCGTGCACTCACTTCATTTACATTCAAAATACGTTATCAAAATACTGCATATACACGATACATAGAAATATTTGATCTGTTGTTGAGGTGTTTAAATTTTTCTGATAATAGCGATCTCTTCTCAAAATAAAAAATATTTTGCAACTATGTTGCCGCCAGTTTCAAGAAACCGTTAGTCCAGGTGAAGAAGTAGTAATCGATGAGGGTATGGTGCCTTGGAGGGGGAGACTAGTGTTCCGACAGTATCTTCCGTCAAAATCTCATAAGTATGATGTAAAACTGTACAAGAGGTTCACACCAGAGGGGTATACATACGATCTAATGGTTTATGCCGGGAAAATGACGTAACTGGTACCACTGCCTCCAAGACAACCCCGCGTACATACAACAGATGTATGTATCTGATGCGAGACTTGATAAATTGTGGCCAATTGTTTATATAGATAACTTTTACATTAGCGTACAACTTTGAAAGGATTTTTTTAGACCAAAGCGCCTGTGTGGAAAAAAATGATAAAAGGAGAAGTGTATGGAGAGCAACGCAACGATGGTATTCGAGTTATCAAATGGCTGGATAAACAACCGATGCTAATGATTAGCCCAGTTCCTATTCATACTAGTGAGAAAAAGAATAGAGGCGGCAATGTAGTAAAACCCCCAGCTGTCATTGCGTATAACAGGGCGAAGAAAGGCGTTGATATATTTGATCAGATGTTTGCTTATTATACAACTTTGAGGAATAGTCTCAAATGATACAAGAAGGTAATATTTGTGGTTTTACTGGGGGCATGCGTTGTAAATGCATGGGTAGTTCATAATAACTACACCAGTGGTAGAAGTAGAGCAATCGATATGCTTAGATTTCGAGAAAGGGTTATAAAGGGGTTACTATATGCGGCAAATGAGGATGTTAATGATCCAAATGGTGAAGGAGATATCACAAACGGTAAACATATTGAGCAGACCAGAAAACGAAAACATACCAACATATGGTGGTACCGCTAGAAATAACAATAGATGTACTGAATTGTATAAGAAAATGTACAGGCCTTAAAGTTCTATAAGTATACTTCTACATCCATAGCTACAAATTTTAGCTACTTAACGGTTTGGGTAATAACTACAAGATTTTGTGCCTTGTGCTCAGGCGTGGATTAAAGTGGGCCAGGTTCGTGAAATTATCGATTTGCCTTATTAACCAAAAAATATTTACATGTACCTAGATATGTTCGCTTTAAAACGGGGTTGCTTCTTCCTGAAACTAATTGTGAAATAGTCAGACGCCAACTTGTTTTCAAATATAAAATAAACAAGGAAACCATTATACAATAAATTTAAAAGAAAATTTCTACAATAACAAATTTTATTACTCAACCTACATTTAATTATAAACTCCAACTCCTTAATCCTAATGTTAGTAACGTTATTATAACCTAATGAATAATTAATATTATGAGTAATTAATGGAATCAGAATACCTTATTCTTGGTCACACTGTAGATAACGAAATGACTGCATGCTGGGTCAGCGTTTTGGCAATTGTTGCGTAATATTACTTCAGGGTTGAAATAAATCTGGATTTATATGCTTTATAATTTCCAAATTAATGAATCTCACTCTTGATTAATCGTACTAATACTGTAAATTGGATTGAGGGTAAAATAATTAATTGCGTAGATGTATAATGTGTGAAAAGTAACATTAGAGGTGAAGTTAAAGTAAAAATAAAAGTGCCTGAAATGCAAACGTCACAAACATTGTAAAATAACTTTGAATAACTCACCGTAGAATTTACAGCACTTTTAATAAAAAATATTTTACAGAGAAAAAATGGATGCGCTGCCACCTTTCAGTATCGCACAAAAAACAACGCTCCCAAAAGGTCTTTGCGCATGAACATGTCTGAAACTGAATGTACAAACGATATGCGTGGAAGGCTTCAATTTAAATAAGTAAATTATGTTTTATGCAGCTATCATATGCTGCACACATGGCACGAAAGGCACGTTAGTTGCCTACAGAGATGTGAATTATTAACACGTTCGAAGTTTGTTACAAAAATTCAACAGCAGAAGGATAGTAAGGAACAAGAGCCAAAGCAGCTAAAGTCTTGACATTTTGTGAAGGCTGTAATGGACAGAGAACCATGTGCATAGCCTGCTTTGGAAATATTCATTACCACCAATAGTTAACTTTCTCCATTTTCCTAGATGTCCATGTGTCTTTTTAGTTGTATATAAATAAAAACATTGTTTAGCTAAGTCTATTATAAGTCATATATAAATATGTACAGGCCGCCATAAATAAATGAACACCCAGTAAACGCTGATGTATTTTAATAAAATTTTCAGAAAACGTGCATTTCATTCTTATTAAGAAACGATTACTTAAGTGTCAATGTTAAGCATCTTTGTAAGCTTAATAAGTAAATACATTAAAGTTGAAAAAGGGTCTCCTGTACGACATAGTACAAATTTCATCTGTTAACCGTGTTTGAACATGGTAAAATAATCGGTCTACGGGAAGCCGGATTATCAATGCGTGATGTTGCCGCTCGCGTGGTACGCTGTGTCGCCACAATTTCCTTATGTTGGCGAAGATGGTCCGAAAATAATGTTCATAAAATAAGCATATAAATTTCACTGATAAAAATTTTGACATAATATTTGTCACTAAAACCTTTATACACACAAAAAAAAAACACTTAAAACAAAGTTATAATTTCGGAAGATTGAATACGTTTGCCATAAAATTCTACACTAAAATAAGCAAAATTGATCAACAAATAATCGTATTCAAACTTATGTACATACAAAACAAATAATGCATTTAAAAAACACAGAAATGTTATTAACATTCATCGGTCATGAAGAGCAAAAAAAAAACTGTAAATGCACCATAAAGTTTACTTTAATTCTGGTTCGGTCGCCGTATATTATAAGTTACACCTAGAAACGACCAGGAGTTTCACTTTCGTAGTGGCGATAGTACGGTAGTGAATCTGGTAGCTTCGCTCGAAACTCTCTCGTGAAAAATTTCGGTGCGTCGATTTAGAATACCAAATTGCGTTCGATTATTATCCAACTTCGTTGTACGATATATTACAGTCTATGTATTTACACTTTATTTACAAACTTTACTTCACACAACAGATGTGCTTAATTCTCAATGATAGTCGTTAACTTTATACGAAAATTTAGTTATTTACAGCAGGTTAATTGTTATCGGTGAGCTGTGAACTAATGTTTGGCACTATGAAAGAACGTTGACTCCTTCGCATAAAAGCGATGACTACTCCAGAGGAAAATGAATGCACTGGTTACAACACATTACACTTCCTTCAACTGCACTACGTCGTTACGATCATTTAAACTAGTGAACAAATCACCCTGCGAGGGTTAATCGCGGAAAAACTGCCCCCGAAACGAAAGTTCGACCACCAGGAGTTAATAAAAACGTTCTTTTGCGAGATTGCTCTATCTGCCGCCCGATAATGTGTATACGCCTAAACGTCTGAACTACAAGTGACTACCTATAAATATTCATTTTCCGCCACATTGGTTTTTTAAACCCCTCCATTAATTAAATATTACCTGGCCTATCGTAAAAAAAGAATCTCTTAAATGTTTCAAGCGCGGAAACCATTTGGCAGCATTTTTTCCAATCTTCTTGTAACACCTGCATCACATGTTTTTTGAACGCATCAACGATTTGATCTGCCGACCAAAATCGTTGTCCACGCAATTTATTCTTGACATTAGGGAGCAAGAAGTCATTGGGTGCCAAATCAGGACTATGCAGCGGATGACCCATCAATTCGATTTTTTAAGTGTTCAAATAATCGATTGTTAGACGAGATGTGAGAGATCGCATTGTCGTGATGAAGAATGATCTGACGGCGCTTGTTTGTTTTCCGCATTTCACAGAAGATTTCCGGCAAACAAATGATTGTGTAGCATTCATAATTGACAGTTCTACGTTCCTCTAAAGGCACAGTTGCCACATGGTCAGTTTTTTCGACAAAACAGGCGACCATTTGTTTCGATGTGCTTCAAGCGCGAACAACTTTTGTTGGATTTGGTTCATCTTGAAACACCCACACAGTTGACTCCTGTTTACGTTCCGGCTCGTATGCATATATTCATGATTCGTCACCTGTTACAATCTTATATACGTACGTTTATTGAAGCACCGCCATTGTATTTCTTGAGCATTTGTGTGCACCAATCGACAGGAGCATCTTTTTGAGAGTTCGTCAAATTGTGTGGGATCCAACGAGAGTAAACCTTTTTCATGGCTAAATGATGATGTAATATTTTAGATATGCTGGTGGAACTAATGTCTAGGATTCCTTCTATTTCGCAATAGGCCGCATGACGATCTTGCACTATTAGTTTTTGCACAGCATCTATTCTTTGAATAGCAACTTAATTTGGACTATCTACGCGAATTTCGTCAGTGAACGAAAGGCGACCACGATTGAAATCGTTATACCAGCGTTTCACAGTGGCAACGGATGGAGCTTCATCGCCAAATGTGGAAGTAAGTTGATCGATGCACTCTTGTATTGATAATCCACGTCGAAAATCGTAATAAATCATTGCAAGAAAATTTTCACGGCTTAATTCCATTTCAATCTTCAAGTAACCGTAAACAACACAAATAACGCTATTGGCAGAAAGTTTGAAGTATGTTATTGTCAACAATGTCAGAGACTTCTATGGAAACGTAAAACGGCGCCTAACTGCAATCAGTGTTGTCAAGGCTCAAAATAAATAGTGGCCTTCGTATGAGAAAAGGAAAACAAACGTTTCTCTCCAAATTTATGCGTTATTAAATCCAATTTCGAGAGTTTATACTACATTTAAGATGTACGGTACTACCAAACAATTTGCAATTTCGGAAATTATCGGCAAATCTTTGATAAAAGTATGGACACGTGACATAGTAGAAAATTAGTATTTGCTGTAGGACAGTTAGGTAACCGAAGATCGAGACGAGAAAGGTGGAACATGAAACTAAAAAAAAGACAAGGTACGGGCAATCAATTTTTTGATGTAAAAGTCTGTACAAAAATATAATGCTGCTGACCACCCTCCTCTTTTCTAATGGCTAAATCATATTTTTCCAGTAAGATGTTTTGTTGGTTACCCATTTCCGGATAAGCTCCATTAACTTTGAACGATAAAAATTTGAGAAAATTTCTTTGTACTGTTTCTGTTTCTTGATCTTCATAATAGCGATACCAAATTAACGCTCCGTACTCCAGTTTTAAACGGACAATAGCTGTATACAAAGATTTCACTGCAACCGTGCAAGTAAACGAGCGACAGTTTCGAATTAAAAATCCAAGTTTTAATAGCAGAACTACATATAGAAGAAACACGATCACTAAAAGAGAGTTTACTATCAAAAATAAATGACACCAAGAACTTTCATAACAGATCTACGATTAAATAAAACTGCGTTACATTCATATGGATATTATATACGGCGGAGTTTTTTGGAATAAGTAACCACTTTGCATTTACTCATATTAAGTCGTAATTTATTACTAATACACCATTTATGTAGTTTCACAATTTGCATTTGAAGTCTATCGGAATCATTCATAGAATTAATAACAAAATACCTTTTCAAGTCGTCTGCGTACATCAAAACGTTGCAGGACAGCAATTAAGGCCAATCGTTAATAAAAAACAAAAACAAAATAGGACCTAAGTTAGATCCCTGTGGGACTCCTCACGTAACTAGTGAAGTATTCGATTTAAAGTTGTTATATTGTACGTATGATTATCTGTTCGATACATAAGATTTAAAAAAATTTTTTAAGAGAATCTGAAAATCCAAAGCTATCTAACCTATTAATAATAATGACATGGTCAATTTTGTCAAAATGTTTCGCAAAATCCGTGTGAAGAACATGAACATCTACTTGTTGATGATTGCCCAAAGCTTAAGAAACAAATTGGGCAGAAGAAACAAGATTGGTAACAGTAGAGCAATGTTCTATGATATCATCACTTTCTATTATTTAAAAACCGTGTAATAAAGGAAAAACGCCACGCTTGGTAACTCCCTTATTCTAAGCGTTATACGCAATATTTTTACATGATGCTGTACATTAAAACCAATAAATACTGAAAGATTGACTTTTACTTAATTTGTATAATTGCTAACCAAGGGATAGAATTAAATATTTCGTTGGACAAGAATAACGTCTAACTGCATACAGCGGTAACAGGGGAAGAAAATTCAACGCGCAACCTTGTGTCGCCTCTGTGCGGCAAAATGGTTTCACTTACATAATCTTAAAGAAGGGAAATTTCTAGATATCGAAAACTATTTTTCTCAAATTACATAATGAATACGTTTATATACAATCATCGCTATCTTCTTTGCCATCCTCCTGAAAATGGTTATCATCCTCATCATTGTTGTCTTCTAAATTTATAACTAACGATTGTATACCGACGTCTACTAAATTTTCCTTTTCTCTACATGTATTCGACTTTCTTGGCCTGGTCGACACAACTACTCCAAACCAAATCTGGCACAGTTTGTAATGTTAACTTTCAAAGTTCCAAAACGTCCTTCATTTTAAACGTTGTTTTCCTTTGCAACTCTATTTTTGTCATAAGCCCATATCAATTCAATTCATTTGGGCTACTGGGTGCTACAGCATTTTAACACCGACTCTTCATAATTATTTAACCACTTTTTCTAGCAAATATTGTTTTTTTATAATTGCATTGAATTGGGTTACTCTGGTAACGGAACTTTTCGTTTGTTCAACCATTCAATTATACTTTTTCCTCCAGGCGATTGTTGGATTTCTAAGATTTGGATCTATCATTGTGTGGTACGGTGCTTGATCTAGCACAATCGCCGATTTATCGGGGATCACACCCAAACGTATCGTAACCATTCTTCATAAGGGTGTTTATTGATTTCGTCATGATAATCAGCCGAACCTTCTTTTCCCACCAAGCATTTGGTACGTCCTGGTAAAAAGCCGTTTACATTGCCAATATCCAATATTAGATCCAGAACGTCGCTTGATTCCCCCTCTGAATCCGTTTATTTCTTGAATTGTCCCTCGGCATTTATAAAGAGTCGCGCGGTTTTCTGGGGTAACAAGCTCCACCCAACAGAATTTTCTTGAATTTTACGTCAGTAAAGAAATATTACATTTTTGGTTAATTCTTCTGTAGGGTATTTTCTGCACCACTCAATAACACCTTTCCTCCAACCATCTTTGAGTGGTTTGAATGATGAAACATCGACCGGCTGAAGAATTCTTGTAGCATTGGGGTATAATGCTACAAGAATTATTTTCTTACTTGAACAGAGATCACTTAATTTTCTATCCAAATGGGCTTTATGGCCGTCGACAAACAAGATAACCGGAAATGTTACATTATTTTTTTAACTGAGGGAAAAAGCTATTTTTCTACGTATTCGACAAAGATGTCGCTCTTCACCCAACGGGTATCGCTAGTTATAAAGATGTAACTCCTTCTGGTATATCTGACGGTGAAATTTTGTATTGTTTGTATGTATACATAATATAAAACACGGTTGAAGGTTGACTTTACTTTACATTCTCAAGGTGAAAATCATTTTAAAATGTGTGTAAATAAAAATTCATATAAGCAGGCAAGGTCGCACTAACGAACTTGTAATTAACGCGAAAAGTGAATAGAAAAAATTACAATAAGTGTGTGTTAGAAATAATTAGGTTTTTGCTATTCGGGTCTAATTTCAAGTTTAGTTATATTTGTTATTGCATTGTATAAGTATTTAGGTGATTGAGCATTTTCAATAACGTCTTGTTGATAAATCTAGAACCGTTTATGTGAGAGGTATTTCCGTTAAGACAGTTCCTACATGTAAAGTAATACAGCGGTCTGACCTAGAGTTTGGTTATATTTGTTTGTTATTGTATCGGCATTTTACTAATTTAAATGTAGAACATTTTCTTATCATTGCATGCAAAACGTGAAGACTGGTTTTTTTGCACGCTGTAAGTTAAATCAGACTGTTATTTTTGAATTGAATTGAGAGCTGGCTTTGCAAGATGTAAATTAAATTAATTTGGTATTTTTAAATTTTGATTGGTTTTAGCAAGCTATAAGTTAATACAATCAGTATTTTTTAACTGTAAGCTGGTTTTTTCGCAAGCTATAAGTTATGATTTGATTGATTGATTGAAATTCATTTGGTTAATTGCTTGAATTGATCGAGCGCGATTTCTTTAAGCTTGATTTGTTTGTATGAGAAAGAGCCGACAGAGAGAGAGAGAGAGACAAGAGAGGGAGACGAGAGAGAGAGAGAGAGAGAGTTAGCATTAGGGTCCCCTTATTCAAATTCAAATTTCCCGCCGAGTAGGTTAAGTTCTGAACATGACCAAAAAGTAGATTTGGTTCTGACCTTGGCTAGCCCAAGGCCAACTCCATGGCCAAGTCCAAGGCCAATTTCAATTCCAATGCCAGGCCCTAAGGTCAACTTCAAGGTCAAGCCCTAGGTCAGCCTCAATGACAAACCACACCGCCCACGTAGCCATCAAGGTCAGGCCCAAGGTAAGCCTCAAGGTCAAACCACGCCACCGTGTGCCCATCGAGGCCAAAATAGTTACAATGACCAAAATTTAAACAAAAATATACGAGGTGACTGATTTTCTTTGTCAAATATTTAAACATTTTAAATTCAGCTTGGAGGGCCAGTAAAGCGTTAAAGATTTTATTTCTATCCTTTAACTTTTTAGTCCTTTATAAAACTACCTGGTAAAGAACCAGTTAACCTTCTTAAAGCTTTTATAACGTACAATTTAAAACATTTACTAGTAAGTCTCCCTCGAGTATAGGACTCTTGAAGCTCTTCTACAGTATGTTTATGAGTTTTTTGAGATCTAAAGCTTCTCCGGATGCGCTAGCTTTTTAGAATTACTATTGTGGAAGTTATCAGTCTCCATGAAGCTTTTGTAAGATTTTTATAGGCTTCTAAACAGTTTTTTGAAAGCTTATCTTTCATTCGACTAACTTTCGTATTTATACAGTCCTTTCAAATCTTTCTGGACCTTTTTAATGTTGTATGTTCTTCTTCCTCTTAGACAGTTCTGTTTTTTTAGTCTGTGTAAATATTTTCGAAAGTATTGTTAGAGATTTTCTAAGGTTTTATAAAGCTATTAAAGTCGTTGTAAAGTTTATCCTCTTTCAATTATTGTTAGTTTTGTTATGAACGAATAAGTTCAAAAGTAAACATGTAATTAAAAATTATTATTAATTTTATTAAATAGATAAATAAAAAGTTTACCTCGAGTAGGATTTGAACCTACGACCTCTAATTTGCTAGAGTACCGCTCTAACCAACTGATCTATCGAGACACAAGCCACAATCGATATAATTTCTAAAACATTTCAAAAAAAATTGGGTTTATTGGAATTTTGATAGCCCCTTTTGGGCTTTCAAGAGCCTTTCTTTGCTGTCTTAGCGTCCTCTTAGGATATAACGAGTTTTTAATTTTTTCTGGAAACTTCGGTCCCTGTAAAGTTTTTGAACTTTGGTAGAAGTTTAATGTACAATAAAAGGCAGAAATAATCTTCTCTTTTAAGTCAATATATTATTCGTTATTGAATACTTTAACCCCCGCTCTAGCCCTCATAACCTGGACCGATTTTCAAAATATTCTACCAAGTTCAAATATATATAAAGACTCCCTACCAGAGCTATATTATTATAATATTTAGGTTGTGTGAACGTAGAGTAGCAGATTTTATGAAAAAGAAAACGCCTAACCATACGCCTGCCGAAAATAAATAGATCATTCAAAGTGTAACATACATCGAACCGGATGGTGTAGACGAAATTGTGCTTAATCAAGTTACGAAGAGTACTCCTTTCGAATTAGTGACAATAGTTTTATACCGATGACCAATTAAAAAGAGGAAGTAGTATTGGAACAGTACTGCAAGTAAGGCCAAGGAGTGGTAGACCGAAGATCTACATCCATAATTTTCTGAAGGGTATTATAAGAAGACGTATTAAATTTTTATGTAGAAAAACGGTTCTATTCACAGTCGAGCTACCCCAACTACTGGCAAAGAGTGTTCGAAGTTTCCACAAGTATATAGTACCACATCAAAAACGTGGGTTAAAGAAATGAACTTTGTTTATAGAAAATTGGCAAACACACCCATCTTGATGGAAGAGACGCCCATAGCTGCCAAAAGAGTATAATATGCTTGA